>JBBPLD010000024.1:53104-216697 GCA_038089555.1 Chalciporus chontae
AAATGGAAACGCAAACTCAAACTCAAACTCAAACCCATATTCAACCTCGAAGCGACTCGCGAGTCGGATCATCGCTAGGGTCTCACCTTGGACCACCGGAGATGTATTACTTCGCGGGTGAGGAGGATCTAAGGTTGGCTGGCGTGGGCGAGTTTTCGCCTGCTGTTTCCATGTCTCCTTCGCCTCTCTTGCCACAGATGAAACTTGGGACGCTCGATAGTGATAGCACCGAAGGGGTCGTCGAGATGGGTGAGGTAAACGAGGATGAGGGTATCGTTTTGAGGAGGCGGCTGCAGGGCGCAAGGCAAGGGGAATGAAATAAATGAATGTGTCACGCTTTGTTTTACAACATTCGAGCTGCCTTTTTTTCATCAAAAAAAGGCTGTCAGACTAGAATTCCACAAGAGAAAAAGAAGGATTTTGTACATGTACAACGGTATCATAGCATAACGCTCGAAACATCATTCTAGAGCTACATGAGAGTACCCAAACATCAACACAAAGCGAACGGAACGGAACGAGGAAAAACGGAGTTGGGGAAAAGAAAGAGTATACAGTCAAAAGAACCGGAGTTGGTCACGAGTGAAAACAGGAGGTTTCCAGATGATATGTTCAGGGAGGATCCGTTTTCTGCGTTTGTTGCGAACTTTTTCGTGCTTCTCCAGTACGGCGTCCGAGAGACAGATGATGTGTTGCCCCTTGTAATGCTTGAACAATTGTAACGTCGTGCACCTAGATTTGACAACATCAGATCAAAAAAAAAAAAAAAATAGGGTCCAAGGGCTCAGATGACGGTACTAACGTATTCATGACGTCCGCATGTGTTATGGACGTCTTCTGGGCGATATCGTCGATGCTGAGCTCGTCGGTTGTATTGAGGAGCAACTCCACGATCACCTCGGCCCAATATGCCCTGTACCCAAGCAAGCCGAGATCGCTCAGGGGTTTCTCAGGACTCCCAAGTTTCCCCTCTTTCTTGCTGAGTTCGTACGAGAATTCGATAAGCAATTTGCCATAACCGTGGCGTTGATGTTGCGGAAGCGCTAGAATGCATGCGACGTTGTAGTTCTCTGCGGATTCCTTCTCCTTGGAGAAATAACCGATGAGATGACAACCAGTGGAATCCCGCTGGGTCTGAGCAAAAATAAGGGTCGGAGATGAGGTCGTAGAAGGGGAGGGGAGAGACTCGTTGTGTGCTCACCATGACATAATACATGAAAGGGGTAACATCGTAGTACAAAGTTTTGCTGGAATTGAGTTGAGCAACGAGGGCGCATCCGACACGGAAATGAGAAGTGAAACTTACTGATCGAGAAAACATTTTGATAGTAAACTGAGGTTCCTGCACCACGTCAACTGACGTTTGCCGTCCAGTTCGAAAAAGGATATGTCCTCATGTCTGTATATCTCGTTACCGGGGGGATGAAGTAACGTGCACCTTCGGCGGTGCCGAGAAAGCATCATCGGTGATGGGAAATATGACAGGCAGAATTCGCAAATGTAAAGCACGGGTAGATGTGCGTATTCCTTTGGGTATGGACTGTAATACCACGCGTCCACCTCGTGTTTTCCGATCTGGAGTCTGTTAAGGTTCTTCACTCGTGCGATTTCTGAGATGGATTGGGTCATGGAACCTGACGTGCGGAGTTTCTCGATTTCTTGTTCTTTGCTGAAGGTGGAGGCGGGGGGTGGGGGTTCTGGTGGGGTGCCGTTGACGCTGAGCTCAAAGGTGTCGCTCTCGGCTTCACCTTCGGCGTCGACGTCCATCTCACCTTCGGCATCAACATCTTCATCATCTGGTTCATCGTCTTCTTCCTCCTCCTCTTCTTGTTCGCCATGAAGGGATTTCCGCTTAAGGGATGGGGCTGGGGATGGTGACGTATATCCGGCACGACCAGAACCGGGCGCTGGCGTTGACGCGGGGGTAGGTGAAGCCGCGGCAGCCGCATTGGCAGTCGCCTTCTTGAGAAGAGATTTAGAGCGGGGAACTTTACCCGGTACCTTCGGGACACCCGGGCCTGCTTTCTTGCCAGGAGGTGGCTTCGGACGAGGCCATTCCAGGTCACGACCAAGGACGAGCCGCGAACCAGTGACCCAGTCGTCCAATCGCTTGTTGAACTGATCCCAGTGAACAAAGTACTCCCACTTATCCTCGGGTTTGAGTTCAGCTTCTTCCTCTTTCACGCTTCCCCTTGTGGCACGTCGAGCAGCAGCGAGGGCGTATGGATTTATGGGCTTGTCACGAATAGATAGAATTTCTGCAAGACGTTCTTCCTCGCCACCGTCTGGTGTAGGTCTACGAACGTAGATCTTACATCCGACAGAGACCGTCTTGTGTCCATCATGTGATGAGTCAGCAAATCCAAAGGTTGTGGGGTTGGTTGGGTGTGAAAAAAAAAAAGGACTCACTTGTATCGAATACGTCCCTCCTGGAGTTATTGGAGCTGGCTCTTGTGAGCCTTCATGGCTGGCTTGAGCTGAGACCATGTTGGTTTGGAGAAAAGAAGGCGGATGTGGACTTCAAGTTGGAGAAAATTTTCGTTTGTCGAGCGGCACCGCAAACTCGAGTCAAAGGATAGGATGACTAAGCAGTACTTAACTAGGTTGAAAACATATCATTCAGTGTTCTCTCAGACTACTACAACTTTCAGCTGCCAATGACAACGGTAACGAAACAGTCAAGGGCCCACCAGTTTCGGTGGAATGGTTTCAAGGATATTGATACTTGTATCATTGATAAATAGTGAGTCGACCAACTCTCGCCACGGTTTCGGTAGGTTATCTAGGTATGTTGGCAACCAGCATGATCATGATCATGATCATGCCAATTGCCTACCTTGAACACTTTGATCCACTCGTCTACCTCCGCCGTGGGATCATTCTCGAATCTGGTTCATACCGTCAACTAATCATGAATCCTGATGGCGAGGTTCGGATGCTCATAGGTGCCATCGTTTTTCGTCGAGAGTGACTTGTGCCATCGGGGGTTAACGCGCGTGCTCCAGTCAGAATCATGCTACGGGTGGATCATCATCCAAGTAGTGCAACGACGACCGCTCCGCTTGTTCGAATGATCTTGCGACGCGATCTTGATGGGCGCGGCAGCTGCATCGTTGATTTCGGTTTTGTGCTCGTTGAGGAGACCAAAGTATTTGCATGACGCGGTGGGTTTCGACGATCGTACGGTGAGTGAGATTCGGGCTGGTGAATTGCTTTTTGGTAGATGCTGGACTCGGTTGGGTTTCTTTGAGACGACGCCCACTGGAAGGTAAGTCAAGTCTTATGATCGAGGCGATGACACCCCGGCGCTGGATATTACTAGAATTTTGGACCTGTTCTCCCGTGATACTTGCGTCGTCGACCAGATCTTGAGTACAGTGAGTGTATCGTCCCACCCGGGCCCGTGACTGGTCGTGTGCATTCAGTTTCCCTCCTTTCCTTTTGGCGGTCGTCCCCCTGCTGTGGTTCTACTAGTCACCATCCAAGCGTTACAACCAACAGGCGATCTTCACCACTCAAAACTCACATCGAATCGATCGAAACCAGATGTATTATCTCCCGATTACGTTCGTCAGACGGATTTATTTAATAGATGTCTTTTTTTTCTTGGCACTTTTTTTTCGCGATTTCGTGCCTACAAACTATTATACAAGTTCGGGCCTGAAATCTACGGGCAAGTGCCCTACCGCTTGACCTCGTACTTTTCCCAACCAACCTCTGCTAGCGTGTCAACTTTTCGAATGACCTCTCGTTCGAGTCCTTGAAGGTACTCTTCCATCGCTGTGAACAAATGCGGCATGCCAGCGCCCAAAATCCGGACAGCAAGAAGACCCGCGTTCATCCCTCCGTTTATCGCCACTGTTGCCACCGGTATACCGCGCTGAATATCAAATCAGAATATGATTCACGAGCCGATTCCAGAATGCCTCCCCCCTTCAAGCTCTCTCTCTCTTCAAAAGAAAAAAAAGGCCGAGGAAACCACTCACCGGCATCTGTACGATACTATGTAATGAATCGACACCATCCAACGAGCTTCCTTTGACGGGTACGCCAACGACGGGTATGCTCGTCAACGCAGCCACCATTCCTGGAAGATGTGCTGCTCCCCCTGCACCAGCGATGATGACGCGTAATCCACGTGCTTTTGCGCTCCGAGAATACGAGACAAGGCGCTCGGGGGTACGATGGGCTGAGACGATGGTGAGTTCGTAAGGGATTGAGAAATGGTCGAGGATGTGAGCGGCTGGGAGCATCACTGGGAGGTCTGAGTCGGAGCCCATGATGATACCTACGATGGGATGGGTGTTCGAGAGACCAGATCCGGGTGTTGGCGCGAGTGGGGCGTAGGTGTCGATTTCGGAGGGAGGAGAGGGGATAGGGAGTGCGGTGAGGAGTGGACGGAGACGGGAGCGGAGAGCGGCATCGTTATCAGCGACGATGGTGACGTGTCCCATCTTTCGACCTTTTCGACACTCGGATTTACCGTAGAGATGGACGGCGCAACCGGGGATGGCGAGTGCGGTGGAGACGAAAGAGTGAATGGGATCCATGAAGGAAGAGCTGCCGATGATGTTGAGCATGGTTGCGGAGGGGACTTTGAGGGATGTACTTCCGAGAGGAAGGGAGAGGATAGCGCGAAGGTGGTTTTCGTATTGGGAGGTTTCGCAGGCTTCTATGGTGTAGTGTCCTGAGTTGTGAGGACGAGGGGCGATTTCGTTGATGTACATTGACCCTGGGAGCAGTTAGCATGAACGTTGGTCGCGAATGAGGAGAAATTGATTACCGTCTTCCATGAGGAACATTTCTACACCAAAGACGCCAGCGCCCTTGAGTGTTTTGACTGCGGTTTCGGCGACTCGTTGGGCACGCGACGCTACGAGGGGATCACGGCTCCTCAGGGGAGCGAATACGAGGTGACAGATATTGTCCTTGTGAACGGTCTCGACAGCAGGATATGAAACCACTTGGCCTTCGGTGGTGCGCACGACCATGACTGCGATTTCTTTGATGAAAGGGACCCATTTTTCGGCATAGAGTGGCCTGTTTGCAAGAGCCTGGAGGGCCTCTGTTGCTTGATCGATAGTCCGAAGGACAAAGTTACCCCGTCCGTCGTACGCAAGAGTTCGGCTTTTGAGCATGAAAGGGAGACCGAGTGTTGTCGCGGCAGTTTGTATTGATTCTACCGTAGATTCTACCCCGACGAATTCGGAGACGGGACATCCGTTGGCTCGCAGGTACTTTTTCTGCTCCAGCTTGTCCTGGATGATCGCGATCGTCGAAGGGCTCGGATGGATCACCACGTTCTTCCTTTCACTGGACTCTATTTCCTTCAACACGCTCACGTCGACATGCTCTATTTCGACGGTGAGGACGTCTACTTTACTCGCCAGTTCTCTGATCTTCTCCGGGGCTGTAAACGAACCGTCTATATGAGATAGCGCATCGCTGCGAGGTGCGAGGATCTGTTTGGCCGGAGATGATTTTCCTACGTCTAGAATGACGATGTCGATGTTGAGCAGAGATGCTGAAGCAGCCAGCATACGACCGAGTTGGCCGCCGCCTGTCGATCGATCTATGTCAGCGGATGGTTAGGTGGGGACATGAATCTGTGAGTTGTGACTGTGAGGAATGTCATATAATAGCAGTGAATGCAACCTCACGCGCACCGAGGACACCGACGATCTTGTTGCTCATCGTTGTATCGGAAAAACGGATCGACGACCCGGAAATAGAAGGTAAGGTGCACGGCCACATAATTCGATAATGTCAGTGACCGTCTTTCAAAGAACCTCTTCAAAAAACACGATCTGTTCGAGACTAGATTTTCATATTGAAATCATGTGTCTGAGAACACAGAATCATTAGGCAGTGGTGAGTAATTGTCGAGGTGAAGGCTTGTTACCCAGTGCCCAGCCACAACTTCAAGAAGTTGAAGAGTCTTCCAACATGGAGACAACAGGCACCCACAGAAGTCCCAAGCACAACGCAAAGGACAAGACTAACACCATGAGCAGCATTCTTGGCTCTGTTCCAGGAGATGATGTGTCTAAGCCGGCGGATGATGGCTCTGACACACGCACTCCAAAACGTCGAAAAGTGTCTGCGAATTCAGCATTTCAGCATCAAAAGCAACTTGCAGTGAAAGCAGATCCTGGAAATGGCCTTTGCCTCCTTACTAGGTGCAGCGAACCTGTCCAGGTGTGCCATTTAATCCCGACGAGGACAACGAGGACAACCGACGATATAGTATTTCGTCTTTCACTGCCTCTGGATGATACGCTGCTGACAACGCTCTAGTTAACGAAGCTCGAATTTGCCTGGGGCTGGCCACACAAGACCTTCAATCTCGACACCCGCTACAATCTCATCTTCCGTGAGTGCTGGTGTCAAATTCTCTCTCTCGTAGCTTATTTTCGAATAGTGCGGGTGGATTGGCATTTGCTGTTTGAGCACAAGAGGTTCATGTTGATTCCCCAAAAAGAGGATTTAGACCTACTCGAGCGTGTCACCATAACGGAGAAAACTAAGCGGGTGAACGTGTCCACGGTGCGTATTCATTCCGTACGGAAGAAAAAAGTATACTCACTCGTAGCTTTGGGACAAGCGAGCGTCGTTCCAGTATCATGTATTGGCCATGCCAGATTTTAGAGAGCCAATTTGCCGGTTTCTTGGGCCTGAAGCCGACGCAACCCACCAAACCTACCCTCCTCCTTTCGTTGACCTAGGTCCTTTGACCAGTCATGTTCATCCGCACTTCGTTGTTGTCAACTCTGCGGAGAAGATTCCCACCCGCCGTGTACAACTTCTTGCGGATACTCTTGCAGGTACACGAGATGATGCTGCCCGCTTCAATGCTCTTTATCGAATTACTTCGGTTACATATCTGTACCATCAATGGGTCGGCAGCGGAGGTCATGACTGGGAAGGAGGTGGCTGCCAAGACCAACAGGATGCTGTCGACTCACAATCGTCCGATTCCGAAAATGAAAGTTCCGTTGAAGACACAGACCACGACCTTTCGGATGATAAAGCATGGGTGGAGGTGATCAGTAGTTGGGCGAAGGATTGCTCCAAGGCTGCATCTGACAGTGGATGGGCATCCGACATCCTCAACGACGGGCAGGTGGTCGACTACTCGAAAGAGGAACGACGGCATGCTCCTCCCCCGGAAAGCTGGAGGACATGTCGTCCATGTTTTAAACCTGCCAAGGTCCCGGGTAAAGTTTTCGATACTGAGCAATTCTCAAGCAACGACTGGACGATGTATCATGGACGGCTTCCATTGTTTGGACTGGGAAGGTAAAGATTTTGGATGTGGCCAGGATGCACGGAATACCCTGTATACCGGTCGTTCTCTATGTTGACCTCAGTTCTTACATTGGTAGTTAGTTGTTAGATAGGGGGTCACCATTTATAGAAGGTGTTTAGTCAGCAGTACGAAAATTCGAGGCTAGCTCGTGCGATGGTTTCTACGGAAGAGTTTATGGCTGATCCAGACGAAGTCGCGAACGATATCGCGCCTCGTATAAATCGTTTCAAGGTCTGCTCCTCGTCGCGGTCAATTTCTGCGCGATACTGACGTTGGGCACCAGCACAAATCTTACGCACAGTCCCTCAAAGAAGTTCACCTCCCATCTCCACTCGATCTCACAAAGTTTGACCATGATATCGCAGTACGTTTCATGCAGCTGATCTACCTCGTTTGCTCACACTATTTCAGGACAATGAATCACATTTCTACGTGTCTCTCCAACAATGGAGGCAGCTCAATCTCTCTCCGTCATTCATGCAATTCGCTAACAAGGTCGAACCACTATCCATCTCCATGCCCCTTCTCCTACACAACTGGAGGGAAATTGTCAACCTATGGGACGCCGCCGTAGATGCCGCAGACGACGAGGCTTTACGAGTACTTCTCGAGTATGGTAGCCCTCGGTTGCCCTTCCTTCTCCTGCTCACTTGACCCCAGCCTGCTCCAGAAACTCGCTCACGACCTTCGTACGACGCTATCACCCATGTATGCGCACTTATTAGCAAGGCTTCTCAAGTTTCTTCCCCGACCTATTGCTGCTCCTGCCCTTACAGCGTTACTGGCAACCCTGTCGGGGCTTTTCAGGTACCTGCTAGTGCCTTCAATACACTTGGATCTTCTCTCGCAAACGTGGTCGTCCTTCCTTGCTGTCTTACCTAACTGTAATCCAGAAGTGCAACGTGCCGCCGCCGAAGTTTGGGCATCTGTGCTGAGGCGTTTGAAGACATCTGCTCGAGAAACGGCAGTTCTCCTTATGGCAAACAACCTCGATGGAGTGGAAACCGCCAGTGCATGGATACTGACCTTTGCATGCAAAGTTTGTGTGTTTCAGCTTTTCGTGTCTCTTTATGCTGATCACACCTCACCCAGTCGGTCTCATCGACTCTCCATACCACGTCACCTTCGATTATAGCACCGGTAGTTGATTGCTATCTCAGCTCTGAGAATCCAGACTTGATACACACCCTGATACGACGCACACTCACTTCAATCATTCACCACTGCAAGGGCGCAGAACAATTTACCAGCATCGCGGACCTAGTCGTCGCTCGATTTTCAAAAGCGACCAGTCAGCTCCCAACAAATGATGCAGAGCTGGAACGCCTCCGTCGTACATTACAATTAACCAGCATCATCTGCAGCGTGCGGCAAGGATCTCGACTCTCCCGTATGTCCTTCCTTCCTGTTTTCTTAGCACCAAATTTATGTTTCAAGCATCGCAATTATCGCAATTGGCTTCGGCCCTTCCAAGCATACCGATTCACACAGCAATTGAGCCTACACTTTTGAACTTTTCCACCGCTGTCCTCACTGCTGGTGACATGTCTGTAGCGACGAGCTCGGGGCGAACATTCATCATGGAGGCGATCAAGGCTCCGCAATTCGGGATTTCACTTCTTGGCGCTCTCGCCGAGCTTTCGTGGGGTGGATGGAAACTTGTCGCTCTGCCTTCCTTGTTCAAATGCACGGGCGATTTCCTCGCGGTGGAACCCAAGAAGACCTTGCGCTTGCTCGCCAACCTCAGGCTCTCCGACAAACTCGGGGATGTGGATATCGTGTGGAGACGTACCGTTGATGCTTGGGTTTGTGAACGGTTATCTCGCTGGGAGCTCGGATCAGATGGCGTAGACGATCTGCGCAATTTGCTGTCTCTTTCGCCCTATGTGGAGAAGATGCCGGTTTTACTGGTTGGGATAATACAGCGTGTTCTAGAAACGCATGACCCCGAGGATTCGTGGCGTGCATCACACGCAAATGCGGCATGGGTCCAATGGATTTGTTTCCACGCGCTCGCGGTGACAAAGGACTCGTCGTGGAGACAACAGGTTGATTTGGCGGAGTGGACCAGGAAAGTCGTGCAGCGTTGGTCGTGGTCTCACTGTGCACTGGATGGTCTTGCCACCCTCTTCCAATCAAGGTAAGGGAATACGATTAACTTTATGTTCTTGAGGCGTGCATCGTTGACGAGGTTCCAGTTCGCCGACAGCAGAGGTTTTGTCATTCTCGGAGTTATACCCACATCTGCGACCGTCCATTATCTCGCATTCACGATCTCTGCGTCTGAGTGCGCTTCGAATATGTTCTTCGAAATTGGTCAAATCATCTCCCGGTGAGCAAGACGTTTTGAAACGATGTTTGCAAGGCGAAGAGGTTTCCCTGGATGTTCAGGGGGTGCGCGAAAGGGTGTTGAGAATTGGTCGGATAGGACAGGTGGTCAAAGATGATGAACCGCTGGCGACTGACCTTTGTATCAGGTGGTTCATATGTGAGTCTTTGGCTCTTTCGTGGGAACTTGTGGTAACGCTAAAGCTGCTGTGTAGCCCAGCTCAAGGTGAATCTGCGACCCCTATGGTCTCCTGCGGCCGAGGCACTCTCTTCACTGGCGAAGCGGTTCGGGGATTCTGTTTGGACGTGCCTCTTTGAAGAGTTGCAAATGGTTGCAAGAACGGACAGGGAGAAGGGCCATGGGTATCCTGAGTGGTTTAACGAAAGCGGCGGACACGATGGAAACGACGTTCCTTGGGAGGAGGAACGGACTTGGAGGGATGGTGCTGCGCACAATATGAGGACTGTGATCGCAAGCTGGCTAGACAAGGAACACGATCGAAAGGCTATTATCCTCGTAAGTATCCACCCTACGCGCCTCATATTGTGCATGTATTGATGTTATCCTCGCAGGACCAAAAGCCCTCGGATCGATTTGATCCCGTGTCGTTCGAAACCCAGCTGCTCGCGACCCTTGGACAATGTCCTGCTCTCGCGGAGAAGCACAACCGTGAACTTGTTCCCTTCTTCTTGTCGATGACAGGCGAGGATGATGCGGTGTCAACTCTGTCCCGGTACAAACTGACGGCATGGCTAACGCTGTTCAGTAAATTCACCAACCCGAAGGCCCTCCACTCTACCGATACCCTTCTCAACTTGTACCGCACCCTCCTATCCCACCCCGACCGCTCCTTGCAAACAGTAGCGCTCACTTGCGCCTTTACATACAAACTGCCAAGCCTAGTGAGGCACGAGGAGGCATTCCGGCGTTTGCTTGACGATACTTTATGGAGAGACGAACTTGCACACCTCGACCTGTCTTCCCTGGACCCCGCCGATCGTCCCACGTTCGTCGACATCATGATCCGACTCCTCTTTGGAATCATGCTAGAGAGGAAAGGTCGTTCAAGAGGAGGGGACAGACGAGCTGCGGTACTTGGTGTACTCGCCATATGCTCGGAAGATGAGTTGGGATTGCTTGTCGATCTGATGTTGATGCCGATGCGGTCGAGTAGTGGTGCGTGGAGAGATGAAGGATTTGCGTTGGAAGAGGTGCCTTGTGGTGTTTCGTCGAGGCAGCAAGTTGGGTTCTTGACTTTGTTGGGTGAGGCGTTGAAGCATATTGGGCCGAGGATAGTGTTGCATTGGCCTGCTCTTCTGGGGACTACTCTCAACCTCGTTGCGTCTGCTCAGGCTAGATTGGGAGTTGTGAGACAAGTGGAGGTAGTGGTGGTAAGCGAGGAGCGGGATGAGGACCAGGACCAGGAGGACCAGGACAAAGAGGACCAGGACAAGGAGTACCAGGACAAGGAGGACCAGGAGGAAAACGATGCGGACGCTGACTCGGACGCGGGCTTGACGGTCATGTCAGCCCGTTCCGTTCGACAACTTGGCCTCCGTCGACTCGCCGACTTCTTCCGGAATCCTGTTTCGTTCGATTATTCGCCATACCTACGAGCGTCCTTTGACGACGTCATCGCGCCGCGTCTTGCGCTCCTCGACCAAGAGAACACACAATCGCCTTCGGCGTTGCTTGATGTGTTCTACTTGTGGGCATCTCGACCGGAGTATGTTCGTTATCTGGTGGATTATGATGCGCGCGTCCTACCCAAGGTCTTGGATTGCTTGATTGCCACGAATGTCAAGCCGGCCGTTTTGACGCACGTCTTCGACATCGTCGATCGTCTCCTGGCGTTTTCAGCCGAGGATGATATGGTTGCTGAAGCAGTCATGAAGCCTCATTTGTCAATCATGCTCGGAAACCTCACGACCCTCGTCGAGCGGACCAAGGGCGATCAAAACCTGTCTAGTCCGATCGCGCAGCGCCAGATAAGCGTGCTCTCGCAAGTCGCGCACCACATCTCAGACCCTGGTCAGGCATCTGTGCTCGTTGGATTGCTGTCGCCGTTGCTTCGCAAGTCAGGAAAAGTCGTCCCTGAAAAGACCAAGGTCAATCTGTTGACGATCTTGAACAAGTCGTTCACGCTCGTACCTGACTTGTCGGTTCTCACGTCCGTGACCTTTGGAAAAGTCTACGAGCTTCTTTCTCACTTGTTCCTCACCTTCCGGTCGAACGGCGCTCGGACTGCGCTCACTTTGACTTTCAACCAGTTTGCGGCTGTCAACCCGAGTCTTCAAGGTCTGGCGTCGATCTTGGAGTCACTCAATGCATGTTCCACGAAACGGGTGAACGAGCCAGATTTCGATCGTCGACTTACAGCGTTCACTACGGTGAATGACGAGCGATACGCAACGTTGTCCTGCCGCGAATGGTTGCCGATATTATACAATGCCCTGCATTTCATCCAAGACCCGGAAGAACTCGCCGTTCGTAACAGTGCCGCGTTTACTCTCCGACGTTTCATTGGCGTCGTTGCTTCCGATTCACCGTATGCAGCGGAAGCTGAACCACTTCTCATGCGCACCGTCCTTCCCGCACTCAAATCCACGCTGCGATCGAAGAGCGAGCTTGTCCGCGCTGAAGCTCTCGGGGTCATCGCGCACGGTGTTCTCAAATGCGAGCGCATTGATACGCTTCAGGAGATGCGACCTTTGCTTGCAGGGGGTGACGAAGAAGCGAGTTTCTTCACCAATATCCACCACATCCAGACTCATCGACGAACGAGAGCTCTCCGACGTCTCGGGTTACAATGCGAGGAAGGATTTCTTCGGAGTAAAACTCTGGTGGAGATCTTTGTGCCGCTGGTGGAGCATTATATCGTGTCCACGGCATCGCTCGATCATTTGCTGGTCGCTGAAGCCATCGGTACGCTCGGTCGGATAGCGAAGCAACTTCATTGGTCGGCGTATTATAGCTTGGTCCAGAAGTATGTTCGCAGTTCCAAGGAGAAGGACGAGACTGTACGCGTGCATGTTCGCACTCTGGTCGCTCTGCTCGAGAACTTTCATTTCTCCATGGAGGAGGCGATACAGGAAAGGGATCCCGTCGTTGTCGATGGCGAGACGTTGGAAGGCGAAGAAATTTCGGCAGAGATACAGACCCAGCCACAGCCACAGGTTGTCGCTCCTTCGACGGACGTGAAGAAGGTGTCGGACGCGGTCAACATGCGACTTCTCCCATCGTTACTTGGCTATTTGGAGAACCGGGACGAGAACGAGGACAGTCTTCGTATCCCTATTTCGCTTGGAATTGTCAAGGTTGCATTGCATCTCCCTCCCAGCGCAAAGGAAGCTCAGATCGGGAAATTGTTGACGGTGCTCAGTCAAGCGCTGCGTAGCCGATCTCAGGAGACTCGTGACCTCGTTCGAGAAACGATGTGTAGGATTGCGGTCGCTTTGGGCCCTTCGTATCTCCCTTTGACCCTCCGGGAGCTTCGAGCAGCGCTCCTACGCGGTCCACACCTCCACATTCTGGCCTACGTTACTCACGCACTCTTGACCTACGTCACTTCCACGGATCGAAAAGAAGATGCATTCACAGATCTCGATGGGTGCATCGACGATATCGCTCACGTTGCATCCGAAGTTGTGTTTGGAGACTCGGGCAAGGACGTCCAGCACGAGGATTTCAGGTCGAAAATGCGCGAGGTCAAGGGAAGCGCTTCGAGAGGCCTAGACTGTTTCGCGCTTTCCGCGCGATACGTCTCTCCAAACCGAATCAGCGCTCTCCTCCTTCCATTGCGATCCGTAATGCAAGTCACCAATTCGGCTAAGCCAATGCAGCAGGTAGATGAAGTTCTTGGACGAGTCGCTGGTGGTCTCAACTCGAATGCGCGTCTCGATCCTCCGGAACTGTTGGTGTTATGCAATACGCTGATACGCCAGAACGCCAAGTTTCTGCAAGAAGCGGAGCGGAAGCCGGCGCAGAAAGGGAAAGGCAAGAAAGACGACGCGATCCTGCAGACCAAGCGTAAGATTGTGGTCGAGACAGATCACTACACACACAACTCGTATCGGTAGGTCGCTTTAACTCGTACATGGATTCACGCCGAACTGAGGATCGTAAACAGCTTCGTCGTGTTTGGTCTCGATCTTTTCACTACTGCCTATCGCCGTTCTCGGTTCGACTTGCGCGACTCGCAGTTGCTGGCTCGATTGGAGCCGTTCGTGAACCTGATCGGGAACACACTGTATACCGAATCTGAAGCTGTCATTCTTGCGGCTCTCAAGGCGGCTCCATGTGTTCTTCAGTGTCCTTTGAAGGCCGTCTCGACTTCAGCACCACTCATGTCCCGCCAGATACTCGCAATCATCCGTTCCGTTGGAAGTGCCGAGTCGGAGGTCGCTCAGACCGCGTTCAAAGCACTCGCGACGATCCTACGAGAATGTCCAACCTCCAACGTGAGGGAGGATGACCTCCTGTACCTCCTCGAACTTCTCTCACCTGATCTCGAAGAACCTAGTCGGCAAGCAAGCGTGTTTTCCTTGCTTCGTGCCATCGTCGCTCGTCGATTGGTCGTTCCCGAGTTGTATGATATCATGACCACTATGTCCTCCATCCTGGTCACTTCCCAATCCTCGCACACTCAGGAGGCCGCGCGGTCATTGTTACTCCAGTTCTTGCTGGACTACCCACAGGGTGCGGGTCGCCTTCAGACGACTCTCGCGTTCTTCGCCCGCAATCTATCGTACGAGCATGCTTCAGGACGATCCAGCGTCCTTGAGCTACTTCAAGCCCTTGTGACGAAGTTTGACTCTGCATTGATGGCTAAACATGCAGAGATGCTGTTCGTGTCGCTCGTGCTCTGTATAGCAAACGACGACGAGAAGGTCTGCAGAGTGGCTGCCGCGGGGGTCATCCAAGCGCTCGTCAAACGGCTTCAAAGGGAGCAACAGCAGAAGATGATGGATCATCTACATGCATGGGCCGTTCAGACAGAGAAAGTGAAGCTGAGGAGCGTGGCGGTACAAGTTTATGGACTGCTCGTCGACGCGCTCCAACGAGAGGCATCTCCCTATCTCGACACGATTCTCGAGGACCTCGGTACAATTGCAGAGAGCAGCTGTGTTCTACTGCCGTCTAACGAACACGGGGACGAAGAGATGGACGTGAACATGAATCTCGAAGCCGAGTGGCAGGTTACCTATCAATGTCTTCAAGGATTTTCCAAGGTGTTACACGTCTTCCCGGAGCTCACCAGGGATCATTCCAAATTCCGATGGGACCACGTCGTCGGGCTCCTCGTCTTTCCGCATACTTGGGTCCGCAGTGCGGCGTGTCGATTGCTTGGAGTTCTTTTCGCGACGCAGCCCTTGGACGACACGCCGACGGTGCAGGCGACAGATCTATTCACGCTCGCTTCTATGAGGGACGTCGCGGACAAGCTTTCTTCGTCACTCAAGAGTCCCAATCTAGAGGCCTCTGTAGCCCTGCAAGTCGTCAAGAACCTGTTCTTCGTCGGTAAATGGTTCTGTTCGCATGTCTCGGAAGCGAGTGTGGTCGGGAAAGGTGGAATTGAGCCAAAAAGCGTTCGAGATACTGACGCTCAAGAGGGCAGCGAGGATGACGAAGATGGGAATGCGGACGAAGATCTCCCGGGAGAGCACAAGGACGGAAAGTCGGACGCTCTTCCTTGGCTCTTCTCCAAGCTCTCGTATCAAGCTCGATCGGCCCAAATCGCGCGACGAAATAGAACGACTGCCACGGTAAGCCTTTCTCCTCACTCATATAGAGTGATTTCAATGACCTCCTTCCTTTTTTTTCATTCGATGAATCAGCCAAACTGGGCACTCTCACCTTTGTCGATCTTGCGTTTCTTCGCTGCCATGACGTCGTACATGGACGCGAAGCAACTCGAACGATTCCTTCCACATATTCTGACCCCCGTATACCGCATCACGGAAGAAGACACGATCCGGGATTCAGGAATGGGTGCGTTTCATACTCACAAATATCTCTCCCCACGGGCTGCAAGCTGACATGAACCCTAGACGAGCTCAAGACGACCGCAATCGAGTTGCAGGACTTGGTCCAAGCGAAGGTTGGGACCACGCACTTCGCCAACGCGTATAATCGGATCCGACAAGGCGCGCTGAGCGTGCAACAAGAGCGGCGAGTCGCGCGCGCGACCAAGGTGAGCTTTGGAATTGTGCATGTTTTCTGTTTCGCTCACTCTCTCTTATTCTCTGACAGGCAACAACGGACCCCGAGGCTACCGCTAAACGGAAGTTAGCGAGAAATGCTATGAAGAAGGAGAGTCGGAAGAGGAAGAATCGAACGTTCGCGTGAGTTCCCATGTGTTTACTTCCGGGTCACTGTAAATTGACCAATTCTTCATCCTTAGAGAAAGTCGGGGACGAATTAAAAGGCGAAGGGAGGAATGAATACATATCCCTGAGCCATTTTGTGTGGCATACCACATCCTTTCTTTGCTTTATTTGATGCATCTCAGTCATAGAGTCTTTTTTGTTAGCACTCTTGGTTATCAATCATTCCCATTGCTTAACTTATTCATTCTGCATCTCCACGTCACTCCTTAGTTCTCAAATCCTACCTGCTCATTTCTCTCATCCTGTCCCCATTTCCCAATCTTGTGGGTGTCGAGGTTTCAATATGTTCCTGGTGCCTCGTGAGCGTAGAGTTATCTACCATGGTTTTACTTAACCATTACTTAACCTCTCTCTCCGAGTCGATGTCGATTCCTGGACAACCGTTATTCCGCAAATAGTAGGTCTGTCGAGATGGGCGGTTTTAAGAAATTGTATCATTGTTGACACGAAACTGAACTATGTACTAGTATTTGAAGGTGGGTACAGGCAGACCGTACCAAGTTGTCTGTTCCTGCAGTATTATGTATAAAACGCCCTAACTTTTCTCAAGGTCCCCATTCCGTCTCAGTCGAAACTTATCGTTCGGACGATGTCCAACCCCGTCATCACAAAGCCTACTTCAAGTTGGGCAGATTGCTCGAAGTTCGTTGACTTCTTGCTCCATGCCACTGGCACATAGTATGATCATTGCATGTTGATGTCTACGCATAGCCGCAGTCACTGGCGATGCATTTCCCAATTCTATACCGGTGTCGGGGTTTCACTGCCAATATGTACCTGGTGCCTCGTGAGTTGTGTGGGCAGACTCTCTGTTCCTGCAGTATTATGTATAAAACCCCCTGACTTTTCCCAAGGTCCCCCCATTCTGTCCCAGTTGAAACCTAACGTGAACGATGTCCCACCCCGTCATCACAAGGAAATTCACCATCAGCAGGTATGCAACTCTCTCAATTCGTAAGTGGATCAGAGTTATGGTTTACCGACGCCCTGCCTCAGCCAAGACCTCGGGGAAGCTACCACGTTGACGTTCGTCTTCGACGTCAGTGGGTCTGATCATCATAAAGCGTACAAGGATTTCTTTCCCGTAGTCTGGAAGTACGACACTCCCACGTTGCTGTTAGTTTGCTTTTGAATCTCACTCAATTTCTCTCAGGGTTATTCCCTTTTCGAAGACAGGCATGTCTCCGATACCCCATCAACTGTGAATGTTGATTCTCAAACGTACGCGGACTCTCACCAGGGAACAACGGGCATCCCTTCGAATACTCAAACAAGTAAGTATGATCCGTGTACATATAACCGCAGATGCTAGCGATTGATCCGCATCCTCATCTCTCAGATTTTCGTTTGTGAGAACACCTGGTTTATATTGGCACTTCCCCTCTCCTCTTCCTCCGACCGACGGAGAGGGTATTCCTGTCATCTGGAAACCTGTCAGCGTATGTTTCGAGTCATCGATCCTAAACTTTCCCACTGGCATCTATCTCCCGACTGGACTGGGCTGAACTCCCAATTATTATAACAGCCCGGCCAGAAAATCATCCTCGATCGCGACTCTGATGGAGTATTGCAAATGGTCCGAGACGTTTTCCATATTCTGCTGGCGTTTACTACTAACCGTCTTTGATTGGTGGGTGTTGACTCGTTATATATATATAATTAACAGACCCTCGGTACGGAAGCGACGTCTTCGTCCAACGAAATGGAACTAGTGAATAATTCGGGTTTGAAAGAAGATATCGTTCTCGGTGAGTTTTTTTTTCCTCCTCGAGCACGGCGCGTGACGTCCCGCTCACTGTGTACTACTTGTAATATCCCGATCACAAAACTATAACATATTGTAACTCACCAGGGATCCCAGAACGAGGAAAATCTATCCCGAGGTACATTCGAGTGTTCCCTGATATCGGGTACGTATGTTACATAAATCGACTCAGCAGCAGTCCTTGTGCGTCGAGTGAACAACTCATGCATGTGATCGTGCCACCCTTAGTCATGGATCCACCATCCAAGCCAAGTTTACTCCGATCGTTCAAGCCTACGTTACAAAGGAGTACAGGGAAAAAGACGTGCTTAAATCTCCCATCAGTGGGGAACCGATTTGGACGCAGAACTTGGATGATCTGAAGGCGGAGACGGAGTGGAGGGTTATTCATGAGCCACAGAGCGGAACCTTCACGTTACAACAGATAGCTTGATGGAGTAGATGGGTGTTGTCAAGGTAGATCATGATGTATACGCAATATGTGCAAGATAATCGTCGTCTCATTTGGATGCGTCGAACCAAATAACGAACGGGCTATAGACAATCGTAACGGTATATTTTAATTATCGCGAGCACCGGGGGAATGTCAGAGTGTACACTACGCGTGAATGGCTAGGTAACGATTATTATAATGGGGATCAAGATCATTAGTGCTCGGAGTTGGTAGCAGACGACGGCTTGGAGTCATCTCAATTAGTACCCTGATCATTATTATAATTCGGTAGGAAATTCCACGGTGCACCAACATCCTCCGAGGGCTTGACCACCGTCAATAGGCTCCTTTCGCTCAACGGATCCAACCACTCCCAACGGTCCGCACCCTGAGGATCTTGATCCATAACCAGCTCCAGCCTCAGTGTAGGGAAGCCCAGTTGCTCGTGACGTTCAAGCCAGTCGCACACGATATCCATCTTACTGCTTGCTCCCGCCAAGTTGGGAGGGATGCGAACTCGAATGGATTCCAGCATGTCCCACTGGCAATCGACCTTGAAGGATTGATCAAATTCTCCAAGAGCAATACTGCAGTTAGTGAGTCCGGTGATGGAAAGCACTTGATGAACCACTCGACTTCTTCGGTGTGGGGGATAACGTTGTACATGATCGCGGTGGTGACAGATGGGTACTTGTTCTTGATACAAGGCACAATTTCCCAATTCATGCTGGGTACCCTCTCTAGGGCAGTAAACTCGATGACCTGCAGGGATGGAGCAGTTATCATGTCAATCAGATCGACCAGCTGCTTCGTTTCGGGATCCACTTCAAAATAGAGCGCGAGGTACTCCAAGTGAGGGAGAAGAATAGTCCTTTGGTCGCTCGTTGAGAAAACGAGGAACTCGGCACCTAAACGCAATGTCCGCAGATTGGTCGTTGACGATAATATGCGACACAAGTGGTCAGCTGTGCAATCGCTTTGCCAATCATGAATGAAGGTTAGATGCTGCAGATGAGGAGCGACGAGCGCGTTGAAGATGGGGACATGAATGAGGGTGACGGTCTGAAGATGGTTTTGGTGAGTGGGGAAGGCTGGGGAAACGGGTGCAGGGCGACCCGGGTTTTTGTTTACGAGATGGATGTCCGTGAGGGATTTAGCCCGTTTCTGATATGACAGTGGGAGGACACCCTCTGGAGCCTCCGTGACGTCCATATGGAGTCTTCGCCACCTAGGTGCTTCTTGGCCAAGTTGACGCAACAGCGCTTCAGTACGAGTGTAGGACTTGCCAGCAAAGCTGATATCAAGCCCAGAGTCACCTGATCGAGAGAGATAGGGCTCGAGGTTGTAGCGGTGAGAGTGTTCGAGAGTTACGTGCGTCCATAGTCTCGGATGCTGGAACATAACGCTCATCCACCTTCGACAAACCGACGAAAGGATGAGCGGCATGGGGTGTGGAGTGACTTGCGTGTTCCCCTGGGCGTAACTGACGACATGGAGGAATATCAAAGAGAGTATCTCTGCGGGAAGAGCGACACTAGGTTTAAGACTGTTTTCGCGTCCACTGATCTGAGACTGCTTCGTCGTCACGGCGTTGCGAGTGGCGTCGATGTCTTTCTGGATTTCATCCAGTTGTCGCTGTAGCTCCTGCTTTTTACAGGTGAGATTGTCCTCGGTTGATCTAAGCTCGGAAAGTTGTTATTTCAGGACTTGAATGCTTGGAATATCAGAATCACTGTGGTTTCCCCCATCAATGTCCATCGTGACGGTCGTTCGCTGTGGGTTAACCTATAGTTTTCATCAGCATGGCGAACTCAAACTCCAGGGCTACCCCAGGTCCCCAACTCACCGTCTGATAGCTGGTCAGCGCGGTTTGAAGTGTTGGGATTTGGGTAGGATTCAGAGTAGAAGGCTGAGTGAGATGGTCTGGCTACTGGACGCCAGTGGGACGTTCTCGGGTTGACAGTATTAGTACCATTACTGCTGTGGGTTATCATCCACTCAACCTCCAATGTGCAGTGACTGTACAAGGCGCTCCAACTTGAAATGCGTTGTTGAAACGAGTTGTGGCAATGTGATCGACGACAACAACAGTGAGCCGGCTAACTTTTACTTACTACATGGTATAACCATCCTCAGACAATATACGATTCACTCGTACAGTCTAGAACACAGAATTGCTCAGCAGTGGTGAGTACTTGTCGAGGTGTCTTCAAGTTGCCCCCAGTAACTGAGTAAGAGTCTTCCAACATGGAGAAGGCCTTGGCAGCAAGTTTGCCACCCCTCAATCATATGGAGACAACTAGCCCCTGTAGTAGAAATACGAAGCACGTAGACCTGGAGGTCCCAGACGAATTCAATGCATCAGGAGCTAAACTATCAGAGATCACGCAATCAATAGCATATAAAATAATCAACAACAAGGAACTCAAACCGTACACCAGAACGACACTAATGAACCTAGATATAGCCAGACACGCGGTACAGAGCACAACAACAACGCTAGAGACAGACAAATCCCTATGGAAAAATGTCCGGAATACGGACATCAGGCGACCAGTACAGACTTTCCTATATAAGGCAATAAACGGTGCCATAAGGGTAGGAAACTACTGGCTAAACATCCCTAACTTCGAACAGCGGGCAAAGTGTACATACTGCGACGACCCAATCGAATCACTAGACCACATACTAACCGAATGCCCAAGCCCAGAAAGAGTCACAATATGGGCAGCAACGCAACAACTATGGCCCCAAGAACTAGGCGAATGGACACAACCGACGATCGGACACCTACTAGGTTGCGGATCGCTAAAAACAACAAACCAGAACAACCCAGCAGACGAACAAAACCACAGAAAGAACGGAAAAGCAAGACTAAGAACCATCCTCCTGTCGGAATCAGCACACCTAATATGGGCGATCCGATGCGGGAGAGTGATAGGCAACAAACAGCCCACCCCGAATGCAATCCTCAGCATGTGGGAAGAGAAAATTAATACACGCCTCGACATAGATCGAAGAAGAGCAAAATCAAAAAAGCCACCCGGACTAAAAAACAGAATCGAAGCCACATGGCGAACCACGTTAAACAACCCAGACCCCCCCAAGGACTGGGTGACAAACCATGAGGTTTTAGTGGGTATAAAACTGTTTAGGCCCCCTATCCTACAACGGGGAAACCGGACAGCTCACGGAGTCCCACACCCCCTATGACGTAGGGCGTGCGTAAGCGCATTTTTCCTCGGACCGGAGACCGCAATAGCGCCTCCGCCTTAGCGTATTAGGTAGAACTAGACTTGTCAGTTGCTACCTAATGTTACCGCTTGTCCAAAAAAAAAAAAAAAAAGAAATACGAAGCACAACGCAAAGGACAAGGCCAAGGCCAACAGTATCAATAGCATTCTTGGCTCTATTCCAGAAGAGCTGGCGGATGATAGCTCTGACACACGCACTCCGAAACGTCGAAAAGTGTCTGCGAATTCAGCATCCCTGCGTCTGAAGAAACTTGCATTGAAAGCAGATCCTGGAAATGGTCTTTGCCTCCTCACTAGGCGTAGCGAAGCTGTCCATGTGTGCCATATAATCCCGACGAGGACAACTGACGATATAGTAACTCGTCTTTCACTGGTCTCTGGATGATAGGATGCTGACATCGCTCTAGTTAACGAAGCTCGAATTTGCCTGGGGCTGGCCACACAAGACCTTCAATCTCGACACCCGCTATAATCTCATCTTCCGTGAGTGCTGGTGTCAAATTCTCTCTCTCTCGTAGCTTATTTCCGAACAGTGCGGGTGGATTGGCGTTTGCTGTTTGACGACCAGAGGTTCATGCTGATTCCCCAAAAGGAGGATTTAGACCTACTCCGCCGTGTCACTGTAACAGAGAAACCTTCCGACATAACTAAGCAGGTGAACGTGACCACAGTGCGAATTCATTCTAGCTGTCAGCTTTGGGACAATCGAACGTCGTTCCAGTATCATATATTGGCCATGCCAGATTTTAGAGAGCCAATTTGCCGCTTTCTTGGGCCTGAAGCAGACGCAACCCACCAGACCTACCCTCCTCCTTTCGTTGACCTAGGTCCTTTGACCAGTCATGTTCATCCGCACTTCGTTGTGTTCAACTCTGCGGAGAAGATTCCCGTCCGCGGTGTACCACCTCTTGCGGAAGCTCTTGAACGTGCTGATGTTGCCCAAGCAAACGATGCATACCGTCGAATTAATGCTGTTGAATGTTTGTACAATCAATGGGTTGGCGGCGGAAGGCATAGTTCGGAAGTAGGTGACCGCCAAGGCACTACCAGTCAAGGTCCATCCGCGCCACCGTCGGACGCCGACGCTAGTTCGCCTCAGTCTTCCGGACTAGCTGACGAAGAGAGCCCTGATGAACAAAACCAGGCGCATTCAAGCCACTCACGCAACCCGAGTCCTGCAGACCAACAGGATGCACCCAACCCGAGTCCTGCAGACCCACAGGACGCCGTCGGTTTACAATCGCCCGATTCCGAGGACGAAACTGCCATGGAAGACACAGACCGCGACCTTTCGGATGATACAACATGGGTGGAGGAGATCAGTGGTTGGGCGAAGGATTGCTCCAAGGCGGCATCTGACGGCGGATGGGCATCCGATATCCTCAACGACGGGCAGGTGGTCGACTACTCGAAAGAGGAACCACGGCATGCTCCTCCCCCGGAGAGCTGGAAGACGTGTCGTCCCTGTTTTAAACCTGCCAAGGTCCCGGGTAAAATTTTCGACACTGAGCAATTCTCAAGCAACGACTGGACGATGTATCATGGACGGCTTCCATTGTTTGGACTGGGAAGGTAAAGATGTTGGATGTGGCCAGGATGCACGGAATACCCGGGTTCTGAATTGGGTTTATGCATTCGTGGATACCCTGTATACCGGTCGTTCTCTATGTTGCTCCAGGTGTCCCTTGATTGGCACGAACCAAAAGATTCAGTACGACGTGGCCTTCTTGAACATGCTCGTGTTTCTGCATTGAATAGCTCACGGTGGCACTGTTTGACATTGACATGGAAACCCTCCCCTCGTTGAACGTTGAACGTTGACTTGCCATCAAGTTTCCACCCCTGTGTTTGAAATGGGAGAATACTTTTAGTAACTGCAAATAGGATATACAAGATGTACAACAGTAGAACCCTAAGCGAAGAAAGCAGGTAGATTGTCCGAGTCCGTACCCCTACAAATCACGATGGCAAACCGTCCATTACTCCATTGAACCCAAGCAAGCCCGAAAAAACGATGATCTACTCTAAATCGCATCACCAGAAGATCGATGCACCGCCCAAGAATGCAGCACACAATAGGAAGACGCCGCCGAGTCCGAGGGCGCTCGATCCCCCGCCAAAGTGAAGACTTGTGCCGCCATTGACAGCTGGCCCGAATGTAGCAGCGAATGCCTTGACTGGATTGGGAGTTCCAGAAACGGTCACTGTTGGAGCAGAAGTGTCGGGACTTGGGTTCGAGGAAGCCGACGAGGAACTTGTTACGCTGAAACGTGAAGAGACGGAGTAAGTGACGCCATGCGTCGAATTGAGGCAGAGAAGGAAGTAGTCGTCTCCGGCTGGGACGTCTTGGAGGAGGATATTCAGTGTGTTGTATGTCGAGGGTACTATAGAGCGACCGTAAGCAGGGAAAAAAGTGGGGATTTCAGGTGATAATCTGATCGCTCACCGTCCTTGGCTACGAGATATAGGCCATTCTCGCTAAGCCTGGCCAGCTCGATATCGAACATGTCAATTCCGTCGAGCAAACCCTTGGTCCACGACACGGGGTAAGGTGAGCCATTAGCCCATGAAGACGAAGCGCCAGGTTGGTTGACGATAAAGTCTAGTAGATGCATGGTTCAGCAGATCGATATGTGTGGAGTCACAATGAAACATTTACATTGTGCATGGACCGATGCAAGGAAGGAGAGAATGAGGGTCACTGTAAGAAATATTGGTGCAGATTGACAATGCGAGTTCCATTTACGACCTGGAGAGTCTCGAAGTGCCATCAAGAAGGCTGGCTGACTGTAAATTAGAGTAGGTTAATCTGGAGAATACAACCCGACCGAGGCAACGTTGGCGCTCGAGGTTTTAGTGAATTTTGTTTGATGGGTACGTCGAGGAAGGGATCCGGTCGTCGATGGCCGAGTGGCTTGGGGTAAGGTGAGACCCCGGAACACTCTGTTCAATGTTGGTGCGGGACCTTGAACACCGCACTCTCTTCCAAAAATTTGGTGGTCGACGTCGAGGTCAACGATGGCTGCGCGACTTGGCCCAGCGAGGTTATTACTCTCTATGATGAACGCACAGACCCTCCACCGTCGTCCCCACGTCCCTCTCCGAACTCTCGTCACGTCCACACCAAGACTCAACGTCAGGCCCTTCGTACCCCCGCGTTCCTTGGAAGCATATGAGGAAGACGGCTTTGACGTTGCAGTTGGAGCCGAAGCAGACGAAGAACTTACCCCAGAGATGATCGAGCGCCTTCTAGAACTCGAGCAGGAAGATATGTTGGAGGGCGAGAATGCGGAGAACGAGATACTTCAAGAGGAGGACGCGAAGCTTCCAGAGGAGCTAGAAAACCTCCAAAGACCTCCTTCACCTGCTTTCTACACGGTACGACCCACCTTCTACGACGCCCTTTCGAACCTCCAAGATACAATGAACACCGCACGAGCGACACTCAAACTACTCCATCTATATCCTCTCCCCAAATTCGCTCTCGACGCCCTCCCGCATGTCGAGCCCGCTTGGCAGGACAGAGTTGATATGAGCGAGATGCTCGAACTCCGCCTCAGTGCAGGCATGCACATGCAGTTGATCACAATCCTACAGGACCTCGAGTTGTACCACCGCATCGCACAAGCTGCCGGTCACACTGAGCTCGCGTGGAGCCTCGGTAAAGTCGTCGAATCATTCCAAAGTAGCAAGAATTTGGAGGCGCGTCAACGAAAGCTTGAAAGACAGGAGATGATGCGTCGCCCTGCAGACCTGGACGATTACGGACGGAGTTACACTGTCGGGAGGCGAAAGACGAGTACCGCTAGAGTCTGGATGATAAAGACCCCCCAACGGGACGTTCCACAAGAACAACCAGAGACTGGAAGCGTGTCCACCCTTCTCTCTCCTGCGGTCAAAGGCCCCCCTCCGTCAACTACCTCGGTCTTGATCAACTCTGTCCCACTCGCGCAATACTTTGTTACCCCCGCAGAGCGTGAAGCCGTTATTCGTCCACTCAAACTCGCAGGTCTTCTCGGTGCCTATAACATCTTTGCTCTCGTTCGTGGTGGTGGAATATCCGGTCAGAGTGATGCACTTGCGTTAGCGGTAGCCAAGGGATGTGCTGCTCATGTACCAGAAATACAACCGATAATGAAGAAAGGTGCGTTATTCATGCTACCTTTCCTGTATCCCACTAACGCCATCGCACGACAGCCGATTTGTTGAGAAGAGACCCACGTATGGTTGAGAGGAAAAAACCTGGTCAGCCCAAGGCAAGGAAGAAGGTACGTTTTTCTTTCACTCGTGATTTCATCACAGGACTTCTTTGTCTTTCATGGGTGAGACAGAAACTAACTTCCTCTATTACAGTATGCCTGGGTCAGACGTTAATACGTCGTGGCGCTTACCACGGCCGTTTTCCATTCCATTCCACATCGCATACATACAATACTATCCCCTACTTGCCAAATATCATTCATTCATCGCTGAGTCCATTCCCTGCTGAGTTATGTTCGTGGAACATATCGCTTCATTTGTTTCTTTACTATCGCGCAAGGAAGAGTCGTAGTCGAGCGCTTATCATCGAGGTTCACCTCGACCAAATCGATGGGGAGCGATCATACTCAGGGGAGTTATCGGATAGTAGGAATCGAGACGCGCCACCCAAATTATCGAGATTCTTACGTCTCCGGGTACCTTTCATAATCTGTACGTTCCCTCGCGCGCACTGGCATTTGGCGTCTAGGATGATGAGAAGACTCAGAAGAGGATTCGGATGTGATCGTGGGTTTGGTTCCTTGCGCCCATGTCCATTCTTGCTGTCGTTCCTAACTCGAAACCTTGTTTAATCAGCGCACTGAGCGCTTCTAGTCTGGTGACCAGTTTCCACAGCCCATTGAGGCACTCCATACATACATACTGACGGTGCCACCTCTCAAGTGCCTCACTGATCTCGGACTTCTGGTTGGACCATGAGCGTCACAACGACGACCGTTAGGATCAACAGGTAAGTAATGCCCGATCGAACATTCACGAAGGGGGTCTCAGCATCTGCGTCTGATGGGCCTTTCATTTCTCAGCAATAACCTCGGAGCAAACGCAACCTTGGTCCTCGTATTCGACGTCGACGATGGAAACCAAAACAATCAGGCGTACAAGAATTTTTATCCCTTCGTCCAAAGGTACGAGTTGATTGGCATCACGACTCGGATGTTCGATCTGTCCTTTGGATCAATCTCACTTCGGCTCTCAGGGTTGGCACCTTCTCAGCTAAAGGTGAGTCTTGCTGAACTGACTCGTGACTCGATTGTTGGAGAGATGAGAGATACTTATGGCGTACCCTTCCTAAGGAAATTATGCACTCACTTTGCCATTCGTAAACCAGTAAGGCGCTTGCACCCGGTTTCCCGGGGATTCAACACCCTCATATTCAAAGTTAATCGCTCGGGTCTTGCAGACTGTCGTTCGTGAAACCCGAAGATAACTTTAAGCACCCCGGTCACGACGATGACGATGATCACGATAGCGACGTGTTCGAAGACTACTTGAAGGTCAATGCCCGGACGTCTGGTACCTGGGTTTATATCAATGTACGACATCGTTTTTTTTATTTCAAAAGCCTGTTCAAATAGTCTACCTCGAAGCCTGGACAGACCACCACTCTGACACAGGGCGCGGACAGCAACTATGCGTTCTCGGTGAGCATTTTCGCAGCGTCGATGTCGTCTGCACCCCCTTGCCAGACTGTATTTAATATTTCCGTGTCTTCAGGATCCGACGTCGATGGGAACGTCAAGCCAAAGTTACATTCAAGCTATCAATCAATGCAGTCTTAGAAAAGACATCGTCGTCGGTGAGTCACGAACCTCCTCCCCATAGTCTCTCACATCATAATCCTCTCTCTTCAGGGTCTCAAAATCCCAAAGGCCAGGGACTATTCCCACAACCAGTTTGGTCCTTCCCCAACGTCGGGTAAGTCATCTACTACAATGTAGCTCCTCCGTTCAGGCATTCCCGCGCTCCAATTGAAGTTTTAAATCATCGTCGTCCTGACCTTCTGTCGGCTTGTCGGCTTGTCGCTTGTTCACTGGCATTACTTAGGGTCGGCTCCAACGTCACGACGCAGTTTACGCCGATCGTTCGAGCTTATATAGGGGATGGCTATTACAACAATCAACTCATCAAGGAACCATTTCCTACACCACCAATTTGGACGCAGGATCTCCGTGATCTGCCAGGGGCTAACACGACAGATTTTATGCTCACGTGGGAGCCGTCTACAGGGGCGTTCGTCATGAATCAGTGCGGATAGTGTATACAGTACTACGTTTCAAATGAGGAGTGTTGGCTATAGCTAAGCATTCGGTCTCTTTGAGATACACAGCGGACATTGCACCAGAGCCCTCCTGGCCAAACTGGAAGGATAAATGTATTTCGTCAAGACTCGGAAATCAATGGCCTTTTACTATATTGCAGCAATCGATCGTGGGGTGGTAAGACCCGATTTTGAGAAGCAGATCGACGAGGGAAATACCTATATAGAAACCTTACACTTGCAGCCTCCAGGAGAGATAACAGCTCGGACCGATCGAAAACATACTAGTAGTGAGCAAAAGGGGGAGGAGTGGAGGGGACGGAAATAAACACTGATATAATCAATCTAGTTCCCCGTCCCTCCGATTCGTTGAATTCTCCACCCCCATTCACCCTTTTGTGCGGGGTAACATCGAGTTGGGTTTGCGGACGACAGGGGACTCGGGATCGATACGAAGGCCACACCGTGGACAGCTCAGGCCCAGGCCAAGCAAGGCCCTGGGGATGTCAAACATAGGATCATGGCACGCTACAACCTTCTCTCTCCATTTCCACAACTTGGGGAAACAACTCCGAAAGAATTGCTGTCGTCTTTCACAGCCACGAAATCCATCGTTTGGATCGACTCCGATATGATCGTCCTTGATCCGTGTATGATATCGGAGGAACCCCCCAACGTCGTTGACAGCTCGTACGACGATGGCCCAGAGTCTGACTCAGAGGTGAAGGGGGGAAAGGGTCGTTGGGGTTTACACGGCACGTCGGCGAGAACGTAGGAGGTACGCTTCTCCGCATTTTGGGCATCTGCGATGAAGCACATGCAAAAGAAAGAAATCAAATCAAATCAACCCAATGATGAAACGTTTCCGAGAAAAACTATTCAAGAACTCACGGTATTGACTCAGAACGATGTTCTGGCTCAGTATCCACACGAGGGTGTATGCAGCTCCCACTCTACGATGGTGCGCGAGGAAAAAAACGAAGCGTGTGAGTGGCATGAATGGTGTAGATATCGCTAAAAGATTTGCTTACGCTGTCACATCGACTGCGCTCGAAGGTGACTGCGTGAACACCAAGTTCGCAATATTAACCGCTGTGTTATCGTCTCTTTAAACAAGGGAAAGTTGACTTGTAGAAAAAGCATAGGTCTTACCCGTGAGTCCAAAGAAATAAAAAAGTCCTTCATAGATCATTCTATTAAACGATGTGCACCTGTGAACGTTGACGACGAAAGCGAGCAGCCTCGACTTACGCATTCATTAAATTGGCAAGACTAGAAGAAGGCTGTGAGCTTGAATATCACCATGATGGACGAACACTACTCACAATGTAGCAGTGACCTTACGCCTGTACTTTATCAGATAGTATGAACATATTATGGAGACCGTGGCGTCGTATATTATAGCCACGCCGTAAAAAGCCCAGGTTCCAAAGCCTGTTCTGATTGTTGCAGGAAGACAACTGTACGCGGAGCATCAATAGCTGCCTTTGGGATAAGCACGGGGTTTACACACCCTCCGGTGATACCGACGACGGGAATCTTGAGGATAGTTGTGTGAGAGAAAGGCAAAAGAAATCAATGATACGTACTTCGAGGGGCTCGAACGCAGCTTTCGGAATGTCAGATCGAAGTAATGATAGAGAAGCCACGGTACATACAATGACGATCACGGAGGATGCAAATCCACTGTAGCTGTTGAAGCCTGTCGGTAATGAACCGGGGAATGCATTGATAAATGCTCGTACCAGGCAGACAGATGTCCATAGTGCGAGGAGAAAAATTCCCATGCCCTTCAAACGCCCAGACAGACCATACGTTCTGGAGGAATTTAACGATTATGGTCGGAATATCAAGGACTCTTGACTTACCTTAGCCCCATGATGGACTGTGAAACCATAATTTGAAAGACTGATTGACCATGAATAGAACGCCAAGTGGTGGAGAACTAGGGAAACTCACGCTTGAGTAGCGGTGAGGCTAAATAGAACCGTGACTCCGAACAACTTTTAGAGGTGAAACGAGGAAACCAAAAGGCATAATTGCTGACGATTAGCAGGGTGATGCTCGTAAGGCTGCGATAAGATTAATCATTCCACCACATGTTAGCAGCGCGCGTTGAGAGCTACCGAACCTACCGAAGCAGTAAAAAAAGAACTAAAGCAACGCTACACCGTGACGAAAGCGGTCGTGAGCAAGCATGTTGAAGTGATTCAGACACAATGCGAACCTGATCTTCCTTCTTCGCCACTGCACCATATAGAAATCCAAGGCGGTCGGAAATATTCGAAGATACCTGTGTCATTCATATCATCAGAACAGGAATGAACTGACATTGAGGATTGACTTACTCATAAATAGCTAACGCCGTTGATGAAGCTCGAAAGTAGGCCGCATAAGCGATCCCTGGATAATCGGGCATGGCATAAGGTCGCCTCCGCTGGCGGGATAAGATCGACACTGGTCGCGATAACTGATGAGCACGGACCTTGGGTTGATTTGAAAATTTTGTGAAATTTCAAAAAAGTCATGGTCACAACGCGACGTTGTGCCAAGTAGCCCAGCAACTGCTGCCACTTAGGACAGTACTAGTGCCAGTTCATCCCATCGTGGCGCGGGGAGGACGAGGGCCACCTAGTGCAAGTCTTTCACCTATGCAAACGTGGACGAGAATCATGAGTGTTGATGTCAACGTATAGTTTCACCCACTTTATTTAAACGGTGCGACCATGACCTTCACGAGGTTCACGAAGTTGACGACCATTAGGATGAACAGACAGTAATACATGAATGCTTCCCCTCAAATTCAAGAGGTCGATGCAAATTCAACAATGAACCTACCTAGGACCTCCACTAGACGACTCCGCCTTTCCCTGGTATCAAAAATCATCGCGTGATCCAGGTGTGAATAATATAGAACCTCCAGATCCCCATCTTTCCAGTGCTCCTTGACCTCATCCTCCCCCGTCAGATACCTCATCACCTGCTTCGAGTTGACGACCTGATCTTGTCCACCGAGAGCAACCGCGACAATCTTTCCCCGCAAGCCCTCCTTCCAAAGGATGTTCTCCCCCCAAAAGAAATGTCTCGAGAGCGTGCGTGACACATCAGGGTCTCGGCTCGCAAAGTACCACAAGAGCCACTGGTTTGCCGTCTTCGGAGACCTATACAGGAAATTATAAGCCACGTCGGGGAGATGGAGTAAGAATGGTATCGGATCCACGAAGAGCGTTGCTGAGACGCGTGACTCCAGTTCAGGTGAACGGAGGATCTGAGCGGCGACGGCAGTACCGTAAGAGTGGGAGGCGATCACAATGCGAGGAAGTGAGAGGGTATCCAAGATGAGGCAGATTGCTGAGATGATGGCCGTTCGCGAGAGAGGCGGGGAGGTTATACGCGAGCTGATGGAAAGGAATTCGGGGACGACGATACCGACGTCCGGGTGTTGAGATACAATATCTGCGAGAAAAGGGGTATAAGGGTATAATCCAATCTGCGGGACCAAGGTCATCAGTACCATGTCGGAACTTGGACAGAGTACGTACCCCGATTCCGTGAAGGAAGAGAATTGGGTTTTTGTTTCGTGAGCGGTGAGGGCGATACCAAAATGACAGGCCATCAACGCTCGAACGTCGCGAGAAGATCGTAAAAGGACGAAGCGGGAATGATCGGTATGACCCTTTGCCAGCGTAATGACGAAATCCGAGGGTATACAACCATAAGCTGGTCAAAAAATCCATGGTTCCTACAATCTACAAACACTTCAGATGTCAACGTCTGGGAGGCGCTTATTTGCGACCCTACCACCTACCAGATACCACAACAGTGGTCGATGATGCATAACGACAGGGTCTATGGTGGGCCGCATAGATCGAGTATCCTTGTCGTAGCCCTCAGGGATCGCTTGTCCTAGGACAGTCTCTGCGCCGATCAAATACTCGGCAATTTCGTCTTCCCATTCGTCTTGCCAAGCCTCCACTGGCGATGAGAATAAAGCCCATAAGAGCCATTCCATCAGGTTCTGCCTTCCAAAACCTGGTCGCAAAAACCACCCAGATGGGTAGTCCGATTCAGCGCTCATCGGGCATGTCGAACATGCAACGAAGAGTGCACGGCGTTCCTCGCGGGTCGACTTGGGGTGGCTTGCTTCCTAGAAGTAGCGGAATGAGGGGTTACATATAGAATAGAGTCAAATCGCCAAGGGGTAGTACATGCCTTTTGAATATAGTAACGTCTGGGCAGGTAAATGCATACGAAGAAAGCAGCTTCTATGAGAGGATATATCAACAGGCGGTCATCGACGTTCCACCAATCAGGATGTGCAGGTGATCCTACGAGCCTCCAGGTAACACATAGCAGGCTAGCTGGAGCGATGAGTCGGAGTGCCGATATTGCGCTTCTGATGAATATGTATTCTGGTATGCTCTTTCCTATCATCGTCTCCCTAGAACTAAGCTGTTTATCGGCTCCTGGGTAATGCGAAGGTCAAAGTCACGGTCGACGACGAGCTAGGGAAAGCGACTAGTGGGGACTGAATTCTCCACACCGTGCTGCGGCCGCGCCGACTCTTCCCCACCGTGGCGGTGCTTTCCCCACCGTTGATGTTCATGGTGTTCCTTTTATGGAATCGTAGCGGCGCCAGGTCGCCAGTCCCCGACTCCGATGTAGATTGCACCCGCGAGAATCCGAAGAGGCAACGTGTTCTTTTTTTAAGTAGGCGGTAGTATGACGATCTTCGTTATAAAGACAATTTTATAAGTAGATGATCGTTTTGCTATAATTGTAGGGAGGCAAGGTGTTCGTTTTTTTAAGTAGGCGGTATTATGACAATCTTTGTTATACAGACAATTTTATAAATATCTAACAGGCTCAGTATTATGAACTTGCTTGCGATCTGATTAGTGTCCTTTAGCCTGTCTGTCTGATGTAGTTGAGGTTATTCACGTGATAATTAATCTGATTCCCGAATGCTTTTCGGCTTGAGCATGATGTCATTGTGCTCAAGATTAAAAGCAGTGACAGTCACATTGTGACACAGGTCAAGTGTAGTAGGCAGACGAATTCATTCATAGTAATACAAAATTGATTCATCGTTCAAGTGAACCACGAACGTGTGCGTTCGCCAAGCTTAACATTCATTCAACTTGTGACCTAACTGCACACAGACTACGAAGCAAACTGGTAAGAGGTAAAGGCGACTTGCTTCACTATCAGATATACATGAAAATACGAAGAATTTGTTTAGTCTGTAAAGATTTATTTAAGTTTATTCACGCCCGCCTTCGACGAGTTTAGTCTAGCTCCATTGCCGCCATTTCAATTCCCTTCCCATGCTTCTTCTTGGGCGACTCGTTCACCAACTGGTTTCCCGCCTTTCTTTTCCCCGTTGCGTCATGTTGTTTAGCTACCAGAGCGGCCTTGATATATTGCCCGAAAGGCATTACCTTCATCTGTTGTAAAAGTACCTGGTAGATTCTCGATCCTTTCGGATCTCTGGTTCCAGGCTTGAACGTCCAGCTATACGCCGTTAGTTTGTGTTGGATGATCGTTGTTAGCAATCTTACAGTTTTAAGATGACGTCAAGTTCAACGATGTCTCCATCATTGAGTTTAGTCCCGTATTCGGCTGGGTTAATGTATACCCCGTTTGTATCCAGCACCTTTGGCCCTTGAATTGTCACTTCAGTGAGATCGTGGGTCGCACACAAGCTCGCGTATCGTCCTTCGGGATCAGGCAGATCCACGACTTTCCAAATTTTCACTCCATTTCCTGCAAATGTTGGTTGGATATGTTTTCTGTTGTTCGATTGACTACTCACTGGTTGTTCTTTTGCTCGCCTCGGCAGCGGTAGCTGCGGCTCTCACAGATGCTTTCGCCTTGCCTGTGATGAGGCTGTTAGTAGAATCCTGTGAATCCAAAGAACATTGTCTACTTGGGCTCATCAGTGTAGTTGATTCTATTTTCGTCGATTTGTCAATAGGTGCTTGTTGAGTCGGAGTACTACTTACTTCCGATATTTGCTCTGGTCATCACTGGTGTAACCACCGCTTGCGGGTTTGGAAGATCTTTGAATATTGCTTCAGTGTTCACCACGATGGAATAACGGTTCTCTCTATCCATGCTCCGGTAAAATGTGGTTACGGAGGGACGCTTCACAGCCGGCAGTGCTGCAATAGCCCATTAAAGTAATCCAACTTATGTTTGTAATATTGCACATACCGGCGTTCCGAGTTGTTTCGACTTCAGAACAGAAGACCATCAGCGTTTCCAGTGCCACTCGGGAACACTCAATGGCCTCAGCCGGGCAATCTACGTCCTCTTCAGTCAAGGGTCGCACTTCGAGTTGAGCCTTGGCTCTTTGACACGCGTGAAGATCGATCTGGTAAAGTGAATTGTCAGGTTGATGTTTTGGGTGAGAGCAATCATACTTACCTCGTTACTGTTCATACTAAAGTATGGCGCACATTTCGTGAACTGACCATTGAAGTCTAGCTTTGCTGGGAATTTCATATGCCAGACGTCTCCTTCATTCCTGACCCAGTATTCGGCGTTGTCACCCATCACGGTATGCATGAGACGCGGGTTGGCAGAGTCTGCAACTTCAGCGAGAACTGATTCGGCGGAAATACACCTTGCATCCCTGACACTATATAACAATGCCAGTTTTAGCGGTGAGTCCGGTGACGTATTTTCGTCGTCCTCTTCTGTGAGTGGGGTCTCGGCACGACTGTTAATTACATCGTCATTGTGTTCGATGCCTAAGTCAGCCCCGGAGGTAGAAGTTACGTCGGCAGGCTGTTTGGTGTGGGAGCGTGTGACCATGATTCAGGTCTGAGGAGCGATTGCGAGTGCAGGATGAAGTTTGGGGCTTTGAAGGATCTTGATTCTTGGTTGGCTCTTTTAAATATCCGCTTGCTTGCGGATGTCATGCCCGGTCTTCCGTTGTGAAACAGTTCAACCCATGACGATGACAGGAAGACCGCTCACCATTTCTATGGCCCGCCTGTCTCAAGCAGATCATGCAATGCATATATATATATATATATGCAATTCGCCCGTTGAGATTTCCCAAGTCGGGATTGGCAATATCAACCTGAGGGGAGCCGTCATTGTCACGACTGTCATATTGCCACACATTCGCTTGTGCTATTATTCTGGCAGTAAAATGATAGCCTCCTACATATATGATTCCTTTTAGTCTGTATGTCGCTTGTGTTTCATTGAAGGGGACTGAGATGCTGCTTGAAACCAATATCTGTTGCACTGAAACGGGTGTGTTCTCGAATATTAAAATTGGTGGCAGGTTTGTGAGTCCAAAGCTCTGCGTTGTGATACCATGGCAAACCTGCAATAAACGAGAACAAGGCACGGTCAGTGCATCACGTTGGGAAACACGCTCTGCTAACCAAGTGTCTATCCACATTTGCAATGTTGTTATGCTCGACATGTCTATTGTGAGAGTTCCATTTGGAGTTCGGCGTCGAATGTCAAGCAGTTCTATTGGCAAAGTGTCGTTTGTTGTCACCTTGAAAAGATTTCTGCAGGATGAACATGAATTAAAGTAAGACAAGGCATGCACAGAAGGGGAAATGATGTGGTCGAGCATTTGACGTACGGAGCAACCAATTTGTCCTCGTCGCGGGAAAGTGACTGGATCATAAGCTGAGAGTAAGTCACGCATATTGTCTCGTGAACGATCGAACAAGTCTGGTACCTGCAGCCTAGCGGGCACTGCTTCAGTGAATTTGAAAGAGGTTGTGAGCTGAACCATAGTTGCGTTGTCTTGATTTTGACCCCATGCCGTTTTGAAAAGGTTAGATCCTTCGTGGTAGGAGTGAAACAGAATCATGCACACAGTATTGTAAGCACAAGACCAGTCACTCGGGGACCACCTACATCCTGCACTAAGTCCGAAAGAAGGTGAGCTGCCATGGTGGTCGGTGCGATCTGGTGGTGCAGCCACTGGTGCTGTGGTGTTGTTTGTGGCAGGCGAAAGCTTTCGGCGTTTTTTCCGATGTTCAAAATCCAATGCGTGTTTCCCCTTATCGGGTAAGATTTCAGATGGACTCAGATTCTGCTGTCTCTTTTTTGAGGTCAGTTGAGCTGAGCTTTTGGAGTTGGTTGCTTCGTCGAAACAGGTGCTCACTGGTTTCTTGTTGATGTTTCTCTCTGATTCTGGATCAGGGATTTGTTGCAGATCACCGTGAGTGAAGCCAAATCGAATGCTTGTGTTGTGTTCAAGTGCGTTGAGTCTGCGTACTTCGGCGAGTAGGTCCGATGGAATAGGTTTGTTAAGATCTTTGAGGCTTACACGGCGTAATAGGCACAATCCTTCTCTCGTTTGGGCTCGTGACACAGCCACATAAGCGGCGAAGCCGCCATCAGTTAAGTCAACAAGGATCTTGTGTAATGTTTTCCCTTGGGCGGAATGACCGGTCACTGCAAAAGCAGGTTGTATTGGCAATTGAAGTCGAGTTATTCTCATTTTTTTGAGGGTTCCTTCATCCGTTTTCAGCAGCGTAGTGAAGGTCCATGTCACAGGTACGATGGGGAAGTAACCTTTTGGTAAACCTGTCAGTTGAATTTTACTACAGGGGAATTCAACCAGGACACATGTCGCATAGTTTAGGCCGAGGCTACAAGACTTTGTGAAGATTTTTCGAATAAAGCCTTGTGATCCATTTGTGATCCCGAGTTCGGTCGATAAGTTCCTGAGTCGCAGGATGGTAGGCATGCCGTTGTATAGGACCACTTCGCCTGGCAAACCTTGCGCATTTTTCAAAGCTGCAACATTGAGGTGAAGCAAGTTTCGCTTCTCACCAGTGTTAAGCTCTGCTCCCTCTGCCTTGTCTAAAGCCGAACAAATCACCAAATTTTGTTTTCCAGTGGTTCTCGTAACACTGACATGAGCTTTGGCATTGTTAAGAAGTTCGCGTAAATTATTCGTTGGTACAATGGCAGTTGCCATGAAATTGGCTTCCGTACCCATATCAACCCCATCAATTCTGTCGTGTGATTTGATTACCCTTGAGTTAAACAGATCAACATCTTCAAGTGTGCACTGACGAAGTCTGAGTCGTTTCACAGCATCTCTGTATTGGGTGTCGCCTTTCATTCGTTGTTGTTCATCCAGGTTCACAACAGTGTCAACGTTTTTCCAAGCCAACCGACCTAGTCTTTTTTTTATCTCGTCGTCAGTCTGACCTGCATATGGTAATATGGGCAGGTATAACGGACTTCCGCCTACAGGTGGATACTGAAAAAAGTCACCAGCAAATATAATGGAAATTCCACCGAACCATACATCTGGTTTCTCCTTGGCAAAACGTAGTGCGTGATCAATGTCGGCTAAGAGCTGCAGAGATAGCAGTGATGCCTCGTCGATCAAAAGATATTCCACATTTTTCCATTCATCTCTAAGTTTTGTTCGGTTGTGGACGGTGATGATCACGGTATAGTCTTGCATGTTTTCGCCTGGTTCACGATTGCCCTTGCCTTTAGTTGAAGATTTGATCTTGATGCCTAAACCTTTGTGTATTGTCATGCCATCAATCAACGAAGCCGCTGAACCAGTGGGAGCAAGAAATCTAATCATATGTTCACTGCCATAGCGCTTCATCACTTTTCGAACAGCTGTCACTACATGAGTTTTTCCTGTACCGCCTGGACCTGTCATTAGCATTCTTAACGGTTCAGGCTTGATGTGCAACTTGTCCACGTGCGCTGCAACAAAGTGTTTCGCAATTATTTGAAATGAGATCCATTGTTTTGCGTTTAAAGAATGTTCTTTGCCTGTCTGATCAATAATGTCCTGATGACTGTTGCATCCTATGTCAACCGGTACCGTTTCAGTCATCAGCAAGGTCTCAGGGCATGCCATGTGTTGGAGGCCCGGCCCGGTGTCAACAAGCTTTTCCCCTGTTTCTGTAGCTTGTACATTTTGTGTCACTTCAATCTGCTGCTCAGGGTTTAGTGTGTTTCGTCTGGTGTTGGCTAGCATCTGTTCTTGACTTTTAATTTCCAACTTCCACTGTTTCAATCTAGTGCTAGAATATTCTGTGTCGAAGAACGTCAAGGGAGTTTCATTTCCTTCCATGCTGCTTGTTAAGTGCTTCGTTGATTGATTTGTAAGCCAGCCAGCTATCTTTAGAGCTGACATGGTCTGCTGACTTCGAAAGTCAAGTTCTGGTTTAGATTGTGGTTCTTTTCCAGTCACTTCCCACAGATCGTCCTGTGGGTTGTCGTCTCCAATTTGCTTTTGTACTGCTGAGTCAGGTGAAGTCTTAGTGTTCATGCGCTGGGCTTGTTTTCGCAATCTGTCAGCATCCCTTTCGTCTTCACATTCGTGAATGGCCTCCCAATTGGCCATAATTCTCTCACTGTAAGGCGAAAATATACACACGTTGTATGCATCCTGTACTGATTGGCCAGGCTCAATGAGAGGTACATCTCTGCTGAAGGGCTTGAAGTGAGTAAGGATGAACAGAGCCCATGCCTCAGAATGAGTACGCTGTGGAATTGACATTCCAACTACTCTGGGAACGAGATTAAGTTCTCCATCTCCTCGCTCTTCGTTTCGGAATTCTACGAGTTGGTGTGTGGTTGATAAAGGATGACCGATTTTCAGAGCATGTCTCTGGTATACCCCAAGACGTGTTTCAGGTGTGTTTTTAGTCCGTTGACCATCCTTTTGGGTTTCCAAGCGCATTAAGCGGCAGAAATCGAAAAAGTGCATGTGTGCCAAGCTGTCCGCACGATATAGATAGTGTGTGATTTGATTTGTATTCACCAGTTTGCCTTCCCTGTCAGTTGTGATTCGAACACCGGCAGATTCATTTTCTGTCTCCTCTTCAGTGAAAGCTTCGATATCGAATTCTGAACTTCTTGATTTCAACTCATATATCTCTTTGACATGGGATATCATCAGTGAAGACAACATAGGGACACTTCGGTGGGACGATATACTATCATCCAGTCCTCTGAGGTATCGAACGGCTTGCTGGGCATGAATTTGTTGTTGTCGGTTGAACTGAGATAGACATTTGTGCAATAATAGCCTTGCATTCTCTACTGACGGTTGCGTTTCGTCTGCAGCAGGCATTCGGGCGACCGCGCGGGATAACAAGGACAAAACCTCATACGTCTTTAGACCCATTTTTGTGATGTAATCAGATATGTAGAACATAGCTGCTTTGGTGCTCTTTCCGGACAGAATACACTTAAGATCGTAATTATGTCGACAAAATACCAGGATATAGGGATTGAAGTAATTGACATTTCCATCACGACACATCAGAACAATTGCATTAGACTCCTTATCAAAGTATGAAGCATCAACTATCTCATGAGGGAAGAGAAACCGACAGCGATCCTGATTTCCATATTTATGGCACACTGCTCGACACTGGTGCCGCTGCAGAACTTCCCCACATTTTTTTTATTTCGGTTGCTAACACCGCGTCCCAATCGTTGAGTTCCTGAAGAATCTCGCTCGGGTCAGACTTTTCATTTAATTGTGGGACATGCGGGGGCCGCTCAACGCGTGGTTCGAATTTCGGGTCCACATGAACATCGAAGTCAGGCAAATGGTGATGAATAATCTCATCAAAGAAGGCAAAGAACTTGCGTTGATATTCTTCATCTTGCAACATAGCATGAAGATCAGTTGGATTCTTTCCACCTTCCAACCACAACAGAAAGTGACCGTGAAGACTGCCTCTCTCGGTGTACTCAGAAGTACCGTAGAAGGCAAGAATCCGCCCAAGCAGACCACCGTTCGTTCTAGACTGTCGTCGATTGTAGTCCCAACCTAATAAGTGATCGAAACAGGATCTTACAGAAAATTCGAAGAAATCATGTGCGGCAACTGGGTCCTGGGCAAGGCGGAGGGCACGTTCTCGTGCAGAACTAATATTGGATACCGTTCAGTGAGATCCACCCTTTGGTCGCCAAACATCACTTGGAAGATAGGGCTGTGAGCAGGCGAAGGGTTAAAGGTAAAAAACAAGTGAGGAAGTCCAAAGAAGCCATAAAAGTTGCGAATTTCATTTCGAATAAAGATTTTGGAAGCTTCTGAACCAGGAATCCTAGCAGATATGGTGTTAACATGTTTCAAAAGCTCGAAAGCATGTCTTTGTTCTGCGGTCAAGTCTGAGATCCTGTGTTCTTGTTCGAGTCGGAAGGCTAGACTAGTTAAGGTTTGATGTGAGACTTGTGTAATTCAACGTGCGATTGAATCAAAGCGAGATTGTTTGCAGGTAAAGTACGTCTGTAAATGTGCTTGACGCCGTTGTAAGATATTCAAAACCACAAACACATATGAGTGATGGTAACGGAAACAACGATCAGGAATATTGAAATAATACTGCGCTTGTTGCTGAAACGACAGTGCAGTGGTTCTATTTCTGTCTTCGAAGCCACCAACACCGAAAGGAAACAAAGTTGGGTACATACCAAGGAGCAAATTTGGATTGTGGTACTCGTTGATCGGTTGAGTTCATCTGAAAATGACAAGGTCAGCCCCAGGTTGATTGCCGTCTTGCTCATTAGCTCGTTTAGGGATTAAGTTACGCAACGCTGCAGCAGTAAAGGTACGACCACTTAGTTTGTCGCATTCTGGATCAGACATTCCCATCTTCTCTAGCATAACGGAAACAGTCAAGTCACTGTGATCAGGACCTATGTCAGATTCACTCGGTACCATGAGTGCCGCAGGATGATCATCAAAACCTGCGGTCTCCTCTTCGAAAACAATCTTTGCATTAAGCTCAGAGTCGTGCAAGATTCGGTCGGAAAGTCCAGGTAAAACTCCGTCATCAGGGTACAGTGACATGAGGGACTCGTCGATCGGGATATGGGCATAAAGCGAGTTGTTCTGCTGAAGCCAAGTCAAGAAATTCCAAACTTTGGCCTTTCTCACTCGAAAGATAGGTCCAAAATGCTCCAAATTCAGCTTCTGTTGACCCACAAAAACCACAGACAGAAAACCGTTAACATCGGCAGGTGTATGAGGGAGAACAGACACAGTGGAAACAAGGTTCAAGTCATGCGCACAAGAGTTTCCGTGAAAGACTTTAGGTTGAGAAGGATCAGACGATTGGAACAAACGAGTCACATGTGCGGTGGTACAATATATTGCGCATATCTTTTCTTCAACCCATGTTAAGTCCTGAAAGTCTGAAGGCAGTTCACCACGAAACAACGCATTCGCAAGCGCAAAGCGTGGCATCTTCCTTTTGGATAACGAACCATGACAATCATTACAGATGTTGATGACCGCGGCCAGTGAGGTATCAGACACTATACCCTCTTCTTGCAGCATCAGTCGTTGTAAAAGTGGGTTGACCCAAGAAAGTATACAGGACTGTGTTCGTTCAAGGCACGAAATGATAAATTCGTCTTGTATATGAAGGAGCTCAACATTCAAAGAGTCAACTTTGGACAACAAGTCAACAGGACCACAATCTTCCTGAAATTGAGCGCAAACTGCACACACCATAGGTGTGCTCCACTGAGAACCTATCCGGTACCGCTCTAAACACTCAAATATTACCTCCCTCGATACTCTGGATGGCCATTCACGATCAACACGCGCTGATTCAACTTTGGCATCTGTTACCCTTTGTAACTTGATCTCATGACGTTCTGCTTTCTTACGTGCAACTCCTTTCAGACGAATCATGGACAAGGTCCGGATCACAAGCTCACCATAGTCAAAAACCAGAATTCTGCTGATAACTTCAATCCGGTCGAGACCGATAGGATTGACACGAGGGGAATATCCAAGCAAATTATCACACAAATTATCATTACCAATAGAGTCCAGAAACCGAGCGCGAGTTAGAACATGGAGAACAAGACCTTGGTAAGTTTTACGATGCGACCTGGCACTGACGCGAGGACGACCAACAATTTGTAACAATTTGATTTGATCAGCTATAGTTTCAAACGGAACTGCTTCCAGTCTTGACACAAGATCCTCAGAAGTTTGATTTGCCCAATCCAAGGACAACAAGCTGTGCGAGTCAAGGGAAAAAACGGGAGATGATGGTTTGCGCAAAGCAGCAGCAATGTCTTCGCCAAAACAAAGCTCAAAGTATGTAGAAATTTGACACAATCTATCAGGCATGCAGCCTAGTGCAACCTCGCCAGCGGAGACCAGCTGTTCAAGATCCCTACTATTAGAAAGATCCGTAGCATGGCGACGAGCTAACCAAAATCTCTCTACTATCAGATCAATATAAGCTGCCTTAGTACGCACGTTCACTTTGCAACCCAATGACACAACCGAACGACCAAGAGCAGTATGGGAAAGATAACCAAGGTTCTCTCGGTAAACGGCATCATCGTAGTAAAACCAATGTGGAAGCTGCTTCTGACGAGCAGATATCAACTGAGGGATGGAAGATGGTGCCAATGAACACATTATGAGGGCACAAAGCAACCTGCAGTGCGTATATGAAGCGTCTTCGAAAAACTGCAGTGTCAAGGACACATTCACACTCGACTGAGATACCTGGATAGTCACTCCATCGTATGAAACAGACCCAGTAAAAACGAGAGAGCAATTGTTACAAAAACAACTGTGCATTGACAAAGCGTCCCTTAGCCAAACACAAAAACCAGTTGGAGTCTGAAAGCATGTTTCACGAAGATGAGGATTATATATTGCATCATAAAACACAGGGTAATCATCAACACAATGGGCAACACCATCTGGAGGACAGAAACTGACGTCCAGACAGCGTACACGCCGACAAGGAGCCTTGTCGATAAACCTGATAAAAAAGAGGTGAGCCAGACCATTCATTGGACTAAGGTGAAGAACTTACATGAGCGAACTAGCAAGGGGCGCACGAAAGAAAAAGAAAGAAAAAAAAAAGACTTCCTCAATTTCGCACAATCATGTGCGTGGGAAAATCCTGCAACTTCATTTGCAGGACAGAAGACATTTCAACGGGACAAAACCCTCCTCCACTCCGTGGGAGTCGGGGACCCTAATGTCGGTTTAGGTTCCAATCCCAAGTGAAGCAGCTCATGCACCGGCTCTTCGCACAAAAACATAGTCTGGAGGGCGGTAGGCTGCAGCGAGGAAATCGGCAACGATGGCGAGCAGCAAAAATCTTGGAACAAACATCAGCTTGGCTGTACCAGAATTTTTCAATCTCATCATGTAGACAATAATTGTGCGGGGCAGAACTTCAAGTTGAATCTCCCTATGACAATGGAAAAGTTTAGACTCGAGGTTTCAAGAAGCTAGAGGGCCGTGGATGCTGCCAGTATAAAAGCGGCCTCGCGAATCACCATCTCCGCTTTCTCCCCCTGTCTGCCTCGATCACGATTATGTTCCCAGATAAGATAAGATAAGATAAGATAATTCCCCGCAGCAACTCTGAATTCACCCCTCGGACTTGAAGCTTTCCAAGTTCTATGTAGTCACAGTACACATCTCCCCCCATGCATCAATCCTCGATTTCCCAAATCCCATCCTTCCCCCACATACCGAGTCCGAGTCCGAGTCCCCATCATCTCATCGAACCTAAACGCCACTGCGCGAACATCTCGCTTTCGCACGAACGTTAAAAAACTTCTCCATTGTCCCCTGGTCACATGTCCGAGTCGACCCTGTCCGCGTGGGTAGTAGTAGTATACGTACCTGTCATGACGATGGGTTATTCGTATGGATGCTGGAAGAGACGTCACATATGGGCATCGGAATATGAGATGAGATCGTGCTCGCCGACTTTTAGTCCCCCCCCCCCCTTCAGAACTTGATGGCGCAGTGGCTCGGTGGACGCGATGCGAAAAGTCAAGGCACAGGAAAAGGATGTAGTACTGTAGATCATCTCTGTCGGATCGTTTAGCATGCCTGTAGTCCCGATGCCAACGTCTTCTTCCCTCCCTCCCTCCCTCCCACTCGAGGACAAACCGATAACCCACTCTTTTCAAGTTCCAATTACAGCAATAATTACCGACCTGTCTCCAAGTCCCCCCATCACCGAGTCTAGACGACACGGCGACCAACGAACAATGCAACAGCATCAAGCGAAAACAAAAAAAAGGCGGCCCTAGATTCTGTAACTCACCCTCCCCACGTCAGAGGTTGATCGTCTTCTCCATTGTCCTCCTTATTTGTATGCGGAGGTTGACCGCGCTTCGATCGATCGATGAATATTTCAGGACAAGCACTGGCAGTTCGCGGCCCGGGGGACCCTCGAATCTGGCGCGCAATGCCAGGCTTTGCGAACCCCGCCGCCGACTGTCGTCGGGTAGATCAAAGCATGTCAGTCGAGCGTGGAGATTCCCGAGTCCCTTCGATGGTCGACTCGTCGACACTCCTCGGCGACGACCGCAGATTGCAAAGTTATCATCAATGGATTATTCCCCAAAAAAACTTCTACAATTTACATTAATGTCTTGGCTAATCGTACAAGAAAGTTAACGTGAAAACAAAGAAATATATGCCAAGTGGTATTTAGTTTGAAAATCTGTTTATGTTTATGATTCGTGAAATGATTTTAGTTCAAGTAGACCAGAAAAAAAAAGTGGAGAATAAGGTAGCGATGGGAATGAAATATCGATATCGAGCGATGGTGGGGGGGGCAGTGACGAGATGAGGATGAGGTATGCGGACCGTGGACGGGGTTAAATCAAACATGTCAATGACTTCAGAATAAGAACCAATGCGAGAATAAAGGAAGCATAATGATGCCGTGAGGCAGTTCGGATACATGCAAGATGAGGGTCTGGTGATGAGTTCAGGGACAATGGCCAACGCGCAGAGGGGGGCTGAACCTTGAAAGGATTGCCCGTCATTGATAGCATAGGGAAAGCAACGGAGACCCAGCCGGAAATAAATCTATAAACAATGAAAGCAAGCGGAATGGATAACATAATTGAAAATGGAAGACGGGCGGTCCTTGCAAAGGCCCAGACAAGTAGCGGTATCGTGAAAGGAGGCGGAGGTGTCGCAGACGTTAGTTTTTGCCTTGAAGACGAGAAGCATAACTCGCTTAGTTCGTAGGAATGGTCCAAGACTGGAGTGGATCTTCCGACTGAGAGTCGGGGATGAAGGTCAGCTTCCAGCTACCTGCAACCCGGCGCGTGGACAAGTAAGGGGCACCAGCGGGAGGGGTATACAAATCAGTAATTCCAGTGGGGCTAACGGGCGCATTGGTCATCTGAGTGAATATGGGCATCGCCGGGGGATGCTCAGCTGGAGGAGGACCCAACTGCTGCGGAGCGACGGCAGTAGGAGTGGGGGGTATTGAGTTATCCTGCACCGAGCCCTCTACAGCGTCGAAATTCAGATATTGCATCACATCCTGTGTGAACATGCTAGGATGACGCTGCTGAGCATCTGTGTATGCCTGAATCTCCGGGTTATTTGGGGTTTGGATTAGAGATGCCAATTGCTCAGCAACAGAAGCTGAAGTGAGGGGATCGATGTTGGAACCACTGGCAATGGTAGATTCCACTGGTTGCTCGAACGCAGAGAAATTGAAGTTGGAGAAAAGCTCTCCAGTGTAGTCGTACGGGGTAGCCTGGGGGCCCACACCAACCTCGAGCTCGCCCTGTGGATCAGTCATGAGATCCGACGAGTAGATATTCGACACGCCAAAGACACCATTCTCGGGCGTAACGGAGTGGACGCGGTTGAGGCCATCGGATGTAATACCATTGTGGTGAACACCCTGTTGGAATTCTGCAAAGCTTTGGCCTTGGTCGAAGGGTATGTCGAAGCTCAAAAACTGCTATAATGGATTTCAGCGCCAATAAATCGGTGAAACGAACGAGCAAATATACCTCCGGATTCTGAGAGTCAAGAGTTGGAAGGTGGGCGGACATATCATTCCACTCAGATTGAGCGGCGGGTTTGAGCCAATGGTAATTGAACCTCTGCGGGGGGCAAAGTCCATTGGGTTGGCCCAGATGGCTCCAACAAAAGGGAAGGAAGCGCTTCGGACGCATACGGATTGGGTGATGGTAGCTGTGAACCGGGAAGAGATGACAACTGCGGGGGATAAAGCAGACTTGGAGGCGATGGTTGCAAAGAGGAAGATATTTGTGATTCGGCGCCGGGGGACGGCCCCAAAGATGAGCTTGATGAGGGTGTGGCATTTTCCTCGGGATATGGTTGAGGCTCTGGTGACGCGGATGGATTGGGGGATGACGCAGCGGATAAAGGAGGGGATGGTCCCGCAGGTCCAAAACGCGCTTCGGGAGGATACGGCATCATATAGGGATGTGGCATCATCATGTGAGGGGGATACCCAGGATGCATCAGATACGGTGGCGGGGCATATGCAAAGGGAACCATCACTGGCGCGGGCGTGGTCGCAGGGGTAGTCATGGCGCCACGACCATTCGACTTTTTGGCTTGTCGCGCTTGCTCGCGTTCTTGTTTGCGTTCCTCGCGCAGCCGTTCCTTGTCCTCCTTCTTCATCGGTTGGAAGCGGTAGGAGGGATACATTCGCTGATGCTCAGCTTTTTTCTCGTCTGCCATTCGCTCGTATTTGAGCTTGGTTTCCCGTTCCTCGTTCTTCCACATGTCGGAGATAATCCTAGACACGTCCGACTGAGCTCTGCGCTCCTTTGAAGGGGGTAGATCTTTGAGCTTGTCTGAACGATAGAGTATCCAGGCATTTGGTGGACGCGGTGGTTGTACCTTGTACTCTGGTTGCTGTCGCGATGAGCCTGCGACAGCATTTGAACGAACAGGGCCTGCCATCGCGTAGAATGGTATTATGGCGCGATAAAAGGCAGGTGGATGTGGATTTGGATAGGGAAAGAGCCAGAGCTGGGCTGTGTGAGAAGCGCGTCGATGTAGAGCGGGAAAAAGGACAGGCGCTGGCAGTTCCGCTTTAGTAGGTCCTTGTGGGTCCACCTTGTTGTGGTCCTGTTTGCCCTGTGGACCGCGTTAGCACAGCTTCTCCACCTCCAGACGTGCCAAAGCAATAGTCAAAGCGTGCTCGAGATCGTCCACGACGTCCAGCGCGATAAAGTGTGTGGAAACTCACAGGTATAACAGCCATCGCTTTGGCATTCGATCCACAAAGCAAGTTTAAGCAACCTGACAGCGCGGGTCAAAGCCCCGGATCTTTGCTCGGTCCCTCTTGAAGCTCCAGTGGTCCTAACGTGTCTTGCTCGCGATCTGACTCGTATGTACGTCGGTCGACAATAGGACGTCGTTGTCGGTGGCGTCCGGCGCCAAACACAATTAACCAACCGCGTCACCGTTGCCGACCCCCTGTATTCTCACTGCCCGGTCCAAATCGCGCAGTGCAACGCTCACAACGTTCCTACTGCATGCAGCACAGCACCAACAAGCCTCGTTTCTTGGATATCCTTGTACTATTGCTCTGTGGTGCTTTAAACCGATGTTGTATCAGGGACTGAGATATTCAATGGAACAGATTTCATTCAGAACGACCATCAGCTTTAGAAGAGCAATTTACTGCTGATTCGGTAAGCATGTGAGTTCACTTGCAGATGAGGACACCCCGAGCACGAGGGAGGAAACACTACTACAAGGCTCTGCAGCGGAAGTAGTACGCCTCGAGCAGCAGAGGCACAAGTCACAGATTTGATTCCCGATCAAATTGGATCGTCCTTTGAACTTCAGGTACGCTCATCTAGTACTCATCTCTAAGCTTTTTGGATCACCCGCTGACGCAAACTATGTGGGACAGAGTCAGCATCTCACTGAGATACCGGAGTGCATGGATACCGGCGACGGATGATCTTGCCAGCAGGTACCAACCTCACACCCGCGTGCCAAATCGAATTGATGCTACATTATTTCACTCGTCCTCAGTGACCAAGTCGTTCCCGGCCGAGTAGCACCGCGCTCCACCAAATCAAAGGGTCATGCAGATATATCACGATCGATAACATCTGTATGCTCGTCCTACTGTCTCCGAGTACCATACTCCTATTGACCAAGTGCCGGCTATCGTAGTAAATACAGTACCCAAAACATCTCAACCACGCCGCAGTCCATGTATCGTTACATTCTTAAAATAGTAGGTGCGAGCTTGCCAGTCATGTTCCATGTAACCACCCCTTTCCATTCACCCGTCATCGTGACCTGGACCTTATGACCCCGCGTGCGAAGGTGCATGGTGTATGGTACGATGATAGTCGCCTTCTGAACCGTGAACAGCCCCGTTAAAGATTCATTCGCGAGAGCCTTGGCACAAAACGACGACTCGTTATCCCTCGTCCAACTCGTCTCTCTCCCAAAGATAGAGCTAGTGGTCCTGGAACTGTCCTCGAAGATGTTTCCGTTCACGTCGACGGACGGGAGATGGGCTAAATCAAGGAATGCCAGTGTGCTTCAGAAGATGGTAGGACTGAAGACGAGGATAGACATACATTGGAACAGAGTGCCTTCTTCGGGCATGAAGCCGGACTCATATTCGAACTTTGAAGTCTCGATCTGTGGGATGATGTGTTCGAAATGAAGGGTGGTGGGCATCGGGAGGGGATTTGTGTTCAGTTCTGTCTCCTTAATTGTAGTTACATTGGTCTTCCTTCCGCGTTTAGTGTGAAATTCGATCCGGTCGACTGTCGCTTCCTCAAAAACAAATTGGAAGAACTGGGAGGAATTATTTTTTGTCCAGTGGCGAGGAGGCCAGTTGAAGAGGCCGTGGTTTGGGCTCTCTGGTATCCTGTGGCGGCACGCGAGTATTGTCTTCGTTTCGATGCACATTAAGCGGAAGCCTTGGTTCCTGCCAGGTACGGGGTCGATCTTGAACCATCTGCACGATAGATCATCAGCCTATGCACTGCTATACAGAAAACAGAGCGACTTACTGTCCACTGGGTCTAATGCTCGCAACATGGTGGACAAGAGGTTGTTGATCAACCCGCGAGGCAAGATACTTATGGGAGACCTTGCCCTGGAATGCATGGAGGGACTGGCCGGCCATGGTGCCTTGAGTCAACGAAAACCACTGGTCATCAGCTGTGGTACCGCTGTGCCAGACCTCAGGCTTCGCGCCGTTCCGTGAGTATAGGTAGGTTTGGGCGGACAAAGACTTCAAGCGAAAGTACACGTTCCCGGGAGGGATGTACAACGACATGTTCAGGATTGCCTGTGGTATCGAGAGTCAGTATTCAATCCCATTTGCAGAGACCCAACGGGTGACCAACTTTGAGTGACCTAGTAGTCCGTTGTTATGCTGTGGACGGGAGAGTGGGTTGCCAGCTTGAGTTGGATGCGACGCCTAGGCTTATAGTGCTTCGTCTGTCCGGCAAAGTTGGCCATGTCTCCCCGGTGCGCTTGATGGCGATGAGTCTGGGGTGCGGGGAAATCTGTAAGGCAGTGTACTTCTTGCACCCAGTGAAACTCGAATTCCGATCAAATCTCGATGGACCTCAAGTCTCTGCATGTGGGAGGATCAGCGCTCAGTACTTATATGTATCGCTGTCAAGGACCTGGATAAATCGGCACAAGAAAACCGACTCCACTCGTTCTGCCTGCGATAGTCATGGCCAGTAAAACAGCCATCGGGCCTGTTCAATCCCAATCGAACATGTTACAAAACATCCCCTGTCAAGTTGTTGTCCGGGGACCGGTACTATCGTGTGATACGAGTCGCCACTATCCCTGGGAATGAGCAGGACACCATCCGTGAACTTGAAGAAGGACACTACTGTATTCGTGATCGGCGCAACCGTGTAGAAAAGTAAAGACCAAGGATGAAGTTGTAGACAAATGACTGGTGACTCCTTGATCCCCCCAGCCTAATACTACAGTGCTTCGGAACACTGTAGTCATGCTGAAAATAAAGGACGGGGTGTGCATGTGCGCCTTGAGACCTTGCGAGATTGCACGGCAAGGCCGAGAGCGCTGTCGATCATTAATAATAATATGTACAGCTGTCTTGCCTCGGGTGTTCCCGAGGCGCGTCTAACGCGCACCGCCACTTCATTTCTGCGCGCGAATTACTTTAATTAACTTTCCGCTGACCCCTATACACCTTGCGGTAACGGACTTTGACATCCGGTGTCCACATGCACATGGTTCCACAGGAAGCTCGAAGGATTAAATCATGAGGGTCAACATAGAGACTGATTTTACATTTCCTGGGTGACTTGTAACACCAATGAATGGATAGTATTCCGTGTGGCATATGTTAATTAGGTGTACCGCCTCTCCTCGACCACACCCATTTCCCCGGCCGATTTCTCGAGTCTCCCCGATCGGTTTTCGTGCGTCGATGCTCCCCGCTCGTTCGACCTCAATCGCTCCCGGATCGCTCGACTTCAAGTTGGTCGTTTCAAGCCGCAACTCGCAGTCTGCATCGACGTATACATACATGTGCAACGGTATCGACGAATGCATAGCCCTAATTCAAAATCCAGATATTACATGCGTCCAGACCAAAGTTTACCTTCCCAGTCCAAACAATGGAAGCCGTCCATGATACATCGTCCAGTCGTTGCTTGAGAATTGCTCAGTGTCGAAAACTTTACCCGGGACCTTGGCAGGTTTAAAAAAGGGACGACATGTCTTCCAGCTCTCCGGGGGAGGAGCATGCCGTGGTTCCTCTTTCGAGTAGTCGACCACCTGCCTGTCGTTGAGGATATCGGATGCCCATCCGCCGTCAGATGCCGCCTTGGAGCAATCCTTCGCCCAACCACTGATCTCCTCCACCCATGTTGTATCATCCGAAAGCTCGCGGTCTGTGTCTTCCATGGCAGTTTCGTCCTCGGAATCGGGCGATTGTGAATCGACAGCGTCCTGTGGGTCTGCAGGACTCGGGTTGTGTGAGTGGCTTGAATGCGCCTGGTTTTGTTCATCGGGGCTCTCTTCGTCAGCTGGTCCGGAAGACTGAGGCGAACTAGTGTCGGCGTCCGACAGTGGCGCGGATGGACCTTGACTGGTAGTGCCTTGGCGGTCACCTACTTCCGAACCATCACTTCCGCCGCTGACCCATTCATCGTACAGACGTTCAATAGTAAGAAGTCTATGGACAGCATTGAGACGGGCAGCATCGTCAGGTGTACCTGCAAGAGCATCCGCAAGAGGTCGTATGAGGCGGCGGGGAATCTTCTCCCCAGAGTTGACAACAACGAAGTGCGGATGAACATGACTGGTCAAAGGACCTAGGTCAACGAAAGGAGGGGGGTAGGTTTGGTGGGTTGCGTCTGCTTCAGGCCCTAGAAACCGGCAAATTGGCTCTTTAAATTCTGGCATGGCCAATACATGATACTGGAACGACGCTCGCTTGTCCCAAAGCTGAGAGCTACGAGTGAGTATACTTTTTTTTCTTCCGTGCGGAATGAATACGCACCGTGGACACGTTCACCCGCTTAGTTTTCTCCGTTATGGTGACACGTTCGAGTAGCTCTAAATCCTCCTTTTGGGGAATCAGCATGAACCTCTTGTGGTCAAACAGCCAATGCCAGTCCGCCCGCACTGTTCGAAAATAAGCCACGAGAGAGAGAGAGAATTTGACACCAGCACTCACTGAAGATGAGATTGTAGCGGGAGTCGACATTGAAAGTTTTGGATGGCCAGCCCCAGGCAAATTCGAGCTTTGTTAACTGGAGCGATGTTAGCATCGTATCATCCAGAGGCGGTGAAAGACGAAATACTATATCGTCGGTTGTCCTCGTCGGGATTAAATGGCACACCTGGACAGGTTCGCTGCACCTAGTAAGGAGGCAAAGGCCTTTTCCAGGATCGGCTTTCGCTGCAAGTTTCTTCTGACGCAGGGATGCCGAATTCGCAGACACTTTTCGACGTTTCGGAGTGCGTGTGTCAGAGCCATCATCCGTCGGCTTAGGCACATCATCTGCTGGAACAGAGCCAAGAATGCTGTTCATGGTGTTAGCCTTGTCCTTTGCGTTGTGCTTGGGACTTCTGTGGGTGCCTGTTGTCTCCATGTTGGAAGACTCTTGAACTTCTTGAAGTTGTGGCTGGGCAGGTAACAAGCCTTCACCTCGACAATTACTCACCACTGCCTAATGATTCTGTTCTCAGACACAAGATTTATATGAAAAGCCAGTCTCGAACAGATCATGTTTTCAGAAGAGGTTCATTATCGAATGATGTGGCCGTGCACCTCACCGACTATTTCGGCCCGGGGTCGTCGATCCGTTTCCCAGACATCCACAGCGATGAGCAACAAGATCGTCGGTGTCCTCGGTGCGCGTGAGGTCGCATTACTATTATATGGCATTCCTCACAGTCACAACTTACAGATTTAGCATGTCCCAAACTAACCATCCGCTGACATAGATCGATCGATAGGCGGCGGCCAACTCGGTCGTATGCTGGCCGCTTCAACATCTCTGCTCAACATCGACATCGTCATTCTAGACGTAGGAAAATTATCTCGGCCAAACAGATCCTTGCACCTCGCAGCGATGCGCTATCTCATATAGACGGTTCGTTTACAGCCCCGGAGAAGGTCAGAGAACTGGCGAGTAAAGTAGACGTCCTCACCGTCGAAATAGAGCATGTCGACGTGAGCGTGTTGAAGGAAATAGAGTCCAGTCAAAGGAAGAACGTGGTGATCCATCCGAGCCCTTCGACGATCGCGATCATCCAGGACAAGCTGGAGCAGAAAAATTACCTGCGAGCCAACGGATGTCCCGTCTCCGAATTCGTCGAGGTAGAATCTACGGTCGAATCAATACAAACTGCCGCGACAACACTCGATCTTCCTTTCGTGCTCAAAAGCCGAACTCTTGCGTACTACGGACGGGGTAACTTTGTCCTTCGGACGATCGATCAAGCAACAGAGGCCCTCCAGGCTCTTGCAAACAGGCCACTCTATGCCGAAAAATGGGTCCCTTTCATCAAAGAAATCGCAGTGATGGTCGTGCGCACGACCGAAGGCCAAGTGGTTTCATATCCTGTTGTCGAGACCGTTCACAAGGACAACATCTGTCACCTCGTATTCGCTCCCCTGAGAAGCCGTGATCCCCTTGTAGCGTCGCGTGCCCAACGCGTCGCCGAAGCCGCAGTCAAAACACTCAAGGGCGAGAAAGGTTCCTCGTGGAAGACGGTAATTTATTTCTCCTCATTCACGACAACCGTTCATTCCATTCTAACCATGCTCAACATCATCGGCAGCTCTTCCTCCATGGATCCCATCCACTCTTTCGTCTCAACCGCACTCACCGTCCTCGATTGCGCCATCCATCTCTACGGTAAATCCGAGTGTCGAAAAGGTCAAAAGATGGGACACGTCACCATCGTCGCTGATGACGATGTCGCTCCCGTCTCCGTCCACTCTCCACCGCGCTCCCCATCCCCATTCCTCCCTACGAAATTGACACCTACGCCCCACTCGCGCTAACACCCGGATCTGGTCTCTCGAACACCCATCCCATCGTAGGTATCATCATCGCCGGTGCCGGTGGGAGCCTCTGGGCCCATGAAACAATGCACAGACCTGTTCAGATATTAGGTATATGTTCATGAAACTGCAAGAGAACGACGGCGGTCAAACCTTTGCCTCTACACATGTTGCAATTGGGGTGAGCAAGTCATTGGTACACACTACTCTCTCGCTTTGTTCCCCCTCGCCATGTAGCTCAATTTCTGTATCAAATTTTTTTTTTCTGGGCCGCGCGCAAAAAAGCATATTTTTAAGCCTAGTGGAGGGTGAACGACTGTCTTCATCCCGACTCTTGGGTTTGTCTAGGGGAGACTAATTTTTAAGCGAGCATGTGATATCAATGATAACATTCCCTCCTTACTGACGTTGACAAAGTGTAAGTAGCGGCAAATCCAATTATGCCTCAATTCCTTTACATTTGGTGCGAGCTCCTTGAAGACAGTGAGGACACCGGGACAGGGTCAGCATCTCACTGAGATACCCGACGGATGATCTTGGCAGGTACTAACCTCACATCTGCGTGCCAAATCGAATTGATGCTACATTTCACTCGTCCTTAGTGACCAAGCCAAGTCGTTCCCGAGTAGCACCGTGACCGCGCACCACCAAATCAAAGGGTCATGCAGATATATCACGATCAACGATAACTACTGTCTCCGAGTACCATACTCCTATTAACCAACGCATGACTTCCCTCGGCTATCGTCACATAAAGCAGTAAGTACCCAAAACATCTCAAACACGCCGCAGTCCATGTATCGTTACATTTTTACAATAGTAGGTGCGAGCTTGCCAGTCATGTTCCATGTAACCACCCCTTTCCATTCACCCGTCATCGTGACCTGGACCTTATGACCCCGCGTGCGAAGGTGCATGGTGTATGGCACGATGATAGTCGCCTTCTGAACCGTGAACAACCCCGTCAAAGATTCATTCGCGAGAGCCTTGGCACAAAACGACGACTCGTTATCCCTCGTCCAACTCGTCTCCCTTCCAAAGATAGAGCTAGTGGTCCTGGAACTGTCCTCGAAGATGTTTCCGTTCACGTCGACGGACGGGAGATGGGCTAAATCAAGAAATGTACTTCAGAAGATGGTAAGACTGAAGACGAGGATAGACATACATTGGAACAGAGTGCCTTCTTCGGGCATGAAGCCGGACTCATATTCGAACTTTGAAGTCTCGATCTGTGGGATGATGTGTTCGAAATGAAGGGTGTTGGGCATCGGGAGGGGGTTTGTGTTCAGTTCTGTCTCCTTAATTGTAGTTTCATTGGTCTTCGTTCCGCGTTCAGTATGAAATTCGATCCGGTCGACTGTCGCTTCCTCAAAAACAAATTGGAAGTACTGGGAGGTATTATTGCTTGACCAGTGTTTAGGAGGAAAGTTGAAGAGGCCGTCGGGGGTTGGGCGCTCTGGTGTCCTGCGGCGGCACGCGAGTATTGTCTTCGTTTCGATGCACATTAAGCGGAAGCCTTGGTTCCTGCCAGGTACGGGGTCGATCTTGAACCATCTGCACGATAGATCATCAGCCTATGCTATGCACTGCTATACAGAAAACAGAGCGACTTACTGTCCCATACTGGGGCTCATGCTCGCAACATGGTGGACAAGAGGTTGTTGATCAACCCGCGAGACAAGATATTTATGGGAGACCTTGCCCCGGAATACATAGAGGGACTGGCCGGCCATGTTGCCTTGAGTCAACGAAAACCACTGGTCATCAGCTGTGGTACCGCTGTGCCAGACCTCAGGCTTCGCGCCGTTCCGTGAGTAAATGTAGGTTCTGGCGGACAAAGATTTCAAGCGAAAGTACACGTTCTCGGGAGGGATGTACAACGACATGTTCAGGATTGCCTGTGGTATCGAGAGTCAGTATTCAATCCCATTCGCAGAGACTCAACGGGTGACCAACTTTGAGTTGTTATGTTGTGGACGGGTTGCCTGCTTGAGTTGGATGCGACGCCCAGGCTTTATAGTGCTTCGTCTGTCCGGCAAAGTTGACCATGTCCCCCGGTGCGCTCGATGGCGATGAGTCCGGGGTGTGGGGAAATTTGTAGGGCAGTGTACTTCTTCCATCCGGTGAAACACGAATTGCGATCAAATCTCGCCGATGGAGGTCAAGTTATGGACTGGCCTCTGCATGTGGGAGGATCAGTACATATGTGATCGCTGTCAAGGACCCGGATGAATCGGCACAAGAGAACCGACTCCATTCGTTCTGCCTGCGATAGCCATGGCCAGCAAAACAGCCCTCGGGCCTGTTCAATCCCGATCGAACCTTCAATGACATGTCATGCGTCAAGCCTCCTATTTGTTGTCCGGGAACCGGTCCAGGAATACCCCGGTACGCCACTACCCCTGGAAATGAGCAGGACACCACCCGCGAAGAAGTACACTACTGTATTCGTGATCGGCACAACGTGTAGAAAAGTAAAGACCAAGGATGAAGTTGAGACAAATGACTAGTGACCCCAGCCTAAGACTACAGTGTTTCGGAACACTGTAGTCATGCCGAAAATAAAGGACGGGATGTGCATGTGCGCCTTGAGACCTTGCGAGATTGCACGGCAAGGCCGAGAGCGCTGTCGATCACTTGCCTCGGGTGTTCCCGAGGCACACCGCCACTTCATTTCTGCGCGCGGATTAATTTAATTAATTTTCCGCTGACCCCTACCTGTGAGTGCCCATTTCTGCGGTAACGGACTGTGACATCCGGCGATGCAACATACGGTTCCACAGGAAGCTCTGACCCCAATTTTCAGGACGACCGGGATTGTATCGACCCGAACAACCTTTATGGGATAGTGATCGCATAAAAGGAAGCCTGCGCCTCGCATCGCTGTTTCTTATTTTCGACGAGTCAACCTTCAGCTTCACTCTCTCATCTATCGAACTACAGATAGTTGGTCACCCGTTTAATTTCCTCGTGTCGGATGGAATGCTGACTGTAAATTCCACAGTTTCAAGATGTCCATTACGCTACCAGACGCAGCCTGTTACCGCATCATGGGTTATGCCTCCGGACACTACTTATATGCGCAGACCGTGCTGGAGAGCACGGATCCTGAGCCTCCTATCGCGCAGTCAAAGACCTCACCTCTGGACCCCGACAACCAGTTGTTTTTTGTACGGAGCGCGAGGACCTGGAGCGGGGGCCAAGGCTATTTTACCATCCAAGGGAAGGTCTCGGGGAAATCTATTTCGCTTGACAATGGTACCAACAGAACGCTTACTACTCTTCGTCAAACCGGCAATGTGCCAACCAATGAAAAGTACGTTGAGGTTTCGTCTAGAGATCGGATGACGAGGCTGATTTGATGCCCTACTACAGCTTCGTGAGGCTTATACCTCACCCAACGGACAGATCGTTGGTGCGCATTGTTGGGAAAAGCTTCTCCATCACTTCGAGCCCAGACCCGTATCCGGCGCTCAGCCTTGTTCCTCAGGGAGGCGGGATCACCAACGAACAATACTTCCAGTTCATCATGGAGGATGTGGTCGTCAAGAGCATCGACTTCAAGTACTCGGCTCGAAAGGAAATGCGTCGTACACCACTCGAGGGGATGTGGGGACAAGAAAAGAGGAATACATCAGGAACGACGGAGACAATGTCGGTCACTGTCGACAAGGAGATCTCTTATATGTCGAAATTCGATTATCAGGATGGCTACACGCTCAAAGTAGGTGCCTCAGTACAACGTATGTCATCCCAGTTTCTCTTTCTCCCTCATAGCGCTGAACTGCATATCTCACGATTGTTCAGTTTCGCTCGACCAATTCATCAAGGGAAACACCACTGTCACTGCCGAAAGATCTACGACTACGACATGGACCCTCGGCAAACAAATAACAGAGAGGGTGCTTTACAGGCCTGTATTCAACATCAATGTTCCCCCTAGAACATCGAAAACAGCAATCGTCACTTGCTTCCTCGTGGATCTCGAAGTCCCATATACCGTGGTGCTTATCCTCATACGCAACAATACCCCGATCACGATGAACGGTGTGTGGAGGGGACAATTGTGGGACGTGAAGCTTGAGGAAACAGAAAAGTGGGTTACTCGCCAACTGCAAGTTTAACAAACTGACACGCCTTCGCTAGGAAAATATAATTTACATATGTCAGTCAGCCTGCGAATCAGTCAATCAGTGTAAATTCAGAAATAGTACTCGGGACTGGCTGAGCGAGAGTAGATTTAGTCAATCCATCGGCATGTACGAGCGCTATAACATAGGGTGGCAAAAATCTTCGTGACCATGTCATTAACGGGAGAAATCTCTCGCTATCTCGGAACTAATCGTACCTCTCAAAATATCTGAACTATGCTGAACCTTCCACTAGATGCCTCCCACATCAACTTCCAATCTGTCATTGTGTCCAAAACACGAAGATCCTTTGTCCAAATCGGTGAGCCCGGGACAGGGCTGCTAAGGAATTCATTTTCCCTGTAGCTAGAGGCATTGACGATGTAGGCCCGAAGGATGGGCGCAAACTGTGCCGTGACGTTGAAACCACTCCTGCAAAATATGTCAGCTCGATATGGAAATAGCACCGTCGACTCATTCTCAGACAACTTACCCGACTCTGGGGAATAACCAAACTGACTGTGGCAACGTATCCACCTTGCGTTGATAGCCTGGTGATAAAAACCCGGTCAGTGTCTGGCCATGTGATGTACTACGTGCTCTGCCACATCATCTCCGACTTACCAATAACCATATTTTCCCAGACGCTACTTTCGTTCCATGCTTGAATGGCATTCAGAGGTTGAACGATAGAAGTCGGGATCTGAGGGTAGTATCGAAAATCAGCCTGAGCGAATCTGAGCCACCGTTGAGCGTAAATACGAAATACTCACGGAGAATCGATAGATCATCCCATCCCGCGTGAGAGTGGTCTTTTGACCAGGCTAGCATTCAATTATTAGTAAGGCGAGTAGTACGATCCACCTGCAGAACTGTTTTCATACATCGATCTCAACCCAGGTCGCGGGGGAAGAGTCCCTTGCTTGATCACGAAGTTCGTCGACGGCATCCTCCTCGATGGGAAACTTTCCATCGCGTCCTTCTTCTGGTTTCACAAACGAAAGCCTGTACATTTTTTTGGGGGGGAGTGTGGGGGCGATTAGAATCGACGATCCCGATGATGATCGTAGAATTTGCTACTTGCTGATTCGTGTATTTCAAAGTGGTCCCATAATGACCTTTTCGAATCGTTACCATCAGAGTCCAGTTCGATATACAACCCGGACGCAACATCAGCATTTTGGCAAGGTGACTGCATACCTATCCCGCCAAAGGAGGAAACTCTGGAAAGAGTGCGATGTTGTACTAAGCGCAGCACACGAAAGCTTGAAAGCATCGGATCATACTGATCCTTCCGTACCTCAGAACACATGGGTTGAAATCTTTGTACGCCTCAAGGCTGGGATCATTCGAATCGACATCGAAAATCAAGAGCAGCGTTGCATCTTTCCCCAGAGTGTTGCTAAATTTCAGGGCCTTTCAGAAAACTGAAACACATGGGTTATGAAGCAGGGAGTCCGAGGAACTCGGAATACCTGTTGATGGTGATGGTCTTCGTTGTAGTCATTGTCGTGACTGTCAGAGGCAGGTATCACCGGCGGCGATTGTCTTGAGGACGACCGAGAGCAAGCGTGGCGGAGTGAGAGCGCCCGCTGGCAGCTATCTTGAAGGTTCCGAGCAAGACCGGCACTAAGACTCTGGGGAACGATTCATTCCAAAGCATCAAGACCGTGACAGGAATCCTGTTTTGCATGACATTGGACAGCGAATATGGTACAAATAGTCTTACTAGAGCGCTCTGAATCTGTGCCATGCCACTCGGCCGCCCAGATGTTATTGATCACTGTTCCTCACACATATGCATATCCACCACGAAAATGTACAGATATACACCCAATCAATCTCAATGAACTTCGAGATGTGTGTCGACCAGCACAAGACGATATCTCCCCTGAGCCGGATCGAACTGAAGCTCCCAGAAAGTTCGCTCCTCGATTTGATCAAGGAGAAGCTCTGCGATCGGGTCCAAATTAGGTTGCGTTACGACTTGCCCTTGTGAATACTGTGACGTGGAGTATATCTGTAGGATTGGTTTGAACGCAACGTCGACGGGATTGTCCTGCCTTGAATCCCATCTCCCATGAGCACATCGATCCCACAATATCGGACGAGGCACGTACCAGACTGATTTGTGCACTAACACTGGAACGTACGAGTTCAGGTTTGAAGCTTCCTTGAATCCTGTAAATCATAGAAGTCAAAGAGAGTGAGGTTGTGTGAGTGGAAGGAGTACGACAATGAAATTCCCGACTTACCGTAGTAGATATCTTCGACAAACCCTGTCTCATTTATTGCCTTGGGGGGTTGGTCAGTCATGCTTGCCACGTTTTCAGGGGGCTGTAGAGATGTCATAGAACCACGGTGATACAAGCACGACGGTGATCTTTACCGAGAACACGAAATGCTGCATCTCCCTCGACAGAGTGGTTTTCTGATTCATCTGTGGGTAGTCGAAGAGTGTTTAATTACTACGTAGTGTGTACCGATGACTTGCTCACCCCAATTGCAACATGTGTAGAGGCAAAGGTTTGACCGCCGTCGTTCTCTTGCAGTTTCATGAACGCATACCTAATATCTGAACAGGTCTGTGCATTATTTCGGGGGCCCAGAGACTCACTCGTCGACAAATGTGCCCTTGATGGAGTAGGATCCTAAACAACGATAAACAGGAAACGTCGACCCTTGAAATGTAGGGTAGGTGAATCAGCACACACCAGTTTTGCCGAACTGGGTGACTCTGACCTCGAATCAGTCATCACGGTTGACATGACCCCACAGGAACGGGCACTCACCTCCACACGACTGATCGAACATCTCCGTATTGATCGTCGCCCTGCTTGGCGAACATAAATGCCAAAGTCGTATCCACACCTAGATCTTTGCTGAGAGGTCGTCCATAGTAAGCGCATGAAAATCGACAGCAGATAAGCTTACCACAAGATCGTGAAGTTCCTGACATAACTCCCCATCGTTCGTTGTATGGTGCTACAAAGGGAGTGAGCAGAGGTTCGAAGGTGGCTCTGGTGAGGAGTCACCGCTTAAATAGTCCTCGAGCGGCTCAGCATGCGCGCCCGCTAAACTCCAACTGGCAGGTTGCTTTTTAATTATGAACTAACTTCTTTTCGGTTCGGCTCGGAATCGAAACATTCCTGCTGTCCAGCGGGGTTACCAAACTGAGCATGGTATGTTAAGCGAGGGATCCCAACCCCGTGAGTCACGGTTGGATCCCTCGCTCAACAGGTCCGTGACGAGTAGCATCAATGGATCAAACACAAGTGGCACTCAAGCCACAGCTGCAGAAATTCAAAGTCACTAGCTCAGGGAAATAGGAAGACATACGTGACGATGCAGTGTCAACTTGAAAGGAATTCAGAGGCTCTTACTTTGATCCGAGTTCATGAACGTTGTTTGCTATCACCTCCAGTGGGTGTGTACGACCCTCCCAACTCGTGGATACGGTGTCTGGCAAGAGCTCGTACACTTCTAGGCCCCCAGACAGGTGGGGCAAAGTTGTTCCTACTATTCCAAGTTAGACGCTATGGTCGAGGATAGGAAAGAGTTGTTTGGGTTAAGTTTACTCCGAATCTTCCAGAAAGACTAGTATTGGGACGTGTCTAGCCTAGGGCGAGTCTGGAGTCTGAGAAAGTTTGAGGATTGGCTAGCATTGGCCATGGGGCGTGTCCAGGGCGAGTCTCGCCCAAAGTCGGGGATTGGAAAGACAGAACTCTAAGACTCGCCCCAGACACGCCCCCATGGCCAATACTGGCCAACCCTCAGATCTCAGAGGTCCTCGATTCGCGCACGCGACGCGTCACGGGTGTGTCGTACCTATGCGACAAAAATCAAGCAAACAGTGCCAGGAAGGCGTACCAGTCTCTCTTAATACGACCTGCCTCGCATCATTGGTAGTTTTGAGCGGAGTACAATTTACAACAAAACGAGGCGAGACTTGGCTGACAGTGTGAGAAAGTACAGCAAGCCAGCCATTGTACGCCTCGCTTAGCATCCGAATTGATATCCGATGTGGACTTGCTGTGGATCGTAAAACTGATCAATCAAATCTGGAACGGTGCCAACAAACCCTTAAGTATCTTCCAACTTGGAGGAATCCTCACTGGATTCCCCACCCCTCGATATGGCGACACCAAGCTCCCGCCCAAGACATTGGCGCCCGGTAAAGGCGCGGGGCCACGAACGCAGCATATATCTTGCCTCTCTTCCGGAGGATGATGCTGTGGATCATGTGTCTGACCCGGCGGATTATGGCTCTGACGCATCCACTCCAAAACATCGAAAAGCGTCTTCGGGTTCAGCACCTCGGCATCAGAAGAATCTTGCGGTGAAAGCAGATCCTGGAAAAGGCCTTTGCTTCCTCACTAGGCGCAGTGAACCTGTCCAGGCGTGCCATTTAATCCGGAGGAGCACAGCGGACGATATAGTAACTCGTCTTTCACCTCCAGATGATACGGTGCTGACATCGCTCTAGTTAACGAAACTCGAATTTGCCTGGGGCTGGCCATCCAAAACTTTCAATGTCGACTCCCGCTACAATCTCATCTTCAGTGAGTGCTGGTGTCAAATTCTCTCTCTCTCGTGGCTTATTTTCGAACAGTGCGGGCGGACTGGCATTGGTTGTTTGACCACAAGAGGTTCATGCTGATTCCCCAAACGGAGGATTTAGAGCTACTCGTACGTGTCACTGTAACGGAGAAACCCTCCGACATAACTAAGCAGGTGAACGTGACCACAGTGTGTATTCATTCCATGCGGAAGAAATACAGTATACTCACTCGTAGCTCTCAGCTGTGGGACAAGCGAGCGTCGTTCCAGTATCATGTGTTGGCCATGCCAGATTTTAGAGAGCCAATTTGCCGGTTTCTTGGGCCTGAAGCAGACGCAACCCACCAAACCTACCCTCCTCCTTTCGTTGACCTAGGTCCTTTGGCCAGTCACGTTCATCCGCACTTCGTTGTGTTCAACTCTGCACCGAAGATTCCTCACAGTCGCGAATTTGAACGAACTCTTGCGGAAGCTCTTTCACGTGCTGACCCAACAAACGATGCATACCGTAGACTTACTACGGTTGGATATCTGTACGAGAAGTGGGTTGGCATCGGAAGTCATGGTTCGGAAGGAGGTGGCCGCCAAGGCTCTACCAGTCAAGGTCCATCCGCGCCATCGTCGGACACCGACACTAGTTCGCCTGAGTCCTCCGGACCAGCTGACGAAGAGAGCCCCGATGAACAAAACCAGGCGCATTCAAGCCACTCACGCAACCCGAGTCCTGCAGACCAACAGGATGCACACAACCCGAGTCCCGCAGACCAACAGGATGCTGTCCACTCACACAACCCGAGTCCTGCAGACCCACAGGACGCTGTCGATTCACAATCGCCCGATTCCGAGGACGAAACTACCATGGAAGACACAGACCGCGAGCTTTCGGATGATACAACATGGGTGGAGGAGATCAGTGGTTGGGCGAAGGATTGCTCCAAGGCGGCATCTGACGGTGGATGGGCATCCGATATCCTCAACGACGGGCAGGTGGTCAACTACTCGAAAGAGGAACCACGGCATGCTCCTCCCCCGGAGAGCTGGAAGACGTGTCGTCCCTGTTTTAAACCTGCCAAGGTCCCGGGTAAAGTTTTCGACACTGAGCAATTCTCAAGCAACGACTGGACGATGTATCATGGACGGCTTCCATTGTTTGGACTGGGAAGGTAAAGTTTGGGATTTGGTCTGGATGAATGTAATATATGGTTTTGAATTAGGGCTATGCATTCGTGGATACCGTTGCACATGTATGTATACCGGTCGTTTTGTATGTTAATATCCAAGTGTCGTGATTGTAGCCTGGCCCCGGGGGGCCTCCTTCGAGGGCAGATTCGTCCAGAAAGTCCGCACACAGATCGGGGGCGGGCACGTGAGTGGCGGCCGTCGACCAATCGACCCCTTGCTATGACGGTGCTACCCCTTCGACCGGACATTGTCAAGATGCGACAGTCGGTTGCTCCCAGTCGCCTCTCTCATGCGCCGTCTTTTGCGACTCAGACAAGCAATCCAGCTTCTGTGAATCGTCTGTTGGAAAAGAAAAAGGAATATGAAGCAGTCGCAGCTCTGGAGCGCGCGAGTGCGCTCTTCGTGAAGCGCATCGAGGGTCTCGCCGACGACTCCGAAGTGATGGCGGATGCGGGCCAAGGTGAATCGAGATTGCACGCACCCGTCATCCGTGCGTCCAAGTTCTCAAACCTTTCTAGTCCATGGCCAGGTGCTTGAACAGTGGCCGAACATGTTCCGCATACTAGGACACTTCCGTGAGGACGAATTCGTTGGGGTCATCTCGATCTTTACTCATCATTCCCAGTGGCGAATCGCCAACAGTTCGGAGAGTCAGAAGAGGTGATTTCAGGCCCTCCAGTGCAGCGTTTGATCCGCATCCCCCTAGATGATCTCCATGCTGAGAATGCAAAGCCTTCATGAAACGTTTCTGGACCCGACTCTTGTTTTCCAGGTACGTCAATGATCCCTCCACCCATCCACTCTTCACTGACTCACGACAGACCTTCTCCCCCTTGCATCGACCGGTTACTACCGACGCTGCTTTGCCGCGTTTTCTATCACCGTCGCCTATACCTGTGAGGGAGTATATGTCGAGAGCAAATGTCTTCCTTGTTCAGCCCCATCATCGTAACGACGAGGCCGAAGTTCAGCATGTCGTGCAAGGCGCCTTTGCCTGTATTTGCGCACTTTGGCGGACGCGTCAGTTCTGCTTTTCACCTTTTATGGAGTTTGGTCGTCGATCAGATCATCCCATCTATCAAGCTTGTTACAATTGCTTTTAGGGTGATATAAATCCGTTGACTACAAGATTATACATCTCGATCCGAGATAAAGACACTCAATCGTTCCGGGAACATCTTCTCAACGCGTGACGTGGTGCATGATGTCACTCCGCACCTCTAGTCTGCCAGTTTCTCCCACAAAGGCATAGGGAGATGGTTCTTCCGCGATCGCCTCAAGACATCCTTGTGTCGAACGTACGTCGAACGTTGGGCACTGGACGCCGCATCTCAATTAATGGATCCTGCCACTAGTGAACTAGAATCTCAGGGTAGGCCATCGAGATCGATTTTGACCCGACAAAAAAATTGTTCGCGTCCGTTCGCACCTGGCGATCACTGCTCTTCATTGATCGTTTCGTCGGGTATGCGTGCAGCAGGAATCAATTACAAGGCTAAGGTGAGGAGAGGTCAGTTTCACTATTTGACCATCAATGTGGTGGCTCACGGAGATGAACAAAAATATTTTTTTTTCCTCAATCGCACTACTGTTCGTCCGAGGGTTTGAGTTAGCAAGGATGATGCCAACTGCGAGTGAAAGTCACAACTTTCCCTCGAACGCAAAGAGTGAGGTCTCGAGACTTCCTCGTTCACTTTCCGCGTGTCGCCGACGAGCTCCAAGGTGTGTCGCCACCATCAACAAAGATCCTGCCGTTTTCGGTTCCATGAGGGCGCTGCGCTGGTGTGGCGTGGAACATAGTTGAGATTACTGACAGGGCGGGATATGGGGAGGCCGGCTTGTCGGATCTTGCATTTTGGATAACGGTGGTATTTGACTTATCGTGCGTTACACACGCGCTAGCCCAGTTTGTTCCCTGCGGTGCGCAGTTGTGAAATGACACCGACATCGCTCGTACCGTGTTTATTCTGGCTGGTAGACTAACATCAAGACAGGTCTGCATTGGCAAGAGAGGTTCATGTCGCTGCCCGCGGGTGGGTCGGGTCAACATCCGCGAAGGGTAAGAGCCCGAGTGTAGACTTACATTGTGCCATTCCACAGATTCCAAATGATCTACCTTCAAAAGGATAATGCAGTCGACTCTTACGACCACAAGACCTTGCGGACGATGTGTCGCGGCATTCAGCCGATGTGTGCCATCGTGGTCATTCAGCCATATCGCGAAAATCCGCTAGGTGAAGCCTGAACGGTACGACTGAGGAGCTGGTGGAAAAGTCGTAACTATCAGATGTTGAGTGGGGAAAGCTGACCGCACTGTCTCAGCCTTCAAAACCGACGAGGGGGAAGATGTATGGATGACCATGGGAACAAACGGTGCTCGAGCTACTTGATTCCCTCTGACACCAAAACCTTGTACCCAGACCCATGACTATGGCCTAATTTTTTCGATTCCTGGAAGGCTGGAACGAAAGGTTGTTACCCCTCGATTACCTATACACAGCAATTTCGGGAGACCTGGTCGATAACGACATCGCGCTTAACGGGCTTCTTTGCGTTTTCTTCGAGCTGTGCGATCCTTTTAATTAGTAAACAGAATGTATTGGAGGACTAGGAAGTGTCGGGATACGAGCTGCGCCTGTTTAATTGTTATTGTATATTGATGATCAGACGCGTCTTCTAGATTTCTGATGAGACACGGTGAAGGGCGGCCCAAGGATACGTTCAAGTTGTAGTACTACCCCCTTTCGTTGGTGTGATGTCAAACAAACCTGTGGATCGATATAGCCTTTGATCCGACGAGTTCTTCGAAAACGTATACTTATGTTGCATTGCCCTGTTTCGACGAAATGAATGCGAGAGGTTGATGAATAGAATGTCGAATCTCACACAGATCCGATGTTAACTTCGTATACATGGATGAGTGTGAGGATTCCAGTCAGGGGGGTTGGGGCCTTGTTCACTTCAATTACAATTCCCAAAATGATGACATTTGTAGAATTGGTGGCGGTGCCCGCAAACATTCGCCACCCCACATTATGGAGACAAAAGGTCCCCGGAGAAATTTCAAGCGTGTCTCAAAAGACACGGCCATCGACAGCATTCTTGGCTCTGTTCCGGAACATGATATGTCTGAGCCGGCGGATGATAGCTCTGACACACGCACTCCGAAACGTCGAAAAGTGTCTGCGAATTCGGCATCCCTGCGTCAGAAGAAACTTGCAGAGAAAGCAGATCCTGGAAATGGCCTTTGCCTCCTCACTAGGCTCAGCGAATCTGTCCAGGCGTGCCATTTAATCCCGAGGAGGACGACTGACGATATAGTATCTCGTCTTTCACTGCCTCTGGATGATACGATGCTGACAACGCTCTAGTTAACGAAACTCGAATTTGCCTGGGGCTGGCCATCCAAAACTTTCAATGTCGACTCCCGCTACAATCTCATCTTCAGTGAGTGCGGGTGTCAAATTCTCTCCCTCGTGGCTTATTTTCGAACAGTGCGGGCGGACTGGCATTGGCTGTTTGACCACAAGAGGTTCATGCTGATTCCCCAAAAGGAGGATTTAGACCTACTCGTTCTTGTCACCATAACGGAGAAAACTAAGCGGGTGAACGTGTCCACGGTGCGTATTCATTCCGTACGGAAGAAAAAAAAAGTATACTCACTCGTAGCTCTCAGCTTTGGGACAAGCGAGCGTCGTTCCAGTATCATGTATTGGCCATGCCAGAATTTAAAGAGCCAATTTGCCGGTTTCTAGGGCCTGAAGCAGACGCAACCCACCAAACCTACCCCCCTCCTTTCGTTGACCTAGGTCCTTTGACCAGTCACGTTCATCCGCACTTCGTTGTGTTCAACTCTGCGCCGAAGATTCCCACCCGCCTCATGCTACCTCTTGCGGAAGTCCTTGCACGTGCTGATGTTGCCCAAACAAACGATGCATACCATAGAATTCTTACCATTGAACATCTGTACGGTGAATGGGTCAGCGGCGGAAGTGATGGTTCGGAAGTAGGTGACCGCCAAGGCACTACCAGCCAAGGTCCATCCGCGCCACCGTCGGACGCCGACGCTAGTTCGCCTCAGTCTTCCGGACCAGCTGACGAAGAGAGCCCCGATGAACAAAACCAGGCGCATTCAAGCCACTCACGCAACCCGAGTCCTGCAGACCCACAGGACGCCGTCGGTTTACAATCGCCCGATTCCGAGGACGAAACTGCCATGGAAGACACAGACCGCGACCTTTCGGATGATACAACATGGGTGGAGGAGATCAGTGGTTGGGCGAAGGATTGCTCCAAGGCGGCATCTGACGGTGGATGGGCATCCGATATCCTCAACGACGGGCAGGTGGTCAACTACTCGAAAGAGGAACCACGGCATGCTCCTCCCCCAGAGAGCTGGAAGACGTGTCGTCCCTGTTTTAAACCTGCCAAGGTCCCGGGTAAAGTTTTCGACACTGAGCAATTCTCAAGCAACGACTGGACGATGTATCATGGACGGCTTCCATTGTTTGGACTGGGAAGGTAAAGTTTGGGATTTGGTCTGGATGAATGTAATATCAGGGTTTTGAAATGGGGCTTTGCATTCGTGGATACCGTTGCACATGTATGTATACCGGTCGTTTTGTATGTTAATATCCAAGTGTCGTGGTTGTAGCCTGGCCCGGGCCTCCAAGTTCGAGTGCCGATGCGCTTGGTAAGTATTCTTACGCTGTCGCGAACCAAGTTTGAGCACGACGTTGGATGGCATATACCTTGGATATATACTGCACAGGATCTCGAGTGTTCGCATATGCACTTCAAGTTGCTGTGAGTATTACTAAGGATCCAGCAAGTCTGCTGCTACGCTTGATCCGTTTCCACATCACGATCAGAAACCATCACCTCGGCACTTACATTGCCGGTGTTCTTTCCGGGTCATCGACAAGGATGCCTTATGGTATCGGACAGCGCACCGATGGACTTTGGGTATGCATCGACTCCGCCGCTCAAGTCGACTCAAATTCTAATCGTCATAATTCTGGCGTTATCACAACCTCGAACTTTCGAAGCTTTCTAGTTTTTAGGTGTCCCAGAGATCCATGAAAGGGATATAATCTGTCTTGACTGGTATTCTAGAGTTCAAGCTTCACGCCAGGAACCCCGTCAATGATTTTGCGATCCATAAGCAGGCAAGACGACGAAGCTTGAAACGTAAGTATAGTACCTCATGTGTTCATTACGGCGCCTGCCTACGCAATCACCATTGAGTAAACCAACTGGATCTTACGCGTACTTTCCAGCCGTTGCCGGGAGTACGCATCACTCCACAGTGTAAGCACTGCGCCGAAGCTCACTACACAGCGACCAGATCGGAGTCAACGTAATTAAATAGAGCTTGCCAGCTGCCAGTGCCATCCACAATCAGTAAGCCAGCTTTTAGAGTCATTGTTGTGGGTCGGGCGCAACAACTAACGAGGACCCAGCCAATTGAATGTGCCGATTGAAATCCATATAAAAGGTGACGAGCTCGGTGTGTAGAGGTCAGTTCATTCAAGCTACACCTCCCCACTACTCTTATGACTGCTTCAGTTGCGCCTGTACTCGTGGTAGGTCTGCTTCCCTTCCCCAGCGTCTGACTGAGAGTATGTATAGTTGAGACTCACTGTATAATCAGATTGGCGCTGGTCCTTCTGGACTGGCCGCTGCACTTACACTGCTGCGGAACGGCATCCCCGTCCGCATCATCGACAAGGGACCTCATTACCGTATCGGCCAGCGTGCGGCTGGGGTTTGGGTGAGTCCCGAACTGATCTCGCTTGAGTCCGACTCTCACGCATCAGTACCACAGCCTCGCACTTTCGAAGCTTTCCACTTTCTAGATGTCCCAGAGATTCATGAAAGGAGTACTCCCACCCCACGCATCCGGGAATATCAGCCACAGACCCTTGAGCCTATCAAGGAATTCGAGATTTTCCCATACAATGATTCAACCCCATCAATTCCTTACGTGAGTCTCCTCTTCTCGGTCGTACTTAGGGTGCTGATGCGGGTTACATGCGGTATAGAATAATCCAAGGGTTTTCGGTCAGCCCGCGCTCGAGGGCGTCCTACGCACTCATCTCGAAAAGTATGGATGCATTGTTGAGCTGAGCACCGAGCTCCAATCATTTGAGCAACACGATGACCGCGTGATTGCCACACTGGTCAAGAAATCGGATGGTGAAGCAGTCTCGGAAATCTTCGAGGCTTCATATCTCATTGGGGCTGATGGCGCTAAGGGTATGTTATCTCCATAGATAGCTGACTTGGTTCTGTGATGGGTATATATTTATACACCACCCCTTGCAGGCGTCTGTCGGAAACAACTTGGATTGACCTTCCTTGGAGAAACTAGAGATGAATTGAACTCGGTCATCGGTGATATATGCTTCGAGATAGACGGTCTTGACAGAGAGGTATTAGTTACTGCTTACCCTTCGATCGATCTCCAAAGCCTTACTCGACCACCCTTTTAGCATTGGCACTTCCTTGGTAATAGGGCCAACAATTTGTGAGCGGCTTTCTTTGACGACCTACGACCTAGCTGACGCATCACAGGATCTCATTTCGTCCGTCAGATGAAATTGCCCCTGATGGTTTCCAGTTCATATTCACCGTGAAGGACCATGACCCGCATCAATTGGTGGCTGATGAGAACCTTTTATTTAAACTCGTGTCCGAGGTGATTGGTCGTGAACTTAACGTTCGAAAGGTCGTATTCCTTTCAACGTTCCGGTAAGTCACATTTTACGGAGACATTCATCAGTCTTACGTGATGGTTGGTCAGTCCTAACGTCCGGATGGTTAACAAGTTTGGATACGGTCGAGTTTTCGTTGTTGGAGGTGAGACGACCGGTTAGAGTAATCCACCTCCGTTCACTCATACCACATTTTCCAGACGCAGCTCAGTATGCGCATTCTGGTTTCTATCGTTGACGATTCCTGACTCCCACTTCAGTGTTCATAGCCCAACTGGAGGTCAAGGCTTGAACACTTGTGTACAAGATGCAGTATGTATTAAGCATTTCTCTCCCTTGCCTGATGACTGAAAGTTTCGCCTTCATAGCTCAATTTGGCATGGAAGATGTCCTTGGTCTACAAGGGCCTCTCCGCGCCCACCCTCCTCGACTCATACGACGCCGAGCGTCTCCCAGTCATCGCCGAAATGCTCAACATTACGACAGGGATCCTCGTCCAATTTCAAAAATCTGGCCTAGTAGATGGTTTCATGCATCGCGAGAGAAAGTTGAACATGCTCGGTGTCAATTATCGCTCGACCCCAATCGTGTTCGACGAAGTCACAAAAGCCGAACCTGTGAATGCATACGGAGTCTTGGACGAGAGCGTCCTCGTCGCTGGTGATAGGGCACCAGATGCACCTGGGCTAACTGTGGTCAAGGCAGGTGCAAACGGTGCAGAGACGAGGTTGTTCGATCTGTTTAAGGCCACTTATCACACTGTGCTCGTGTTTGGTCCGGATCTGGCGTCGGCGGGGGATATCATCGGCGCGTTTTCTTCGTACCCTCGGGAACTTATACGGCCTGTGGTCGTTCTTCCTCAGGAAGCGGCTGCGACAATGTCGGGCACGTTGGGGGCGGAGGTTGTTGTGGACACGGCTGGGCATGCTTACCGCGCGTACCTGGTTGAGAAGGGAGAGAGAAAGGTGGTGGTTGTCAGACCTGATGGTGTAGCTGGTGCCATCGTGCGTGGTGTTGATGGGGTGAGGGTGTATTTCGGAAAGATCTTCCTGTAGGGCGTCATAACCTTGTCTTTTGGACTTTGTTAAGTGTGAGCATATGTAGGCACTACTATATATACGGAGAGAATTATACACAAGATCCTTTGTTTCGTAGCTTCGAGAGTGACGAAATCGACCAAGAATCAATTACACTCTCTGATGTTCATCTGGCTTTTTAACTGTGACGCGCTCATTAACATGGAATCCAGTTTGTTCTCCCTCGCTCACACATTCCCCACTCTCTTCTTGCTCTCGGGCCGCATCCTTGCTCGACCTCCCTCTTATGCTCTAGCCGTTTCGTGTACTAAGGTGTCACGCGGTGCAGGATACGAAGCAAGAACCACGTGTACGATGGAACAAGACAGAAAGCTTCGAATTCATGAATCTCGGCTTCTACCTCTATCAGTTCCTGACGCTCTCTCCGGACGAGGATTCCGGAAAGGTAAATTTCATTGACTGCAAATGATGTCGAGTTAAAACACCAGCGCCCCTATGAGTTTTTGTCACCCGGGTGATGTGGACTTGACAGTTGTCGCGCTCATTTCGGAGAGCGAAGGATCGTTCGCGTTCAATCTCACTCCCCGTGGATGGAATGCCTTTCTCCCGCTGCCGAGAAGGCGAAAGTCGGGTTAACAAGGGTAGTTTGGCCCATGTTATGTAGGCGTTGGTGGGCCTGAAATTGCGAAATCGCTCCGGGACCACTTTCTGCGCAATGAAGGAGAAGGTCCTGCTGAACGGCTTGCCGTCACGACCGAACCTGTGGCGGGGTTGTCCTTCAATTTTTTCCATCCCGTCAAGGAAGCTTTTCCTGATCTGTTTGCGACGGTCCTCATCTGCTGTTTCAACGTATAGGCCACAGAATCGACGAAATTGGGAGAGGGTGTGCTCATCACAGATCGACAAAAATGCGCATAAGGGTCGTTTTCCTTGATTCAAGATCTGTCGCGAGCGTCACGAGCTTTCGGTACAAGCAGAGATAGCGGCGATTCTTGGTCGAGCACGAAGCGGTAGAAGATGTTCCGATGAGAACCTCCGCTGAGAGCCACATCTAGGGAAATTAAATAGTGAGATATGATGTGTCAAAAGGACATTGCGAATACAGAGCACCGCAGCTTCCACTGTATCGTAGTATGTAGCAAGTTACGTCTAGTTCTGATGGGAGAAGTGGCCAATTAACAATCCATCATGGTCACGTGATCTGGCGGTTAGTGGTAGTCCGTGTTATTGCAATAAACCCTTTGATCCAGTTTTGAATCTTTCTTCCGTTCTCCGTCAATGTCAGCGTTCGGTACAACGCGCAACCACGCTGGTTCGGCGTTCGCGACGTCTGCCTCGATAACGCTTTTTCGTCGTCTTGCATGGGAAGGAACTGTACCACTTGAAATTCGCGTCGATCCCAAAGAACTGCCCGCGAACTCTGATCGCGGCCTAGAGTGCTACTACATCCAGGCACCTAGGGTCAGCTATCTGCCCTTGCTCGTGCCAGAAATACGTAAATTCCTGATGGATATCGTCTTTGATGAGGCAGCTGGCAAGATGTTGAAGGAGGAGGATTGGTGGTTCGAGAGCGAAGAGGGCACTCTGCTCAAATGGTGCGTGGGTCACTTGGCCTGTCAATGGTGGCCTAGGGCCATCTTGACCTCGTTACTCCGCGGTGAAACCGTTTTCTCTTATACGAACGCGTTGTAGGCATTGGCCGATTGGTTTGATCTATGATAACCACATAATATCAGCTTCAATACGCTCCGCAGCGCCCGCATCAGGTTCAGGGCTGAACTTACAAGTCACACCATTAAAATTGATCCTGCATCTCGCGTCTCCACCCACCGAAAAGCTTCTTTTACCGCCCACCGCCGAGTCATGCAAACAGGCATTCATGGGCCAATTGAAAGAGGCGGATTTCATTCGATGGGGAAACACGAAACGGATGACTGGACTAAGAAAGGCTGAGCAGGACGGTATATGGGAGGGAATCAAAGAGCGTGAGTTCTTGCTTGTCCCTGGGGCCTTGGGGCTCTAAACTCGTCTTTGAGCTAGCTGGCTGATCTGGGCGATTATCGTCGATGACAACGACGTTTGAACTTCTCAGATAACTTTGACGACTATTGGCGCGTCGCTTCGAAGATCGTACCCACGACTGCACCCACGAGACCGAGTTCACCACCTCCTCCGGGTGCTGCACTACACGCACGACCGGCATCTACCGACCAGCAGAGTACTTCAGATCGCGACGGCGCGTACAACGTCCGAAGCGTGCCAATAAGACTATACCTTCCCGACGGACCGGTGATCCAAGACCTCGCACCACCAATATTAGAGGATGGTAGGCTTGTTCTTTTTTACTCACATGTGTCTTTTCTGATGAGGAACTATGTTTCTCGCGCTCGCGCTACAATGATGAAAATTACGCAGGCTCCCTACACACGCTGTCACACTACCTATCAACGCATCTTCCGCTCCTATTCCCTGCTCAGCCATCACCCGATGCTGAGCTTGCATACGCATTGATTCAGGGCATAGTCTCTCCGCCAGACACGGAAATGGGTTGGTTAGGTGCCTGTCTGGCCGGCGCAGACGGCTGGGTGAATATTTGCATTGGCATCTCGCGATAGAACGCATGCTTCATCATATTTTCTTTTCGTCGACCCCGGATCTAGAGGATGATGCCTTCTAGACGAGTCAGGCAGCGAACATGTAGCCAATGATATTTCTTTTTACGTTGACTCGTCTTTAGTTCGCTCGTCTGATATCTTACTTCTCTACCTGCGTATGTTTTTACCTCTTTTTTTAATTGACGGCGATATGAATTGATACCCTTGCCTTGCTGTTCTTCCCTCCTCGGGTTCACCCTGAATTGTGTGAGAACCCACAACAGTCTTTGGTTTGCAGCAGCTCCGATAATACCGCTCCTCGGAATAACATGCTGTTCACTGACTACGCATTCAAGATTTCGAATACCAACCACATTGACACGACTGTGAGATCATCAAAACCCCGCATATGATAAAGAGCTAGACACGTCGTATAATCTCATAATCTCGTTGAACCCAACGGCTTACATATTTCCTTCCATACCAATTAGTATGTACATTCCTTTGGGGATGATGCATCACCCCCGAAGCCGTGATTTGCCTCCCTGACCTTGGCTGATCCCCTCTCAACATTTGTGCCTCCAGTCGCGTCGCAGCCGCCCGAGGTAGCGATGCATGTCCGCTGTGGGATCCGTGATAGACCAGTGACTACGCGGAACCCAACAGCCGCATATCGCGACACACGCGTGGGATCCCTCGGACGAGCCGTAGTCGGATATGACCCCACTCATAAATTCTTGAACGACGGAGATTTTTCTGCTCTCCCCTCCGCTCTTTTCCTCACATTTCACCAAGTTTCCTCTCCACGACAACGGCAACCGATCGAAGCACAGCGAATTCCAAAAAAGAAAAGAAAGAAAAGAGAGAAACGCCTGATGCATCATCAGACTAATCTCGTTCGTCCGATCCCCCTGCGTTCGATATCTTCCTCGTCAATTGGCAATTGAATCGAGTTTGCGAAAAAGACCGAGTCGGGGTATGGTGTTTCCATTCTCTCCTGGGTGACCATTCTCAGCGAATCGCCGTCATCTTCTATCGTCATGAGCGTCTTCATTTGAATTGTGTCCGTGACCGTCCTCGAGCCGTCTCTGTCAGAACTATCTGCAAACGTCGCCTCCGGTGGACCGACCTCGAGTGTGGAAGGGAGGTGGGGTCGTGGTGGTTGGCTCGACTTGTTGACATTGACATGTGCAGAGGAGACACGACGCTCATGGGCGCCTGTTGAAGGACGTGCGGAAATATCCTCAAGTCAAATCACGTATAGAACAGGATCGACGGAAGAACTGACGGTATTGGCCCAGAACGATGTGTTGGCTCAGAACCCACACGAGGACGTATGCGACTGACACCCTGGGTTGGTGTGTGTGAAAGTGACGAAGCATTGAGGATGGGGTGTGTGGAGTTCTAGAAGACCGCTTACCCCATTATTTGAACCGAGCTTTTCGGTGACTGCAGGAGTATCAAGTTCACGATATTGACCGCTGCGTATCGTTCGAGTTAAGCGAAAGTATTTAAAGGAAACTTGAAGTTCATGAGCTGACCTGTGAGTCCAACAAAATAGGCGAGTCCGTCGTAGATAATCCTAGGTGACGATCCACATCATCACGCCATCCGCGACAATTGTATGGGTCCCAACTTACGCATTCATCATTTTAGAAAGGCTAGGGAGTTGCGCTTGAATATCGGCATGATGTACGGGCAAGAACTACTCACAACGAAGCCGTGACCATGCGCTTGTACTTTATCAGATGGTATCCACATATTATCGTGACCGCGAGGTCAAACGTCAAAGCAACAGCGTAGAAAACCCAAGGGCCGAAGCCATCCTCGGTCGCCCCAAGGAAACAGCTGAACGCGATTATCAGTGCCTGCTACCGCAGGAAAACAAGCTTGTACAGACCTCGCCTGAACAGCAGTGGGGTTATTCTTGCATGTAGTTAAGATAGATCAGCGAATCAACTGAATGCCACGTACACCATGTGGATAAAGCGCGGCTTTTGAAACGTTATTTCGAAGTGATTGAGAAAGAAACAACAGCACGTACGATAAGTATGGTAAACCATGGCCATCCATTGTACCTATCGCAACGTTGTGATCAGAAAGGGACCGGAGAAGGTACGGATCATTAGACGAACCACGCAGACAGTCACATAAAGTGCTAGCAGAACCGCTCCCACGCGCTTCGAACGCCCAGACAGATTATACGCCCTTGCGGATGGGTTAGTAACGGAACGAGAAACAATCCCTGGTACCCACCTTACTCCCATGATGCATTGGGAAACCATAATTTGGAAGACTGATTCTCGTGGATGAAATGCTGATCAGTGAACGACTACAAAAACTCACCCTTTAGAACCGCTCCGCCTAGATAAAACTTGGAACAACTTTCGGGTGTGAAATGGGGATAAAAGAATGCATAATTGCTGACTGTCAGCAGGGTAATGCTGGTAAGTCTGCAAGAGGCCGGCGTGTTAGCAATGCCCCCATGAGAACTCATGCTATGAAGCCTACCGAATCAGTACGAATAGAACTAAAGGAAGGCTACAGAAGCACAGCGTCAACCTTTTCCCTTGACATGGACGAGAGGCAGCACGAACCTGATCCGTTTTTTGCAGCACTGAACCGAATAGAAATTGACAGCGGTTGGAAACATTCGAAGATACCTATTATAATATCAAAGGATGAAACGACCTGACTTGACCAAGGAATCACTCACTCGTATACCCCCACGACGGTCGATGCAGTTCGAATGTAGGCCGCGTGGATCCACGTATAATCAGCCATAGCACAAAGTCCTCCCCGCTGGCGCGATGGGAGGGAGTAAGCCAGGTTTCATACCAGAGCTCCAACGACCACCGACTCAGATCTCGAAATTTCAAACATTTTGGTCACGAGTCTCCGACCCTGCCCTGTCGAACTCATCTGAGGTAATAAGTAATGATTTACTGTACCTGAGACCGAGGACCCAGTTGGCGGACTTGGATGTCAGACAAAACAGTAATTGACAGCGCCGAGCTGTCCCGAGACCTTCGCCTGAGAAGTTCGTTTTTCTGCTGGAAGAAGCTCCGAGCCCTCCGGGGCCTTCGCGCTACAGAACGCCGGCCGGGGAGTGTCCGAGATAATCACAATGCAGCGATCCCACAGAAAATGACAACCATGCGTTCGCATGACCCCCAGCGCAGGTCGTGTGGGATGTGCACTGAATTATCACAACTTACAACTTTTCATTCAAGTTGTTGTAGTCAGTTACATTGCTAGTAGAATGTTACATCAAGATGTAAGCAGTGACACTTGAAATCCCATTCCAAACGACGAAGAAAGTCCCCCCTCTTTTCCTGCGACGAGCTAAAATGTTTCACTAGAGCCTCCGCGATATACAACAGCAACCGATCGAAGCACACGAAAGGAATTAATGTCGCTCGATCTGTTCACCTTCCTTCAGCGGCTGCCTCAAGATACTGTAGTCCCGTTTTTGTCACTGGTCAGTGTCAACCCAAATCTGTCGCCCTCTTGCTCCACATCCATGATGGTCTTCAGCCAAATGACTGGGCGACGACCCTTGATTCGCGTTTGTAGTCGTATCTGGCTTGATGGACCAAGCTCAGGGCGTCGTGTTTTCGGGGACAAATTACATGCGGGGAAGAAAGTCACGAGTGTCCTGGGGCGACCGCGAAGCAGGATCGAGTGCCACAAGGGCGACTGATGGCAGTTCGAAGGTAGGCCGCGCGAACGCCCCCTCGCGGGGATATGTCACGATGGGTTGGTCGGGCACCCGATCCTGAAATTTTGTGGAATTTCAAAAAGTCACAGTCTCAAGTCACAATTATCGTCCAAGACAATAAATTTTGAATAAAAAACTTCAGTGGTTAGACTTTGCCATTTTGGGCGACGAGGATCGACGCTATCATGTGGGGAGGGCGGGATCCGTTCAAAGTTCTTTCACCTATGCAGATAGATTCATGAAAGTTGAGCTAACCATCGTGCGCTTGTTCTCAATAGAGCAGAGCGATTGTCTTCTGCTCGTGGAGAATCTGGCTCGGGAAGGGTCACATCCAAGTTTTGATCTTCTGCCACAGCTTGAAGCCTTCCCACTAGCTCTCCAATGGTGACAGCACCGAGTCCTCGTACTGTGGTCACCACCGGATCATCCCGACTCTTCCAAAAACTCTCCCCCGGCCCACCAAGGCCCGACAGGCCTGGGCATGGAGAAGTCACGGTAAGTAGATGTTTTGTCGGGCGACACTGATGGCGGCCCCAACCCCTGGGGCGCGGTTAGCAGTCTAGATGCCGCGATCACAATCGATATCTCAAGGCCACAACCGAGCCCGGGCTACAACCAAACGGGGTTTGGGAGTGCTCGCGTGTTCGGTATTCTCCATTCTTCATCGTTCGCATCGGTTCCTCCACTGATAAAATCAATCGATCCATAGGTGTGATAGAACGTTTTGGACTCTATGGCTACCACACAAGCCAATCGATTCCAACACGAAATACAGCCGTTGGAGCCTGACTTGAAACTGTTCATGCCCGATCTCCCATGTATTGGCCGTACTTCTGATCTTGGCGGGCTGATCTTCAATTCAAGAACGTAATATCACAGCGCAACGATTGGCTGAAGGATTCTCAAGCCTTAAATTACTTCTAGTACGTCATGGCACTGAACCGCACGGTAACTCGCCGTCAAGCCATTTGAATTCGGTCCCCACTCGAACGAATCGCATTTCCCCCCATCTTTCGCGGCGAACTTGAATGATCGACGATAGCACATCGATGATACATTTGAGGACGCACACCTGGGCACGCTGGTTCCGGAATGTCTTCCTTAAGTGGGCGGCCATTGCGCCGAGAGCCGTTTTGGACTCTGGAGCCCCACAGATTCAATATCAGAAGAAAAAACCGTACGATTATTTAATCTCTCAAGCCTAGCCACCCAAACTCCCTAAGTATCCCGTCGATGAGTCACTGGAGCCTCGATTTATTGGACTAATAATAAGGATGTCGTATTTTGCTGACTTCCTTTTGGTCATTTCTGCCGCAACTTGCACCGCCCATCTCGTTCGATGATTGGTTGAAATACGAGGTGAGTTCTTTACCTGAAAGCTTGCAAATTTCGGTGCGTTGCCGAACAGTGAGTGCCACTGATCATCAAGCACAGCCAATCGGTCGCCCCCTCGGAGAGATTTATGTGCTGAAGGCTGAATAAAAGACTACCGGTGGTTTTAGGAAGTTTCGGCAAGGTAGATCGGACTCAGATCAGTGGCAGTTATTATTGTGCATGCAATGTTCTCATCCTCAAGGGTACCTGATTATCTCAGGAGAGATGTCTGAAGCAAGGGAAAGGGCGTATACATTTTGCCCGTTGCGAGAGTTTCAGGCTCGAACTGGAAATCGATCCTCGATGTCCCCGTCCCCGGGTGTTCATGGATACGTATACGAGCGGACTACGGCCGTGTACCGTGAGCGAAGCGCTTAAATTTGTGTTCCCCGAGCAAATCAAGACAAGAAGTTGTAGGAGTAATCTACAACATGCTAGAAGGTCGGGCTTAACCATAATCTGTAAACCTTCGGATTATATGTACATTATGTGCGACACGATGTAGATTACATATCTATCAGATAAAGATCCTGCGAGTGACAAATCGTCCGTTCATAGCGGAATGAAAGCATTTTAAATCGAAAACGGTGTGGTCCTTCTCTATAGAAAATAGTTGTGGTAACTGTGCTGTGGAATGACGTGTCTCATAAAGCTCCAATTTGTTGCCCAAGGTGTTGGAGAGCTCGATTCCTTTTTCCGTGTGCTTCCAAAGGATGGACAGGAACCAGAACGATGGGATGCCAAAGAGTCATGATCCCTGCCGTCGGAAGCAGTGCGTTCATAAATGTGAACCCCAGATGATGATCAGCCGGGTTTCTATGCCGTCACTAGGCGGCAGATCAGCGAAAGGTCAATCCAAACGGTCGTGAGAACGTTCGAGGAATACGCACACGATGAGGCGTAAAGTTGTAACTGCCTTAGGCTTGACCATATAACCCTAAGACGATTTTGATACGGATCATATGGACTCAGCTGGAGTGATGATTCTTCTGACAATCCAATTGCCATGGCAGTCCGCATGGCAAGCTGTGTGGGAGAGGATCAGACAAAGTCGAACATCGGTCCAGACCCCACACGCACGTCGCTATACTGGCGGAAACCTAACACGGTGCACATGAGTGGGTCAGCGTGACAGCTGGACCAATGAGGAGCGGAAGCGTACCATGCCCACGATTACTCTTGTACTCTGCCCACGCTAGGAGGATCGCCGCTTGGACTGTCTCGATGGTCGGATGTTGTAGAGACGTTGATATTTGTTCCTTGAAGTATGAGTGGGTTTCAGCGAACTCCGACGGAGTGAAAGCTAATACCTTGGCCAAATCACAATACGTATCCGCGACGCTTTGTGGGCCCCTCGCCGCAACTTCCGGAATGTCCGAAAACCTGCAGGCGAGCGTGAGGTGTGAAGTATGATGTAGTCGGCGGAAAGCATGTCACCTTGCGCCTAGCGCGGCGATGCAATTCGAAAGTAACGGTGACAGTGATTGACGGCGGAATTTGTCGTATATTTCGTCATAGGTGAGAAATGGACATTGAGCACCCATGTTGCTGATGAATAGCTGTATGAACTGTTGCATCCAGGCCCTTTGGGGAAATTGTGGGTGTGTGGCGTCGAAGACAAGTGGCGACCTGTGTTGAGCCGATTGACTTGGCTGTCTACCGTGCGAGTGATTAGAACTCGACTGCGTCAAGCGGTATCCGCTGTGAGATCCAGGGCTTCTGGTATGGTCGAGAGGGTAAGAAGGGTTGCGCACATGACTTTCATTGCTGTGGCCACCTGAAGGTGACGAGTAAGAAAGGGAACGGTGCATAGGCATTGGCGAGGTTGGCAAGCCCCCTGGTCCAGGAGGAAAGTCGAGGCCAATGCCCGAACTCTTACTGACCCCGCCACTTTCTCTGTCGGTCGTCGGACGGGCGGTACTGGGCCCTGCGATGGCGCGACTTCGCTCTGCGAAATAGCGTTCCCGATCTCGGAACTTGCACTGAATCTTCGCAACTTTGCATGCTTCGCATTGGGACTCGGGGGAGGTTTGGAGACACTTAATCTTCTTTGAGCGACTGAGGAGCGAACGATCAGAACGGGTGTTGATCAAGGTGCGGGAAGCGTACCAATTATCACAAGAAGTGACAAGACGAGGGCGTTTCTTGTGAGATTGGGTGTCTTGGGGAGACTCGATGATGAATTGAAAACCGTCCATAATTCAAGGATAAGAGGGAATGATTATGACGAAGGTCGGACTGTTTATATCCGCAAGCTATATAGGAACCTCGAGGCAGAATTGAATGGTCACGCTCATATTGTCATCGCGAAGTATTGGATTAAGCGTTGACTCAGAAGCACAGATCCAAGAATCTCGAGTCTGGTTGACACGATTCTCCCTTGGTGACCTGTAAAATAAGTATCTTAAGCGATCAAAAGGCTGAGCGCAGCAAAACGGGCAACTTACTCAACTTGCCTCACCCAGCAGTGCATACTGATCGATTTTTAGATCAGTACCGACAAATCGACAAATCGAGTTAGCCGCCGAGGTATTTGTCAGTCCGTGAATACCCGCGTTTCATCCCAATTGCCGTAAAATTGAGATTGGCAATCATGAGGGCTCTTCTTCGTTGCTCAGTCACAACTCCTCACCAAGTCCACCATTACATGCGAACATGATTTCTGAATTGCTAATGAGTGCCAAGACACCGTAAAACAATCATGCTCACTGAGAATGTTAATGAATTCCCCAACGCGTCAAACTCCCCCAACCATGGCCTGTTTTTTTTTCGGAAATGGCGCTGGTTTGTATCCACAGCAAGGCCGCTGGAGTCCAAGTGCGCGGATGCTTCCGCTCCTATGTCACCGGTTTTCACACTGTTTTGCTGTCTCTGGGCAAGGGTATTGGCTGTGCTATGTAACTAAAAAAATGATGGTAGCCCGGCAACGGATGCCGAATATCATCCTTTGAAACGGTCCACTCAAGGGCTTGCGCAACTGCGGTCAAAACTTTAAAATCTGACCATGCGCGGGGCTTTGATTCCACAACAATTGCCGAGCACTTCCGCTCTTGACGGCTTACATCCGTCAGCAACTACATACCCTCGGATCAATGCGAGGCTACTTCCGATAGTATTTTAGCATGCGCACCCCACGCAACTGCCCTCGCTCAGGGCCATTGTGCGATGATAGTTCAGCCTTGGAACGCAAGTTCAGTACACAACGAGTCTGAACAAAACTTGCTCACCCGCTAACCCGAATAAATAAGATAGCGAGGACCGAACTAGTGATTCGAAAGCGACACTTGTGATCCTTCTATATCGACGTCCTTGGCGACTTTACTTGATTCGTCACCCCAATTCAGCTTAGAGGACCTCATGCTCCGAATTTCTTCCGCATCTTCCTCCCACGCATCAAGCCCTTCGCTGGGGAACAGAAGGTGCTGCTCAATATCACCATAACCGTCACCCTGGAGCTTTGTGGCACTCGCATCATTGAGCGCTCAAAATTAAAAATTAAAAAAAAAACTGACGAGTGAATGTATTGGAGACCTGGTGCCATGCAACCTTGCGCTCAACTCGACATCATAACCGTGTCCGGGAACACCGCTGGTGGGATCGCGTTGGTCAAGTTGGATTGCATTTCCGTGTGCATCAAGAGCAACATTAGAATCCAGGGTCTTTCGGTACTTGTGATACGTAAAGAGCGCAATGCCTTATGCCGCGAGTTCAGCCAATAATGGACTAGACCGAAAATGAGAAAACCAACCGCAAACCGTGATAGAAACGCCTGTGATGTTAACGGGCGTTAGTTCGTCCCCGAAGAACCATGCGGAAATTGTGATAGTTGAGACTTCTTTGGCTATCCCTGCTATCGACATCGGAAGAACGCCGGCACGTTGAATGATGCTTCGCACAAAAGTCAATCGTCAGCCTCATGGTGCACGACAAGAGGAAAGGAAGCCGCCAAGAACGTACTAGTACTCGCTCATGACCATGCAAAAGGCGACAACGCCTGGGGTGACGAACATCAGGAGAGTGTTCGCCGTCAAAGCCCACGTGGAGAAGAAGGGCGTCGAGAACACCCTCAGCCATCCTTCCCAAAGTATGCTGGAGATCGCCACAGTGAGAGCAGTTGCCGGTGATAGCCAGAATATCATTGCTGGGGGGTTGTCGAGCCCCATCGTTTTGTCCTGCATCACGACTTGTGTAAGACTCCACCGAAGGCCACTGCATATGCTAGCGAACATGACAAGCAGAAACCCGGATAGAACGAATGCAGTTTCCGATGCCACCATTAGCAGCACACCGGCGAGGATGATCAGAATCACGACAATCAAGCGTACAGAGAATGTTTCTAGCCGGAAGAGAAGTGCAAAGAAGAGGACGAAGATTAGCGACGAGGACTTGCACATGGCTATACATCAGATATCAGCCGTCGGGTTTCATTTGATTGGCCCTTGAACAATAATCGCTGGAAAGAGTACCTACTATAGAATGAAAGTGTGATAGTTTTTAACGATACGTTGGATAGTCCAATATCGATACCTGTCGCCATCGCGGGCGGCGCAGCCTTGATGCTGCAAAAAAACGTTGACTACTTTCGTTAAGGGGTAGAGGGGCATAGGAGTGACTCCATGGTCCCAACGAACTCACCTGTAGTTGCGTAGTGTCGGCCTTCGATCCGAACTAAATTGCCTTGGGAAGATGAATCTCAACAAAGCAGCCAGTAAAAACTGGATGGTCATATGGACGGTGGTCACGAATAACGGGTACGGGAAGTCAAAGTGGTCCGGGGAGAACATCCATTTGTTATACACGGAGAGCACCGTCGCGAAAAGAAACCTAGCGAAACGTCCTCAGTCGTTCCAAGAGACCCTGCGAGTGCGTTTTGCATCCAACAGGAACGAAACATACCACGCCAATATGAAAGCAGCGTTGATGATTGCATTTCTCCACCAGAAGCGTTTCTTCTCTTCTTCGGATGCGATGTGGATGTCGCCACCTCCGTCGAGACTATCGTTCTCGTCGTCGTCGTGATGATCTTGCTCTGCGTTGGCAAGTATTGGGTTGTATTCGGCTGAGTCTAGAGGGATGTCGGGTTGGTGTGCCATGGCCGACGTCAACCATGCTCCAAAATGAGCGCTAGGTACGGAGCGTGCGAATTACTAAATTGAAGCGCACTTGACTTGCATACGCTAATTACTTGAAGTACAGTACATACATACACTTTGGTGCAGAGAAACGAAATACATTGTGGGTGTTTAAAATCGTTGAACTTGTTTGAGTTGTAGTTTGCATGAGACACAACAGCGCACAGCACCCTTCACCTCTCCCATGTTTTGGAGTTTGGTCCTAGTATCACATCAGCAAGCCGCTGGCAGCTCCTATGCCGTCGATCCTAGGATCACCATTGCCAGGGGAACCTTCTGGTATATCTGTGGTCATGCAGTTGGCTTCTCAGCCTCCTGTTGAGCATCGGAAGCTTGAGGAACGGGCACAGCGGGATAGTTTCTCCTGGAAACGGAGTAGTATCGAAGTGAGAACGGGTCGGGACAATGAAAACTTACCACGTTCGCCAGTGATCAAATTGTTTTTGGTTTAGATACTCTCGCCATTCATCTTTTTTGATTTCCGATCTGAACCGAGCGTGCTGAAGCAGCTCTAGGTGGTGCAGAGCATGAGGGTAACTTCGCAACATTGATTCATTAGTATCAAGAAGCAATATTAAATTGAGCTGACTGTATGAAGCGGGCATAGTCCTTCTGCCGCCAATATTGCAGGTATTCTAGATAATTAATGAATGCGGGCTGATCGAGTATGTTCTGTTGTGCCAGAGAATGCAAATAGTAGGGATTCGCCAGAGACTGCACGAATTCCAACTCTAGCTCAAACCTCTCTCGATTTGCTGCCCTAGCATCTGTCACTGGCGGTGGGGACTCAATTGTCGCGCTGGACATCTCGATGTTTGCGATCAACGTTTGTTAGGATCTAAGGCCGTTGCCAAACAAACCGTCACGTGTCTCTGAAACCACTCTCGCCATTTGCCATCGGGAGCCATGTCAGACGAAGATTCAAGTGGCTGGGAACTCACAGAGTCCGATCCAGGCGTTTTCACGTGCGTATATAACCCTGTCAACGAGCTGCTCCAAAACGTGATCCTTGTCAATCATCAGGGAACTTTTGAAGACACTCGGCGTTCCATATATCGTGGACGACCTGTATTCGCTCGATCCCGAAGCCTTGTCTGCGCTTCAACCTCTACATGCATTGATCTTCTTGTTCAAATGGCTACCTTCCACTGGAAGTGAACCGAACAGCACAGTTGGGCAGTTCGATTCCGAGTTTCCCGGTTTCTTCGCACACCAAACGGTCAATAACGCATGTGCGACGCTCGCGGTCATAAATGCATTGGGAAATATACCGTCTCTCCCTTCTGGGCTACAACTAGCGGAGTTGATGAGTTTCACCACGGGAATGGATCCTCAAACGTGCGGCATGGCGGTCACGAGTGCGGATTGGTTAAGGGAGGCACATAACGCCCTTTCTCCGCCGAGTTCTATCTCACTGGATGGAATGGGGCTACCGAAGAAAACCGAAGATGCTTATCACTTTGTGGTCTACATCCCCGTAATGGGGAGCGTTTACGAACTTGATGGATTAAAACCCCATCCTGTTCGCCACAGCGAATATGAGGAGTCTGGGGAAGGTTGGCTCAAACAAGCAAGGTTTGCGGTATTGGTCGTGTGCTTCCGACATGGTACTCATACTCATTAAATCAGGGAGGTAATCGAACACCGGATAAGCACATATCCCACTGGAGCGGTGAGCAGTTTTCTTCGGGGAAGTCGCCAGTCATTTTGTTAATTTCCTGTTTTGACAGCTGGAGTTTAGTTTGCTGGCCCTCCGTGATGACCCGCTGCCTTCTCTCAACTTGCAGCTTGAGCACTTACAACAGGCCGGACATCAATCAGAAGCTCGCCAAGTTCTTGTTAGGATCAGCAATGAAAATTCGAAACGCGAGAGATGGGCGGTCCGTCGTTAATCTTCCATTCCTGAGCGGCTTACTCACTGAGTCTTCGAATAGTTTGAAAACAGCCTCCGTCGTCACAACCACATCGGGCTGGCCCACGCGTTCTTGGTCGGACTCGCCAAGGCTGGGCAGCTGTCCCCTGCCACGGAAAACGCAAGGAGAATAATGAGGGAACGGATCGCCAGGCGGAGAGAGATGGGGCTTGGTGACATTGATGAGGATTAGCGTGTTTCGTTCGTGTCTTTCTAGGCTGTGTCCGTAACTATGTTTGACATCTGAATTTGAAGTAGAATGCCATCTTTCATTCGCTGCGCGTGTTTTGATTTGTCCATTCATGTCGCAAGTCGCTGTTTTTCTTGTTCCGCTGCGTAAATACCACGAGCCCGACGTTCGCTCTCGTTTCATGCGTTACAGTTCTCAGCATTGCAAGGATCGTCGTAGCAGAGTGTAGGCAAAAAATAACTTGTGACAATCCTCCCCGGTAGTGAATCATGTCAAGTTGGTACGCGAACGACATGCTCCGTTGAGTTTATGTGTAATCACGAGGCATACTTCGGTTTCCGTGTTGGCTGCGGTCTCCACTGATGAAAGGCGTTGCTCGGATCTGGAACTCCTTGCATTCCCTCCTTGGCTGTGCGCCGTCGAGTAATCCGAGGAGGCCACATGACCCCTGACTCTCTTCCGAATTCCGACCGGTGAACTGATCATCACCGCTGGAATGCTGGATCCCCTGGTGATTGATTGATCACCGCTGACGACCGGCGCTCGTTTGGTTCCGTTGAAAGTTCTCCACATTCACCTCAATTAAGCGTCAGTTAACATCGTACTCCAAACATGTCGCTTACCATCAAGTCGACCGTACAATTGACGTCAGGTATTTAAAGTTCAATGGGATTCTCGTCCGCTATTCCTTACTGATACGCAAGTGACAATCGGTAGGACATGCGATGCCCCTTCTTGGGTTTGGCGTATATCAAAATTACAACACCAAACCGTCCGTTCTAACAGCGTTCAAAGCGGGCTATAGGTAATGAATTCGACACAGCGTTGTTGCGGTCCTACCGTGTCTTGTACCTAATGCTGATCCCACCTATGCTTTTTTTGGGTGCTCGAAGACATGTTGATTCCGCTCAGGCGTATAGGAACGAAGCCGCAGTAGGTGAGGCCATCAGGGAGAGCGGCCTCGAGCGAGGGGACGTGTTTATCAGTACGCAACGTACCTGAGCCTCCATCGCGCAGCTTACCCCAGTGTTTCAAGCAACGAAATGTATTAGTAAAAACCACGGTTATGAGAGCACCCTCGATGGCGTCGACGAATCACTAGCAAGGTTTGGTTTCGGTACGATATTCTCGTTCTAGATGCTTCTTGCTTACCTTCTTCATTGGACGCGAACAGAGTATATTGATCTATTTCTGATCCATGATCCATTTTCTGGCACCGAGCGCCGCTTGGCTACTTACCGGGCCTTGCTAGATGCCCAGAAAGTGGGGAAGATCCGGACTGTCGGGGTGTCGAACTAGTCAGATTTTTCGATACTGACGTTCTAGATCATCATCTGATTCTCATTGAACTCTAGTGGCGTCAAGCATCTTGAAGAAATAAAGAGCGCGGGATTGCAGATGCCCGCGGTGAATCAGGTCGAGGCATGCTTCCTTTGTTTATCGTTAGGTCGTTGGAGATGAGGTAACCTCTTTTTTTTTTGTGTACGTAGCTTCACCCTCTATGTCAGCAACGTCCGATTGCGGAGTACTGTCGCTCCCACTCGATTGTGGTGCAAGCGTATTGCCCGATTGTACGCGGGCGCATGGACCATCCTACGATTCAAGCGGTAGCGAAAAAGGTTTGCCATTCATCCAAACACGCCGCATTAGCGCCATCGTGTTCTTCGGTTGAACCATCATTCCAGCGTGGACGAGATCCGGCCCAGATACTTATCAGATGGTCCTTGCAGAAAGGGTGTGTTTTTAATCATATTTATCCATGTTGAGCGAATTTCGTTGACAGAGGATCGTCCTTTCTTTCTACGCCGCTCTTTCTTTCTTCCTTAGGTTTGTCCCTCTTCCAAAGTCGGCGACTCCAAGCAGAATCGAATCGAACGCACGGTTATATGACTTTTCCCTCGATTTGGACGACATGTCGTTGTTGGATGGCCTCGACCTTGGAAAGGAGGGAGCTGTGAGTTGGAACCCGGTTGATGCGCCTTGAACTTTGATCCGAATAGCCTCGTGGTGGTGGTTGGAATACATGGAGGCTTACCGCCAAGAGCACTGTGGATGTGAATATGCTCTGCGCCACCATGCCTTTTCGTAAAGATACTCGTCCTATGTTAGTGCATCACGGCAACAAGCTTGTATGTCGTAACGTACTTTGGTTTATCACTCGCGTTTCTTTGTCTTGACATGAGGTCCGCGGAGGACCGACTAGCTGTAATGTCAGACCGTGTTGATGGCAATGGGAACTCGATGTAGGCCTAACGTTCAGGAAAGCTTCCAAAGCCACATATAGCGCGCCGCGCCACGCGGACATTTTTAGCGCGTCTGGCGAGACTAGCGGGAACGGCTACAACAGTTTGTGAAACAGTAAGTCCACTCGCTTGACCCAGACCTCGGCTGTGGCGTTCAAGAACCCCTTTGCGCATGTGGGGCCGTGCGAGGCCTCCCGAATCTGATGTTAGCGAGGTTTTTGACTGCATGCGACTTGAGGGATGCACCCCCCCGACCATCGCCAGATACTGTGGACAGCTCGCCGAGGATCCTCCCCGCAGTGTCGACCTTCTGATCAACTGATGGTACATCAATGTTACTATCTATGTATATCACAATTATTTCCCCGGGGAACCCATGTTATGGGATCCGTACCTTTTAGAATGACCATATAGTGTGCGACAACAAGCACGGTGTCGATCATGATGCGAATTTGAAGCTCCAAATTATCTTTTCAACAATGTGGTCGTCGTCCTGCGATTGTTTCGGAAATCATACCTGCCGTCCAGGATTCGAGTACTGTCAATTTTTTGAGAGCTGGATCAAGTACTTACATTGTCCCTACCTTCGGACCGGGCCGAATCGCCGTTCATGAAGGTGGCGGTGCCACACTATTTCCCCCTCCTTCTCCAGACTGAATCTGTTCAACGCGAGCGACGGTCTCCACACATTTTTCATCTTGCGGATTTTCTACCAGTCCGACTGCCAATGGACGTGTTCTCCCATTTTGGAGGGCTTAATGAACTGATCCAAGTTATTTACCAAGGTTTTGACCGTTTCGTCGTCCTTTCCAAGATCAATGATTATGCGTGGACGGTTTATCTCGGATTGAAGGGACCGGAGGGCAGGTGGTGGCGAGGATCATGGTCAGCAAAGGATATCACCAAGCTCGTCGTTCGTCCAATGCCACATTTCGAACAACTGACACCCATTTCACCGACACGTTGGCCGCTGCTGTCCTACAGGGTTCAAAACCAAGTTCACAAGTGCTCGAGAATTTCGCAAACAAACTGACCGAAGCGTTTGTGAACGGTGAGCTTTCTGTGGGCGACTGGACACCTGACGAAGGGGCAGAGATAAATGTGAATCCGTCTCGATTCTGATTCACTAGAGTCTCTCAATGAACGACGGTATGTGTAGCTCACGTTGGGATCCACGTCGAAGAAACCGCTGCACGTTCCCTTGGTCGAGTTATCTCCCAAAGAAGCAGCGTCTCATGCGACGACCCTCCTCACTGAAGTATGGGGCTTGAAACATTCACCCGCGCACGATGATGACAGTTGACAAAGATAGCGCTTCAAGCCCAATCTCGTGGGTGTCGACTGAACCCGCCAGCGTTTTCCGCAACCGCCACCATAGCTTCAGGGCCGTCCAATACTAGTTCAGGTATGTCTCATAGATGCAGCCAATTCAGGGATAAAACTTCGGATCTATCGAAGCCCCAAAGAAGAAAGCGCGTGTACCCGAGCCTACGGCGCCTTCGCCAGTAGACAACGAAGCCCAACGGAAAATCAAGTCATTGGAATCGGAACTTGCGCAAGCCAGGGCAGCTAAAGAAGCCAGGTCTAAATCACCATCAGGAGAGCCCGATCCGAGTACATGCTAACCTTTCCAACTTCGCTCGATCCGCTGACTCTGTGCCTTCCGAACAGGACTCACGGCATCTGCTCGCCCACCGAAAGGGGCATCCTTGGCGAATCCACACAAAAAGGCTAGGAAATATCAGGCCGTGGAATTTGAGTCCGACGAGGAGTAGTCAAGCATCTCGGCGCTTCTCAGATAGACGGATAGCCACAGATCAGACATAGCTTGCCCCTGCCCCTGGCTCCGGCGAATGATCAGGTTGTTTCCGATGTATTTCCAGGATCACTGTGATACGATTGACTTGCCAACGTGCGACGTTTGCACGAGATACTTTACATATACGTAGAGATGACGGCATGGTTTCCAACGGCGCGTCGTATTTAGCGATGTCAGATTGTTTTTTTCGGGACGCTTGTGACGGTGGCCAATGAAAGCTGAGCCTGGAACTTGTAGTCGACCAATACTTGACGGACCCGAAATAGGATGGTGAAATTATGGCAGCCCCGTTCCACGTTTACAACCACCAACCTTCTACGCCCAAATACCCTTGACCTGAGACTACCATGTCTTACTTGCCTCGTACCCTACCCACACAGGGAGATACCAGCGTTAATGCGCTTAGCGTAGAGGCAATGTTCACCCAAATATTGGGCGTGGTACAAAAATCAGTGCGTTAGTGGTCCTTGGGGCAAACGAATCGGCTGACGTGGGGCCACACTTCGTAGCACGACGACATATCCGAGCTTCGTCAAGAATGCGCCGACCTAAGACTCGCCAATGCGAGTCTTGAAAGACAGATCAGAGAGGGTCTGCAAGTATGTCTTATATGTGTAACCGTAATACATCCGCCTCATACTACGCTCTACTTCACAGAACAATCATGCCAACGGAAATCGTATCCCTGGTACACCTGGCTTTATGACACCAGTACCCGGAAGCCCCCAACTCCGTGCAAAGTCACCTTTCCTATCGCCACATAATATTCCTACACTTGCGGTCTTTGCTACTCTTCCCGCTCCATCTCCGCTCGGAGACAAAGCTATAACTGTCATGCCATGTACGCAACGTGACATCCCCGGATTCTATGTCGTCATTCCTGCTGGAGGGGCCGGCACTCGCCTTTGGCCATTATCCCGCGAAGACCATCCAAAGTTCCTCCTAGACCTTACTCTGAAAGGAAGGTCGTTAATCCAAGCAACCTGGGACCGGTTGCTACCCCTTTCCTCTTCCCTCCGCACCACTGTTGTTGCCGGGCCAAGCCACATCAAGTCCATCCGCGAACAGCTACCTGATCTTCTCTTTGAGAACCTTTTCTGTGAGCCTGGCCCGAAAGATTCCATGGCAGCTATTGGTCTTGCTGCTGCCGTTCTAGCCAAACGGGACCCAAACGCGATCATCGGATCGTTTGCTGCCGACCACATGATCTCCGGCGATGATGCGTTCCTGTCGGCGATCGCTGAAGCGGTTGAAGTGGCGAAAACAGACTATCTCGTCACAATTGGCATTGCGCCCTCACACCCATCGACTGGATTTGGTTACATCCGTCTCGGAGAAAACCTTGGCATTAAGGAAGCACCTAATGCGAGACTCGTGTCAAGCTTCAAGGAGAAGCCCGATGCCCGCACTGCCGCAGCTTACATCGGGACGGGTATCTATCGATGGAACGCAGGCATGTTCGTGACAAAAGCTACTGTATTGATGGACCTCTTGAAGGATCACAAGCCTGAATTGCACGATGGGCTGCAGAAAATTGCCAATGTTTGGAACAATGAGGCAACACGTGAAGCAGTCTTGGCTGAAGTGTGGCCCGGCCTTGAGAAGATCGCCATCGATCACGCCGTTGCAGAGCCAGCGGCTGCCATAGGCAAAGTGGCCGTCGTACCAGCGACTTTTGGTACGTTGCGATCTGAGCGGATCAAAGAAAGCTTCTCTGACAAGTTTATGATCAGGTTGGGATGACGTTGGAGACTTCTCTTCTCTCGCAGATCTTCTGCCCGCGGAATCCAATCAGCCGCGCGTACTTGGCAATGGCAATCTCGGTGGGACTTTCGGTTCTTATTGATGTTACGCCCCAACTCATTAGCGCTGTTTCCCCGTAGTTCTCACCGAGCAAGTCGCGGGCGGTATTGTCGTGCCTGGCTCAGGACGTTTGATTACCTGTCTTGGAGTCGACGATCTGGTCATCGTTGATATGCCGGACACCCTCCTTGTCACGACTCGGGCGCGCTCTCAGGAAGTGAAGCGATTGGTCAAGAAATGCCGTGACGCAGGTTGGAAGAATTTACTTTGAACGCCAGGACTCTAATGAGCAACATGACAATCGTCTCGTTCTTGGATGTGACAATATGCCCTAACAACACTATTCTTTAAAATCGACTTTCTTGCTTCTAGTCTTTCACGTGTACTCTTGTACATTTCTTGTTTTCGGTCTCCTTATCGTATCATTCCTGCACGGTTTGCTAATGTTTAGCTGGACTCGTTTCTTTAGGTTGCGCATAAGTATTACCCCTCGTTCCTGTACTCACAACCTTTCAACGAAACTCTTCTCTCTGCATATTATAGTATTGGATAAATTGGGGTTCGTAGGATGAAAGGAAGAGCCCCTTTGAACTCTCTGATATTGGGCAGCTGGTGTCTGAATGATGGGTTGGCAGCATTCAGCCAGTCATGGTGCTGAGAGGAGGCAGCATGCGGAAAAGTAACGGAGCTGCATTCAGTCCGCCATATATTACAAGGAGATTCGTCAATGCTGTGAACTACCATGCGCGACCCGAGAAGAGTGTTCCAGTCTATTCACAAGCAAACATGCCTGCATATGGAGGGCAGGTCCAAGTCTGTTCGTAGACTGTTGGGAATCAATTGAGTGTTCGAGTGAATCACTGTACGGCAGCTTCATACGTTGAACGTACCGCAGTAGCTTGATCGCATATTGTGCTCGGTGTTTTCTTCCAAGTCCCGGCCCTCATCTCTAGAGATTGAGAGGTTGCGTTGCAGGGCCAATCGAGTCTTCATCACCTCGAGAGGCGAGGTGCACGCATGACTCTTGACCTTACTTTCTCTCCGAATCACCGAGGGGGTCGCGGTTGAGGGCGAGCCACGCCGATTTTCTTGCAGAAACGCCGTATGTTGATGGTCTTATCGGGAATGTCGGTGGTGATAACCAGTAGAAGCACGTGCCTCAGTACTTCGTGTCGTGCCACCCATGAGACTAGGAGTGAGGTAAAGCAGCTATGGTTTACGGTTGTTCAGCAGATGAGAGCAGTGCACGCATGCTCCTAGGGAAGCACAAGAAAAACAATTCCGTCGTGGTTGTGACAGCTCTGTGAAGTTCAAGGTCAGAATGATGATGTATGTTGCGAGATTGCTAAAATGTACCGGATGATAAGGATACTGAGAGGGACATCGTAGACGACCGAAAGGTATGGATACACCACACCAAACACGACGGGCATTTTGCCCGAGTCGATCATTGCAGTTGTCACCAAGAGAACTCCGTCTCCGAGAGCCATCGGGACTGTCTATTCTGTGAATTTCTCAAGCCGATGTTGATGCAAGTCTATTATATACTGATCCCTTTCGGGGGGCTCTCCATCCTTTCGTAGAGGGTCAGCATGAGTAGGAGTACAACGCAAGTAACCTACCTTGAACATGATTACTTGCCTAACCATATCCGAAAATGACAACAAGCAAGGCGTCATATGGACCCCACATTGCTCCGTTTTCTCAGAGTGCACCACTACCTTGAGGATATACGGTGCTCGCAGGCGAATGACGACGCCTACGACTGCAGTGTGCAGCTCGAGTACGATGGCTCCGATAATGAGGCGTTCGTATGACATCTTTGAACAACTCCTCGAAGCGCGAACGATTCCGGGCGCGAATACACACGCTAAGTAGTGAGGGGAAGGGGGGAAATTAATGAACAGTACTAGCCATATCCATGCCCTCAAGTACGCACCACAGCACCGGCCGCCGGGCCAGTTATTTGCTCTGGCTACAACCACGACACTTGCACAAAAGGAACCAGTATAGATGTGCAAAGCCCCAATTCAGAACCCAAAAATTACCTTCCCAGTCCAAACAATGGAAGCCGTCCATGATACATGGTCCAGTCGTTGCTTGTGAATTGCTCAGTATCGAAAATTTTACCCGGGTCCTTGGCAGGTTTGAGACAGGGACGACGCGTCTTCCAACTTTCCGGTGGAGGAGCGTAAAATGGTTCCTCTTTCGAGTAGTCGACCACCTGCCCGTCGTCTAGAATACCGGATACCCATCCGCCATCAGATGCAGCCTTGGAGCAATCCTTGACCCAACCACTGGCACTGATCTTCTCCACCCATGCTGTATCATCCGAAAGGTCATGGTCCAGTGTGTCTTCAATGGAAGTTTCCTCCTCGGAATCGGGCGATTATGAGTCGACAACATCTTGTTGGTCTCCAGGACTGGGGTTGTGGGCTGGAATGCGCCTGGTTTTGTTCATCGGGTTTCTCTTCGTTAGCTCGTCCGGAGGACTCAGGCGAAACTAGCGTCGGCGTCCGACGATGGTGCGGATGGACCTTGATTGGTAATGCCTTCAAGGCGGCCACCTCCTTCCGAACTATGCCTTCTGCCGCCAATCCAATGATCGTACAGATATGTAACCATAGTAATTCTATGAAGTGCATCGAGTCGGGCGTCATGATCACGTGTACCCGCAAGAGCTGCCGCGAGAGGTAGCTCTTGGCCGGGGGGAATCTTCTGCGCAGAGTTGAACACAACGAAGTGCGGATGAACGTGACTGGCCAAAGGACCTAGGTCAACGAAAGGAGGACGGTAGGTTTGGTGGGTTGCGTGTGCTTCAGGCCCGGTAAACCGGCAAATTGGATCTGTAAGATCTGGCATGGCCAATACATGATACTTGAACGACGCTCGCTTGTCCCAAAGCTGAGAGCTACGAGTTAGTATGCTGTGTTTCTTCCGTATGGAATGAATACACACTGTGGTCACGTTCACCTGCTTAGTTTTGTCGGAGGGTTTCTCCGTTATGGTGACACGTTCGAGTAGCTCTAAATCCTCCATTTGGGGAATCAGCATGAAACTCCGGTCGTCAAACAGCAAATGCCAATCCGACCGCACTGATCGAAAATAAGCTACGAGAGTGAAAATTTGACACCAGCACTCACGGAATATGAAATTATAGCAGGTGTCGAGATTGAAGGTCTTGTGTGGCCAGCCCCAGGCAACTTCGAGCTTCCTTAACTAGAGCGATGTCAGCATCGTATCATCCAGAGGCAGTGAAAGAAGAGATACTATATCGTCAGTTGTCCCCGTCGGGATTATATGGCACGTGTGGACAGATTGGCTGCGCCTAGTGAGGAGGCAACAGCCTTTTCCAGGATCTGCTTTCGCTGCAAGTTTCTTCTGGCGCAGGAATGCTGAATTCGCAGACACTTTTCGACGTTTCGGAGTGCGTGTGTCAGAGCTATCATCCGCCGGCTCAGACACATCATGTTCCGGAACACAGCCATCGATGCTGTTGTTCGTGTCTTTTGAGACACGCTTGAAATTTCTGCGGGGACCCTTTGTCTCCATAATGTTGGTAGCGAAGAGACTCCTTTGTTGGCACCGCCACCAATTCTACCTTCACCGATGACATCATTTTGGGAATTGTTACCCGAAGGTGATCTCATAATCCAACCAACAAACCTGACTGGAATCCCTCACACTCATCCGTGTATACGAAGTCATGTGTGAGATCCGAAATTCTCCGCTGTCTATTCATCAACCTCTTGCACATATTTTTTCGATGGCAACGCGCCCTATACGTTTTCGAAGACTCGCTGGAGCAAATGCTACTATATCACTACAACTTGGACGTATCCTTGGGCCGCACTTCACTCTCATCAGAAATCTAGAAGACGCGTCTGATCATCAATATACAATGACAATTAAACACGCGCAGCTCGTATCCCGACACTTCCTAGTCCTCCAATACATTCTGTTTACTAATTAGAAGGATCGCACAGCTCGAAGAAAACGCAAAGAAGCCCGTTAAGCGCGATGTCGTTATCGACATTGTATCCTAACGCCGCCATCAGCGCACCAGATCTCCCGAAATTGCTGTGTATAGGTAATCGAGGGGTAACAACCATCGTTCCAGCCTTCCAGGAATCGAAAAAATTAGGGGCCATAGTCATGGGTCTCGGTACAGGTATTGGTGTTAGACGGAATCAAGTACCTCGGAATCGGCGGACTTTGGGAGGACCGTTTGTTCCCATGGTCATCCACACATCTTCCCCCTCGTCGTTTTTGAACGCCGAGACAGTCACGACTTTGCCACCAGCTCGTCAGTCGTACCGTTCAGGCTTCACCTAGCGGATTTTCGCGATATGGCCGAATGACCACGATGGCACACATCGGCTGAACGCCGCGAAACTAAGAGTCGACTGCATTATCCTTATGAATGTAGATCTGTGGAATGGTACAATGTAAGTCTACACTCGGGCTCTTACCCTTCGCGGATGATGACCTGGCCCGAACTTGAATGTTGCACCCGCGGGCAGCGACATGAACCTCCTCCCAATGCAGGCCTGTCGTGATGTTAGTCTACCAACCAGAATAAACACGGTACGAGCGATGTCGTTTTTGAATCAAGAGCATCTAACAATCCGACGCAGGGCGTAGATGTCGGTGTCATTACACGACTGCGCACCGCAGGGAACAAACTGGGCTAGCGCGTGTGTAACGCACGATAAGTCAAATACCACCGTTATCCAAAATGCAAGATCCGACAAGCCGGCCTCTCCATATCCCGCCCTGTCAGTAATCTCAACTATGTTCCACGCCACACCAGCGCAGCGCCCTCATGGAACCGAAAACGGCAGGATCTTTGTTGATGGTGGCGACACACCTTGGAGCTCGTCGGCGACACGCGGAAGTGAACGAGGAAATCTCGAGACCTCACTCTTCGCGTTCGAGGGAAAGTTGTGACTTTCACTACTTTCACTCGCAGTTGGCATCATCCTTGCTAACTCAAACCCTTGGACGAACAGTAGTGCGATTGAGGAAAAAAAATATTTTTGTTCATCTCCGTGAGCCACCACATTGATGGTCAAATAGTGAAACTGACCTCTCCTCACCTTAGCCTTGTAATTGATTCCTGCTGCACGCATACCCGACGAAACGATCAATGAAGAGCAGTGATCACCAGCTGCGAACGGACGCGAACAATTTTTTTCTCGGGTCAAAATCGATCTCGATGGCCTACCCTGAGATTCAAGTTCACTAGTGGCAGGATCCATTAATTGAGATGCGGCGTCCAGTTCCCAACGTTCGACGTACGTTCGACACAAGGATGTCTTGAGGCGATCGCGGAAGAACCATCTCCCCATGACCGTTGTGGGAGAAACTGGCAGACTAGAGGTGCGGAGTGACATCATACACCCATAACATGGGTTGCGGCCGTGGTTCATCAGCATCATGATGAAGTTATTGGGCGTTTCTAGATCAGGACTCCCCTGGCGAAATGCAAGACAGGAGACCACCCTAACCTGGAGCGCGTTTCCCATCGAAATTCTTCTTCGCCGCACTCGGAGATGAATGTGAAGGCTGAGCGTTCACCTTTGATGGGCAGAGTCAGTCAAACGTTGGTGGCTGATTCGCTAAACCGCAAATTTGGCTCAGGGGCACTAGCTACACGCTGTCATAGGGAAAGAAAACCCCGCCAGGCGGCTCGGATTGTCCAGAGCCCAAGTCCTGGCATCCAAAGGGAGGCGACCTGCAAACAACTGCGGATCAGAACATAATAAATCAGCTTTTTCCAAATACCGTGAATTTGTCTCGTGTTAGCACATTCAAGGTGCGTTGGGCGAATGGAGTCTTGGCGGATCCTCACCAAAGGATGTCACGGTGATGAGGTTGCGTCCAGTGAGTCTAGTACCACAGCTATCGTTAGCAGTCACACGGCAGCAGAATCATCAAATTGTGTGTTTTCCGCGCAGCCATACCTCGCCTCTTGATCTCTCCGATTGTCGCGCTGGGAAAACATATCCGCGCCTTGTCCAAATCCGGACGCTACTTGATCGCATAAACCTTGTCCTATAGAGAGGACCCTGGCGAGCGGAGACTCTTTCACCGTCCACATGGCCCACGTCATGCAGCGCTGTGCGGCCTGCAAATAAATTACGTTTATTGGAGAGGCGTTATCTATGTATGAGACGGAAGGTCGTGAAAGGGTTCTTGCCACATCACCCAAACACATCCCAGGGTAATGGACCCTGGTAGATTTCTTTGGGATCGTCCGGACACCACTCCAGCAAGCCACGCAGTTCTGGCGCGGAAGCATGGTAGGAATGAAACCGAATAAAGGGATTCCGACCCCTTCTTTTGGAAAGGAGGAAGTCGTGGCAGCCGTATATGTCAAGGGTATAAGGCTGGTAGCCGTTTTTGAGCTATATGGGAGGCGCAATGATGCCGGAATTAGTGTGATCCCTAGGAGCGGTTGCGATTCACCCTTACCTCGCCTTCGCGAGCTGTGATGGCTTCATCACTTGTGGCGGGAGGTTCGAGGCCAACGTACTGGAACAGCGGTGCAGGGAATCTAATTGCCGTTCGATGTAGTTCCTCAAATCGTCGCCTCTTCATCTCGTACCCAACCACGGTAATTTGGGACGGGTATCTCCCAGTGACCTCATGAAACCGCGCAAGGGAAAACAGTATGTTTTGATACGAGTCGAGAGCATACGTCTCAGTCGTGGCTCGAAGAAATGGAACACGGGCACCAGTGTGAAACAGATCCATGGTCAATGCCAGTCGCATGTATGATTCCGCTTCGGTAGTGGTGGATTGGAATCTAGTTTGACCCCTGCGAGGGAAGACGAAACGCAAGGGTCAACCTTCCAAAACGTCTCTGTCACATGACTCGCGCTTACCCACTGAACACGAGCAGTGAATTCTCGTCTTCCAGTGCGTGAAGTACTCTGGTAACGTCTGGAACGTTAGCCTTTCCTTGCGTTCGAGATGACATGCACGCGCGAGTTCAGGAGCGCGACTGCTTACCCTTCCTTGATGTGATCGACAAAGGCAGATATCCTCCCTCCACCTCTCTGGTAATCCTCTAATGTCCATAAATTTTCGTCGAGGACCTCTTCTGGTCTTGAGCCCGACCATATCGCATGACCAGGTACGATGATCAGGTGAGAAAGTTTCTTCAACATCTCGTCCCGCCGTATCGTGGCGAGAATACTGTCTGGGGGAGCATAACCAGTGAACGTGGTCAATGTCGAATATGATGTCGAAGGGGTCGAGAAGATGAAAGCGACGTTGTAGAAGAAAGATATACACCCGAATCCGGTCAGAAGTAACACGCCCAAGTTGGTCAGTCTCGCGCGTCCACTGAGCGAACGAATGGTGGCTCGGAGGTCAAAAGAGCGTGAGCGATTCTTGCTAGCATTGTATTGAAAAGGACCACGTCTGCTGGATGTCAAAGCTGGTGTTGGGAGCATCGCTCACCGCGAGCGAAGTTCAAGTCGAGTTCATTGTACAAGAATCCAAAGCCACCGGGGCACGGTTCCGAAAAAGGAAGGAGGGCTATGCAGATCGCGGGAGAACTTGACGTGACCCAGCTGTCTCCTTCAAGTCACTTTATACCGTATATGCACCCACAACATTAGCGAACGTTTACAGGCCTGCTGGTATGTATACAAACGATGATTATTATCTGTACGTCGAGCTGCCGGTACTGGGGTATTAAGTAGACATATCAGCTATTACATTGGGTAGCAAGAAGCATAAGGAAACGATTAGGGGTTATAGGGTATTCATGCAGGATCTATCACCTGGCGTCGCATAACATGCGCTCCATTCCATTGAATTGAGTCGACAAAACATTCCGCAAACGTTGGTCGGTATCTTTGATCATCTGAAATTGTCCATCGAGAATTAGCCCCTTACATTGCACGACCAAAAAGGATGTAACGTACCATAGCGTGATTGAGAATCGAACGTCTCATTCTCAAGCGGAGCATGCCAATGTTGGTTGGTTGGGAAGCTTCCGCTCGTCCGAGTTTGGCTGGCAGGCTTTTCACCTATGCAAAAACGGGGCATCAGACGAGCCTCCAGACCGTACGAGGACAAGGACTCACAGTTTCGTCCGTAAGAATCGCTTTCAACAGGGTCCACGAACGCGATGTGCATTTGGCCAGAGTAGCTTTCTCGTAGCGCACGTCTTGCGCTTCCAAAAACTTGATATGGACCAGCCATCCTGACACGATTGCGACTGGGAGCAGGTGACGAAGGCACTGCACGCGAATGAGGAATCCCGAGATGAGCTCGAAACTATGTTGGACAAGAAAATTACGTACGGTAATGTTGCTCCTCTGAGAGCTCGTGCTGTTTCAGGTGATGAGTTGGCGCAGAAAACGAGTGCAAAAAACGATCTTGCGCATATCGTTGACGGTGGAGGAAATGTTCGACTGGATCGCTCGAAGCGAGCGAACTATCAGAAGAAAGATGGGGGGAGGAATTATTATATCCGGTGAATACGCTAGAGAAAAATGGCTCCAGAAGGTCGCCCTGGTACAACGTCGCAAAGGGATTCTGTGATGGAACAGAGCTCGAGGGCACGACCGCAGATCCAATATCACTCAGTGAACCTGAGCAATATCGTTCCAGAGGTGAAGACGGCGACACCCTATCGGGCTTATGGACGATCCCGTCGGATGTAGAAGCTAGCGGTGCAGTCGCCCAGTGGCAGTCGCCCTTGGTCTGCTGGTCGATTGAGAGATGATGATCCGAGGGCACATACGGCTTCGGTGATGGCGAAGCAGCGGGTTGAACAGTCGTTTGTATCAAGGTCGGGGTCCGATCTTCTGCATCCGAACTTCGCTCGACCGGTGTGGTCGACGACTGTGGCGCTATCCCTTCGTTGGTCAACCTGGAGGAACGAATGACAAACATGCACTCTTTCCCACGTGCCAGGCATTTGCTGCATGGCCGCTGCAAGTCACACTTGACTTTGGAGTCGGCACAGGCCTGACATGACCTCCGCCTCGTGCGGTTGGCATGGGACCTAGAATCATGGGTAAGATTGAGGAGCGAAGGCGCGGTCTTGGGAAAAGGGGGAGATAGTTGGAGACGAAAAAAAAAACACTCACGAATCTCCACATGTTTTCTTATGTCTTGTCAATAGATCGCTGCGGGTGAACTGTGCATCACAGGTCTGACAAGGTGTGGTCGTGAGACATGCTGCATGGAAAGACATTGTTGCGAATGCCTACATCACACCGATGGGACCTGTCTCCAGTGTCTGTATGTTTCAAAGGTATGAGAGATCCGGCCCCGAGACTTGTGGAAATTGCAAAAACTTACGGGTACGCAAGTGACGATTGAGATGGGTAGTGCGAGTAAATTTCGCTGGACATTGAGGACAGAGCTTCGTTTGAGGAAGGACGGGCACATTGCCTTTGTGTGAGCGCATCTTGGATACAGCACCGTCCTTCCTGTACTCAATGACCGTCGTAGTTTGTAGTACCGTAACAGGGGAGGTAGCAAGATCTGCGCCGCGATGACGGGAGGAAGCGGTCGACCCATAAGCCATCAATGGAAGGTTGGGAAGGTCAAACCGAGAAGGTTGAGAGTACTCGAAATTCAATCAGTGCTCATATTTCAGATGGAAGCGCTTTATACACGGGAAGGATTGTCAACGTCCCTACGAGCTACAACTCCGATGCCAGTGTTGTGAATTCATAACACATCATCAATGACCGAGGCAAACACTAACCCAATATGTGAATTCTGCAATTTGCCAAATATGGCAGTGATAAGAAAATAGATCCAATAATCACCGTGGGGAACTGTCAAGTTTAACTGAAACTCCTTACCCGAGCGTATGTTTTTTTGCCGAATCACACTCGACCCCCGCTGTGCACACAAAGCGCGATCAATGCATGCCGCTCGTTGCCCGTCCATTGATTGAACAGGCCGAAGCAGCCACGACCGTTGAGTGATGGGATGCTTCATGAAGCTGACAAATCGGGAGATCCAGGTCCACCACTTCGCGTGTCGAACGCAAAAAAAAAATATACTGACCCTTTTCAAGTTTGGTCCTGGGAGCTGCTGATCGACGCGGTGTCACAGCCCCAAATCGTGTACCACTGCTCCTGAGAATCAAAACCCAAGTTCACCATGTTACTTATAAACATGCTGACAACCACCACCACGATTACGTCTGAGGTATCTATGTATCGTGGAGAATCAGATATTTATTCAGATATAACGTTCGTGCTTGTCGAGAGCCTCTCCTCCGAGTCGCCACTTACGGCTGAAACTCCTGCTCCAGCGCCCACTGCACTGCTTGTTCTACGTCCTCAACTTCGTGCGTAGGTCGATGGCTTGGCGGTCCCTGACGAGGGTCGTAAACGCCTGTCCTAACGAGTATCGACTTCCACCGAGCAGCATTCGCCCCTGCAATGTCCGATTCTGGGTTGTCTGACAGCAAAATAAGTAAAACATGAATATTCCGCTACCGGTTCAGGTGGCGGAGCCCACGACTCACCTCCAACCATGTACCTGTCAAACCGATTATGCAATTGTCAGCCTAAGTTATCGCACTAAAGCAGGGGTAGCGACCGGCAGTCCGGCCACGTTGCATTACGAACACTCTGTAAACGTCGCCCAGCTGTCGTCCCCGCAATACCTTCTCGGCGAATTTGTATGTGGCCCGCGTCGGCTTTCCAAATTGAGTATATGGGTAGGACGTGCCCGCCAACGACTATGACAGCGACAGCGGTCCGGTTACCGCCATGCCAAACAAGTGAAACATAGAGTCATACCTTGTACACAGCCTGGAAAGCCTCTTTGAACGCGCCTTGTCCAAGTCGAGGTCTATCGAAGTTCGATTTCCATATAAGATCGGGATTGCAGAATATTAAGTCGACGGCTTTTCGCGTGTGATCTGGCAAGTAGGGTCCGCCCACAATACCACCAGATCGAATCACATCGCACATAACTTGGATATCAAGGGCCCAGTTTCGTGGATCGTGGAACACGAAGATAGCGGCGATGTATATGTTGGAGAAGTCCGTTATCTAGATAAACTCCCAGATGTCCCTTGATTGAGGGATTTATCGGAACGCAACAAGCGGACCAACCTTGACAGACACCCGCTCCTCGTCTGTCAGATTGTGAAATGGCCACACACTACTTTCCGCTTAGAAAGATGACGGGAATCAAGTAGAACACATGGACTCACGATTTGTTCCAGGAAAGGATATCAAGGGTGTTGTGGACATGTTTGAAGCCGTATCTATACTCAATATGAAAGGTCGAATCAGTTAGCAGGGTATCGGCATATTAGGCATTACCCTTCAGCAACTTTGCGGAGCGTGTCGCCCTTGCCGCCTAGCACTAACACCGGCTGATCAGCGTATTTGTGCACGACAGATTTTAGGACGGTATGCGCTTGTATATATCGTTCAGGATCGATCTGTGGAGTTGTTGTCGGTGAATAGCACAGGTTATCTCGCACCGCGGATCTAACCTCGACCCCAAGCTGTTGACTGAGTCTGTGGCAGCGCGTTACCTCGCTCACGCCACCGCCATTGGTTAGCTAAAGTAGGATTGAGTTTGATGGGAGATGCGGCACATGAGGTAGGATCATTTACTAAGAGGTAAGGTATTTTACTTCGGGAGCAAGTCAATGCGGGCAAAGCTAGGTGGAGTGAAAAAAAGGACATACACGCCGAATCGATTGTTACCTTCCAAGATCGAGAGTGCGCGCTTTGCAGCTGGTAGGGCGTTGTCACCGCGAATGAGAACACCGTCCTGAGGCACGGGTGGGAAGTAAGCCAAATGATAGCATGCTCGCGTCCGAAGAAAGCTTGAACTTGTCACGAACAATATCAAACACGAATGCCAGCGGCGAGGCAGCCTTGTGAGCTTTTGAAACCCAATAAGTATGAGAAAGGAGTAAACCGGATTAGACGGCAGCACGCGCTGTGGAGACTCACTCGTCCGATGTCGTACAAAGGAGGTGATGGGAGTGACATTGACGTACTTTGAGCACATGTATCTCTGAGAATACAGGGTGCTCAGCAGGCGCATCTTGGTTCTGGACTTCTCGATATGTTGCATGAGAGTCAAGAAAAACGCGGTTTGGGAGCTGCAGACTGGCTCATCAAAATATATGAGTGAAAAGAGCTAAGTTAAGGAGACCAGGGATAGCCCTGGCGGTGTGTGAGTTGATACAAGGGCTCGGGAAATTTGTAACTTTGAGACCACGCGCTCAACTGGTGTTTCGCGTGGCCAGTACCGTGACTGAAATGGCAGTACTGAAGGGGAGAATGGTCGAGAGCGGGACACCTAATACTTACCTAATCACAGTCGAATTCAAGCCACTGACCAGGACGGGGAAATGTGACATGTAACCAACATATTCATTTGAGTCGCTCAAACAATAATGATCGATTAATATACTTGTTGATCATCAGCTCCGAGTTAATGCTTCCCCACATGCATACCTCCCAGTGACAATGTGGTTGGACAGTGGACTTGTGGGTGGCGAATGAGTTTCCCGAATCAAGTATGATCGATTGATCTTTCCATGGTTGTAAGTATGGATTTTTTTCATTCTTATTTCGGAGACCATTGCAATCAAAAGCAAACCTGGCCCCGCCGGTTCCATGAGCCAGACGGCCTTCATTATTTATTTTGTAAAATATTCAACGCCAAGAGCAACTGCAGTTTCCCTGCTCTTCGACAGGCACTCAGCCAATATATAGGTTGAGAGCACCCCTGAGTCTCCCTGAGTGTCCTCAGGTGTCCTGGTCAGTTGATGCACCTAATAATAACTGCTGTACCAATCAAAATGCAACGTGAGAGAATGCGTCCGAGCTTATCTCCAAATCAACACTATGACCACCGGCGTAGCCCTATCCCGTTTCGCAGTTGTAGCGGCCGGAGAGATGGGAGCTGCTGTCGCTGCAAGGCTCACCAAAGCAGGTTGTATGGTATACACCGATCTAGACGGACGTTCGGAAGCGACACGTCAACGCGCCAAGCAAGCGGGGATCGTTGATGCGTCTCTAGCCGACATCGTAGTCAAAACAGACTGGGTCCTAAGTATACTCCCACCACGGGATGCGTTCTCGTTTGCGAGCAAGATCCGAGATGCTGCTACAAAGCGGGCGGAACAAAGCAAAATCGCGCCATTCGTGTTCGTGGATTGCAATGCTGTCAGTCCTGAGACGGTGAAACGGATCGCTGGAGTCTTTGCTGGTACTGGCATCAAGTTTATAGATGCAGGCATCATTGGAGGTCCTCCGAGAGATGGCTACGATCCCACGATTTATGCATCCGCAGCAGCCGAAGATGGAGATGTCCTGGATGCGTTCGTGCTGTCAATGGATGGGCTGAAAGTGTCCCCCCTGAAAGGAGAAGGTGCTGATGTGGGAGATGCCAGTGCGCTGAAGATGTCATATGCGGTGAGCAGCGCTTCGATCTAAATGTAATTCCTGTCGGCATATTGAATGAGATATAAAGGGAATTTCCAAAGGGACTACCGGGTTGTACACAACAATGATATTGGGTAGGCGACCGTGCTTGGAGGGGAGAAAGATACTGACCCTCGTGTAAGCCGCTCATGCCTCATCCCCAGCGACTGCTGAGGCGCTCATGAGAGAGCTGAACATATCGCAACCTGGAGTACTGCCTGCGATAATTAAGAGGGTACCAGCGATGCTTCCCAAGGCATATCGATGGACAGGTGAAATGGAGGAGATTGGGGAATTCGTGGGTGGAAAGGAAGGAGATGTGTACAGAGGGCTTGCTAGGGTGTACGAGCGGGTTGAGAAGTCATTGGATGGGGATCAAGCAGATGTGGAGGTATTGAGGAAATTCGTGGAAGATGCAAAGAAACTAGGAAGGTGATAGATATAACTTACCGCTGATCGGCAACTGGACTGAAGTGAACTGCGAGCGAGTCTCAAGCGCGTTCAGTCTGCCGTTGGCTGCGGGTCGCTTCTCGTCAGCTTGCTGATATGTTATTTTTTGCCAATGACAATTGCGACCGACGGCGAAACATGATACAGTCGCTGTCAATAGGAATTGACAACATGGTAGTAAACCTGGGGTGAATGAGAATAGACTCGTCGGTCAATGCACCCACCTCACTGCGAGTCGTTCAGCGCTGCGAACGAAGTCTTTCGTCAAAATGAGTGTTCAAGTTTGACCAAGTAAGCGAAGGTGTAAACGGGTTTACTAATTGGGTTAATTAGATTACGGGAGGACTTGAAGGAGAAGGTCTATCCGCACCCAAAGCTCGCTTTCGTGGCTGCAAAATTTCAACTTTCCAAGTTCGCGACAGTTTGGAGTTTCGTCAGCTCTCAGCCGGATCAGTGTCTTCGCCGTCCTTTGGACAAGATTTTCGTTGTGTATTTTACCTTTTGATTCTTTGCCAACTGTCAAGCCCGCTCTTTTCTCTCTCTTCTCTTGCTCGTCCGCGATCTTCCCTCAGCCCCATTCCCCATATACACGGCTGGCAGTCCCATGTCAACCCCCATATCCGATAAGCTCGATCAGTCAGCACATTCTCCTACTCCCAATCCTCCTCCACAAGAACAATCAAAAGCCAAGCCGACCGATGCGGCCCCATCCCAACCCTCCGTGGTTGTCCCGCAAGTAAACGTGAACGGCGAACCACTGCGGAGTCCTCGTCCTTCAGGGACATTTTTACCTCCTGTTGATCCGGACAGCTCGACGTGGGGCGCAAACTTTTGGGTTACTCTGGTCGATCCGCAGGTATGTGATGGCTCATGCTCCGTCTCGTCGATGACATGAACAGGCGTGGTCGCGTTCCTTCAAGACTAGCACAACGTTCTTTGCGTGTCCGACAACGGGGCACGTTAGTTGGGATCCGCCGGTGGGCACCTTTGTGTGAGTTCCTTGTCACGAATTTCAAATACTGTGCTCAGCGTCTCTGTTTTAGTCTGCCTCCGAATGAGGAAGGAGAATGGTGGGAGCTCAGCGATGAGTCTCGGGGCGGACTACCATATTATTATCAAACTAAAACAGGGGAGACCGTCTGGGAGCGCCCAGAAGGATTTGTGATCCCCCTGACCGTTATCCAAGTAACTTGGTCTTTCGCTGGCCTTGCTTGTTCACAAACAATGCTGACTGGGATCCATTAGCAAACTGCCCTCGGCCGTCGTCTCTCCCAGACCGCCATGCGTAAGAAACCCACACCGACTAATGATGCAATCAACCCCGACCGGAAAGGATACCGCAGGACCCGTGCACAGACGGGGAACATGGATAAAGATGCCCGTCTCGGTTCAGTTGGGTCACCTGAAGCAGATGGAGCTCAGCCACGTCCCTCATATTCCTCAACGCGTAGCTCACCGGGTCGGATGAATGATTCGACGGGCAACAGTCCAGGGAAGGGAGGACGTGTACAACATTCACCCACTGTCAGACGCTCTTTCACCAACGACCAGTATGGACAAACAAATGGGTCGACGCGCGGAGGTTGGTCAAATGGACATCATTTGCACACCAATCTTCCACCAATTCCCGGTTCTCCATATCCATCGGAGCCTTCTACCCCCGCTTCACGTAAGTCGATGTCCATCGCGTCTGCAAGTGGCAAGTCCGGTACAAAGGAGGAGAAACGACAGCCGAAGGGTAGCAACGGTGCAATGACCGATACCGAAGACGGATCACTATCGAGATCAAGATCGAAGTCCTCGTCATATGTGCCCGATAAATCGCCGCCACAGAGCTTAAACGCTGCAGTGCAGATGCTTTCCTTGTCGGAAAGGAGATCAACTTCAGATCATGGTCATCCAATGGCGCTTCGTCCTGGCGCTTCGGAAAGCAAGCCACGGCCAAGTACGAGTACGAGTTCTTTGAAAGACAAATCCAGAGAGAAGCGTGACGTCACGCAATCTCCGACGAAGGGTTTGTACGCTACGCATGGTGCGTTCTGGATGACACGGAGTACGTCAACTCCACCGACAGTAAATGGCAAGGCGATTAGTGGTCCTATTCCCAATGAGGGTACGTTGGATCGGTCTGCAACTAGGATGACACTGACCTGACGTTGCAGAGGCGTCGATCCACATGAGCCCAGTCAAGAATCGGGCGGTTGCTAAACCAATCCCTATTGCCGCTCCGCGGAGCCCTCCACCCAACCGCAGTGAGACCTCCACAGCAACGCTCGAATCAGGGTTTGCTTTATGCTTCGTCGAAGAAAGAGTCGATCGATGACCATATCCTTCTAGGACATATCCTGTACTCCCTCATGATCTCGCTTCCGACATTCAGCAATTCGTGGAATCTGAATATGCCCGGCAATACTTCTCGACGCATCGCACAGGGATCCTATTCCGCCGTAGAGTTCCTGTCGCTCAAATGATGACTTGGCAAAAGGCTCCACTCACGTCCCCGCTCCTCGCATTGAATCGTCCGCTGAGGCAAGACGCTGTCAAAATCTTCAAAGTGATCCAGCACATCATGGGTGACCGTGAGCGGGAGAAGCCAGCTGGTATCCCTGTACACAATGGCTCAACGACCTCGCTTCCCGGTGGCTCCGTGAGCCTTCTCGAGGAAGAACGGTGGTTGTTGGGAGAGGGTCTTACCCACGGTGAACTGCGGGACGAGATATATTGCCAGGTAATGAAACAACTAAGTGGCAATCCGAGCCCGGAGAGCGTTTTCAAAGGATGGCAGATACTCTGCGTATTGCTTATTGCATTTCCCCCGTCCAAGAACTTCGAGACGTACTTACGCTCGTTCATGCTCCAGCGTACGAGCCACTCTGAGGGCCGTGTGGATGTCATGGCGAAGCATTGTCTACGCCGACTCTCTGCCATCTCACACAAGGGGCCCAGGGGAAAGCCACCGTCGGTTTCCGAAATCGAGACCGCGGCCGACGCAGCATTTAATCCGTCCACCTTCGGAGAATCCTTGGATGCAGTCACGCGCCTACAAGAACGCAACTACCCCGACGAGAAAATTCCGATTATCCTCCCGTTCCTCGCAGACGGTATCCTTGCGCTGGGTGGGACGAAATGCGAAGGGATTTTCAGGGTACCAGGCGACGGTGATCTTGTCTCAGAGCTGAAGATTCGAATCGACCGGGGATACTATACGCTCGAGAACGTCGACGATCCACATGTGCTCGCTTCACTGCTTAAGCTGTGGTTGCGCGAGCTCTTGGACCCGCTCGTTCCGGAAGAACTGTACAACGACTGTATCACCGCGGCTTCTGAACCACTTTCATGTGTTGCGATCGTCCGACGACTCCCGACGATCAATCGAAGGGTCGTACTGTTCATCATAAGCTTCTTGCAGCTTTTCTTGGAAGAGAAGGTGCTGGCAAGCACGAAGATGACGGCGGCAAATATGGCGTTGGTGTTGGCACCGAATTTATTGCGGTGCAACTCGGAGTCGATGCAGATCGTGTTCACGAACGCGCAGTATGTTTCACGCGTCTCCTTCATTGTTGATGCCTCGGGCATGACTAATTTCGCGATAGATTCGAGCAAATGTTCGTCCACAATCTACTATTGCACCTCAAGTGCAGCGAACTCGATAAAGACTACGTCCCACTGCATGGACGAGGCGCGAGCCTGCCAAGTCCCCCAAAACCTCGTGCATCCAAGTCCCGGAATAGGAGATGAGCCGCCTAGTTGGTCAATTTCTTGTCGTGGCTGCAAAGCACTGTAACACCATACATCACCTTCTCGCAACGATCGCACGAGGTACACATGAGGACAAGAATTGACCTTCCCCCCTCCCCTTTCACGAAATCTGTCATTCACCCCAACATTCCCGTGCTGCCGGCCAAACTTGAAACACCATCCACCGCGCCGAGCTATCCACTGCATCTTATCCACTGTTGCTCACTGTCTCACCTTCCCTCCCCCTTGTACTCACCATGCACACCGATACATTATCAACATTACCGCAGCGTGGAACGTTCATCGATACCTTGACACTCCACTAAACGTTCGCTTTTCGAGCCAATGCTTTTTTTTCTCTGCTTATAGTGACCTCTCTTCTCGCTCCCGCTCACACGCTCACTCTATTTCTTTGATTCATGTTTGGTTGCCCTTTCTGGACGTCTGATCCCTTCTTGCTTTTTGGCTGGATCCACCTTCATTTTTTTTTGCAGGAATGGACGGAATCTCAAGACCTTTTATACCAAGTGTCTTCGCCTATGCGTGGTCGTACATATCGTATCCATATATCTCCAGATTTTCTCTTCGTTCTCGGGTTACAAAGTACTTTTTTTTAATTATATCCTCATGATACTTTTTACTTTTTTTTTTTTTTCGTACAAGACACACTCCTTTGGGTAGGGTAATGGTAAAACAAGAATTGATGTGAATACATCTACAGTGTTCATAGTCTGAGTCGGTTGGTGAAGCCTAGCTGGAGTTTTGGTGGAATCCTTCTTCTTAATACCTTGGTCCTCCCACTGGAAGGACATAAGAATCTGCCAGTCTGTCATTCCAGGCTTTGTACCTCGAAATTTCAAGTCGTCAGATCAACATCGAACGTCGAGCAGGTTGCGGAAACAACTGCCAATGATGTCACTGGCGAAGGCTGGTCCCGGTCAGTCCCTTTGAAAAACTTTTCCGAGATTTCCGGGGTCGATCCTCCAGAAACATCTGCCAGTTTGGATCGCGTCATCTTGCAGGGTAGCCTACTTAGCCGAACCGGACAAAGGGATTTTGCCAACATTTTGGAAGTTTGGGGATCAGCGTCTCAGCGCAGTGATCCCGATCTGATCCAGACAACCCTCTCCTTCTTTCTGCGTTTGTCGGAGATGTGCCCAGATGTGCCCATGTCTTGGAGACACGAACTAATTGACCGAAAGGCCTGAGCCAAGTTTCAAATTTCAACTTCCGAAGAACGACTTTGTTCAAGCTTGCTCGGCTGGGAATTGCCACAGATCTAAATGGCATAACAAAAAGCGACTGAAAAGAAACATACAGGTGGGAAAGGTAAAAAGACCCCGACGCCAGCAGGATTTGAACCTACGCCCTCAAAGAGGAACAGATTTCTAATCTGTCGCCGTAACCACTTGGCTATAGCGCCTTGTGAGCTGAGCAGCTACTGTCTGTCATGATGATGATTGTTCATGATAATTTTTATAAATAAATAAATTGAACCCCTAATTACAGTGAGGGAAAATATGTGATTGGCTAGCTCAGACAATTTGAGAAGACGAAGCGAAACGGCTGCATTAAAAAAATAAAAACATTCGACGCCAGCAGGATTCGAACCTGCGCCCTCAAAGAGGAACAGATTTCTAATCTGTCGCCGTAACCACTTGGCTATAGCGCCTTGTTATGCTTGCCTTATTTCCCTTTCTAGTCCACAGTCTACCCATTTGCCTCTGCTCTACACTCTGTTTTCATCACTCGCATTGTCCAGTACGATGTTCGTCGCCCGACCTCGGCCACACACCTTGGCCGCCCTCGTTCGGTCATCCCAAGCATCGTTTAGCACGTCCTCTTCTTCTCCTTCAGCCTCACCTGGACCCGCTTCCCAACCAGCCGAAGACTCCATCTTCAGCGCGACCGAATCTCCCTGGGACCATGTTTTCTCAGATATACCCGAGGTGGACTCCCCCTCTCCCCTCTCCCCTGCCTCCCAACGACCGCGCTCTCGTCTGACCTCGCTTGACCGTCTCTCCGGTTCCAAATCCAGTTCCAAATACCATGGAGAGAGGCAGGGACCAAGACAGGGACTTGGACAGGGACAGGCACTCTTGCAGCGTTCGTCGGTCATTAGGAAACAGCGAGCGGCGATTACAGCGCGGGAGATGAGCGTGTTTGACGAGATGTTTGATCTTATATTCAACGCTGTCAATGCGCAGGATGGCAAGGGCAAGCGTTCTTCATCCTCTTCACGACCTATCCCTTCTACACTGTCATCATCCACGACGTCCTTCACGGGTCAAGCCCCAAGTATTGGTCGCGCGAGTGCTAACACACCATTGAACGATCTCTTCCGTACGCTTCGTCGTCATACGTCACGTGTACGGTGGACAACGGAGATCGACGAGGAACTCGATCGAAAAAAGGAAACGATGGAGTTGTTTAATACTGATCAAGAACTACTACAGTGGGCGATGAAGGAACTCTTTGGAGAGTCGCAACAATGGGACGAAGAGGCCAAGAAAGCGATTGCGGCTGCGAAAAGCGGCGCGAACGACGCAGGAAAGACAACCACAACGTCGGCCTCGTCTACTGCACCTGTGCACGTGGAGCCTACGCTCAATCCCTCGATCTATCCCCATCTCATAGCCTACGTGATGCGTATCTTCCGAACGACGTACAACAATCCTTCGCTTTCCCTGGCCATCTTCAACCATGCGGCGCGGGTATCGATACCGTCGTACGTCTTCGGGTGTACAGCCCCAGCCTACAATGAACTCATCGAGGCGAGATGGCAAGGATGGGGAGACTTGGAAGGGGTGGGTAACACACTTGAAGAGATGAGGGCGAACGGGGTGGTGAGTGACGGGCGGACTCGGATCGTGGTGGAGAGGGTTAGGAGAGAGGTCGGGGCCGCAAGGCCTGTTGAGTTGGGCGGGAAGCTCTTTGGGGAGGACGACTTGGGTGGGAGCTCGAACACGCTTGGAAGCTCCAAGGAAGCGAAGCGGAAGCCAGAGTTAAACCCGCTCGCGAGAAGGGTTTGGACGGAGCTTGGGGAAGCAGAAGTGATGAAACTCCTTCATCTAATCGAGCAGCTTGCGCTTCGTGGTCGATCGCGCAAGGCCTCTCCTTACGAAGAGTTGTGGAAGAGTGCTGCCCTGAAGCCTGACGAAAACGACGGGTGGAGCTTCGACAACTGGGACGAGGACGAGGAGGTCACGAAGCAGAAGCATAAACAAAAACCACGGCAAAAGCGGCAGTCAAGCTCATTCCATTGGCCAGAACAGAAAAAAAAATCGTTGCCACCCCGAGACTGGTCAATTGCCCGGGATGAAGAGATGGCTTTCCGTTGATCTCCGCTTTCCTCACACATCACTACACGTAGACCTACCTATGCTACATTTTGTCAAATACACGCATTTAATGTTAATCTGGCTCAGTCTACTTCAGCGTAGGAGTCATCTGAAACCGTACACGGTGTTCTGCGCCGATTCAATAATGCTCGTGTCCACTTGTAATGGAACAGTCATCCGAAACTACACTGCAGTGAGACAAATAATAATCTATTCATTATTGATATCCAATAGCATAACCAGTGGGCTCCCCACGACTGCGGGGGGAAGACGTCTTCCAAAGAGAAAACGCATCGCCATGCATGCGTGGAGTGCGACACCCGAACCGGATGGAACTCGATGGATTACGCGGAATCCATGGAGCTTGAGCTGTCATCCATCATGGCGCTGGTGACGACTCGGAGTTGGTCTGGGGTAAATGATGATCCGTAACGGCCTTTACTTCCACTGACGCGGGGGGTCCGGGGGCTCCCTGGAGACTCTCAGCAGTGAGGTGCTGGCCCACACCATGAAAGGTTGTTGCTTGAACAAAACAATGAAGCCAATTGTATGATGATCCGCTACTAGGCCCGGATTGATCAATGATGGCCCCCCCTGGTCTTAAGTGAAACTTGACAATTGAAGCTTAAGAGACAATACTGCAGTTTCAGGAGGCGCGGACCGAGCGCGGACCATGGGACCGGGGGAACTTAGTAGATTGCAACCTGATCCGAAAGCGTATGTACTACAAGTACAATTGGATTCTGGAACCATGCAACCTTGACGCCACATGGAATGGGGATATTTCCAACAAGCTCTGGACGCACACAGGGCTTCTGTATGGCAGACGGATTAATAGCAGTATTACTACTAGGATCTAGAGCGGACAGAGTGGTGTTACAAGCACAAGACACCGTGAGAGTTACACTGGTTTTTCGGCAGGGGGTGGCTGTGCATAGATTTCTTTCGACTCGGCACAAAAGTTTCATTCGAGTTCTGCATCCACGACCGTTCTCGCCCTCCTCCTCACCGCGACAGTCACGAGTGGACATACCACCAATCCTACTCTGCATGCTGGACACAACGACACCATCACCGGGTCCTACTTTCCCGCCCACCCTCGCGGATCTGAGTAGAAATGCATCAGTGATATCATCTTCCTCCGACTCGGAGACGAGTACGACGACCGTACACAAGACCCCAAGACCGCGACCGACTCGGACTTTTTCCTCCCCACGTTCCCGCAGTCCCCATTCACCCACATTACAAGCCGTTCGACCTCCCGCTTACCTCACAAGGGAGCTTGGCGTATCGGAAGAGGCCGAGAATCGGGACACTGTTCCTGAGCCGTTATCCGTACCGAGGTCAAATCAAGCACGCTCGAAATCGCGCAAACCATCGAGGTCTCAAAATCCGTCTGCGAACACGCGTTTATCAGCACAGGATTTCGTGTTTGGGGAGACCCTTGGGGAGGGGTCGTATTCCACCGTGCGTATTTTGAGAACGTAGAGGAAGCGTGGGGCATGCTGATTGATGACGGCACGTAATACGTCACGTTTCACCAGGTGATGCACGCGCGGTATGCCCGGACAGGACAAGAGTATGCTATCAAGATTTTGGACAAGAATCATCTGATTCGCAAGGAGAAGATGCTCGTCGCTCTTGCTGAGAAGAACACGCTCGTAAAGCTCGGGGCTGGACACCCGGGTATTATCCATCTGCACTGGACATTTCAGGACGAATGGAGTCTATGTAAGTCTCTCGCTGGTACGGTATGGGTGAATCCTGACGGGCGGTTCAGTCTTTGTGCTTGACCTTGCACCGAATGGTGAGATGCAGACACGCATATCACGAATGGGATCCTTGTCGTTGGGTTGTGCGCGGTATTATACAGCGCAGATCGTCGACGCGATCGAATGCATGCACGACAAAGACGTCATTCATAGGTCCGTTCCTCCCTTCATGGATCATGACATAATCAATATTTCCGATCGCAGGGACCTTAAACCGGAAAACATCTTGCTTGACGGGGAATTTAGAATAAAAATTACCGATTTCGGAACAGGGAAGATCCTCGAACCCGGTCGTGAGTCTCCATTTTCCTTGGAACGCTTCTCCCCGCTCATCCAGACCCACGGGATCGCAGAGGAGCGCGCGAACTCGTTCGTGGGCACCGCTCAATATGTCTCCCCGGAACTATTGGAACATAACGAGACGTCCAGGAGGTGAGCCGCACGCTTTCCCTATCTCCGCAAACCCGATCAATCCCCCTGCTAGCTCGGATCTCTGGTCGCTCGGATGCATCGTCTACCAAATGATTGCAGGACGATTCGCCTTTCAGGGACTTTCCGAATATCTCACGTGGCAAAAGATAAAGTCTCTCGATTACTCCTTCCCTGATGGCTTCGACGAAGACGCCAAGGATTTCGTAAGCAAATTGCTGGTCCGTTTTCGTCCTCTTTCCATTCGAGGCCACCTCAGTCGACCTTTTCTTGTTCTCTCAAAATAGGTCCGTGATCCCCTTCAGCGCCTCGGTGCTTCTCGAAGACAGTCATCCCCTTCGTCGCTCCGAGCACACCCTTTCCTCGCTTCAATCAATTGGGAGACGCTCTGGACAGATCCACCACCCGCCCTTGAGCCTGGGCTCGTCAAGAAGGAACCACCACGACAGGGTGGTGGATTATGGGATGCAGAAGATGGAGACGCCCGATGGGAAGATGTTGGCGCGAAATGGGATGCGCTTGTAATTGCGGAAGATGATGGAGAAGACATGAGAGGAGACACAGTGGTGAACGGGAGTCAAGCCCCATTAGCGCAAGCGGTTACTGGCGGCAGTCCCAGCGCAATTGGGTATGATGGGATGGAATGGGCAGAAGATGCTCATGGCCCAGAGTTTGAGAGATATAAACCAACAGATGCAAGCGCCCAGAAGCAGATGTCGCGCGTTGAGGAGAATGTCGGGCCGATGGGGGAGTCTGCAGATTATACACAGGCGGCCACTAACAGTGCTCAGAATACCAAGACAGACGTTAGTCCAACAAACGGGAACGTTACCAACGAGGTTACAAAGACGGCCTTGGAGATGGACAAGGAGAATAAATCGCTGGATATCGCTATACCCCAAACCTCGAAGTTATCCTCGACGTCGATTCCGATACACATCCCTTCGACTCCGAGCAACGTACTCGGCTCGGGTTCTAGTTCCTCGGATGGCAGTTTCGAGAAATCTGGAGTCGCTAGCGCGGTTGCAGCGCTAGAATTGGGCAGAGGTCGTAACAGGGCCCTGACTCCCGTACAAGGCAATGGAACGCTGCGCGAGTTGGATTTGTACGTTTCGATCGTTTGTGCGCTGCTCTATTTTGAGGCTGAGTCTTGATATCTTCAGCTTGTCTTTACTTCTTCCGGGAGAGAAGGTTATATTCAGCACTCGGGTCGAGGCCCGTTCTCCGAAACGACGAGGCAGCAGGCTGAGACTTCCCATCAGCGTATCACCGATTCGACCAAAGACGAGACAGCTCTTGCTGACGACCCATCGGCTATTATGTGTCAAGCAAAGAGTCGAGGGTGGCGTCAGTCTAAAGTCCGAGTTGAGCTTGAGAAAGGGCGTTGGTGCGGTAGGTGGTGAGAAGGATAAGGTCAAGGAGAAAGAGAAAGAAAAGGAGAAGGAGAGAGAGGCCAAATCTATCGTGGAGAGTGCGGAGAGGAAAGGAGAGAGGGAGTTTGTCGTCTTAACTGTAAGTTTCTGTCTCCCCTGGTCGTCCTCGGCGTCTCTGAGCTGTTTCCGTCGGTATCTAGTCGACGAAATCTCAAACGTATGCCGCCGAAACGGGCGTTATCGCTACCCAGTGGGTAGAAATGATCAATACTTCGCTTCTGCCACTTCCTTCGAGATGACAACTTTTTCTTGTTCTCAGAATTGCCGTTGATCAGACATGGTGTCAGCATATGCTTCTCGTCAATTACAGGGACAAACCCACGGTCGCATATGTTTATTCCTAGATGCTCGCAACCCCATCTCGGCTGTACATTGCACTCTTTCTTTTTTTTTCGCTCCACCTGTGACATATTTTCGGACGGAGAGTTTCGTATTATCTTTAATCTCTGCTGCACGTTCCCGTCTTTCGATCGTATTTTTATTCCCGGGTTTTTAGTGTTAGATAGCGACATGGTACATAACTTTAATTGCGTCGGTCACCCCGACTTCGATGTGTATATCCCCCGTTGTCTTTTCCTTTTTTCGTTCTTTAATAGGTCTCTACTTGACGTATCGTATGCATGTAGCACTGATCGTTCTCGTTCCAGTAATGTTTTGTAGAGTGTCTGGATTCAGCGGTATTATTTCAAAACGACGGTCACAGAAGAAAACTCGTTATAACCGATCAGTTTCAAGGTGGGGAAATATGGACTACTAGGATGACCATATAATTCCGTTGACCTGTTACTGTAAAGTAGGAATAACGGCAGCGCAGTTAGGCTTACTCAGTCAGCCGAGTCAGCGGGAAGTGGGCGCCAGCAATGCCTAGGAGGGTGATGTTCTTCTCGACTACCCCCGAATTGCTCTTGAGCCAACAGGTTCCGCATCATCACCAACCATGTCAGATTCACTCGCCGAGTTTCAGGAGGCCTTTCGCAAGAGCAAGCACATTATTGTTATTGCAGGGGCGGGCCTTTCCGCAGCTTCAGGTTATGATTGTTATTTGGTTGCTCGAAATCCAGAAGGCTGAATGTCGGTCAGGCATCCCTACCTTTCGCGATGGTGGTGGCATGTGGCGATCCCTCGATGCCACTTCCCTGGCCACTCCCGAGGCATTCGCCCAAAATCCATCGCTGGTTTGGCAGTTTTATCATTACCGCAGGACCAAGTGCGGAGCCTCACATTTCTAGGGTGACCTTACTTGACTTGTCTCATATAGAGCACTGCAGGCCAAACCTAATCCTGCGCATGAAATTATCGCAAAGATGTCTGTGCCTTCGTACCTGACGCAAGTTGCACCAGCCGCCAAGAGCTTCCATCTTATCACACAGAATGTTGATCGTCTCTCTCTGTCGCTGCCCTGAACACGCTGGTTGAGCGTCTTCCCCCGGGATCTGCCTCCACCTTAGACTTGACAGAATCGGCGAACTCTATCCTCGAGATGCATGGAAGAATTTACGACGTGAAGTGCACCGCCTGCGACTACTGCATGGAGAACCGGACGGATCCTCTGTGCCCTGCACTTGGTGGAGCAGACGCGTCCTTCAATGACTACCACGATGCGGGCTCGAAAGAAGTCAATATTCCTGAGGAAGACCTTCCGCGCTGCCCTGCCTGTGGGGCGCTCGCGCGCCCGGGTGTCGTGTTCTTTGGCGAGAGGCCGCACCACCTCAGAGAAATCAACAGCATTGTCGGCAAGGCAGATATGTGCCTCGTCATCGGCACATCTTCCACGGTTCGTTTCGTTTGTTGTGCACGATGCCTTGTTCGCTGACACGTCTTTCATTTCTAGGTCAGTCCAGCATGTACTTACGCGTTCCGCGTCCGGCGTCACAAAGGCAAGGTCGCCGTCTTCAATCTGGATCCAAGCAACCAAGACCAGGTAGCAGACTTCGTGTTCGCTGACGGGTGTGAGAGTGTGCTTCCGTCCTTGTTCCCCGAGCTCGCGTGATGAGCTCCGTCGGATGTGCTGGTGCGTAATCTAGCGGGTGAAAAGCAAGAGGTTTGTGAAGGCGATACGCTCTAGGCTTCAACTTGTAAAAGGGACACAAAGGAACATCAGGATAATGTTAGGAACTACACAACTTTGTCTGTGCAAGTCGTTCTTTTCAGCCGTTTTGGTGAATGATAGCAGTAGTTGTCAAATTTGACTCCCGTGTGACGCCATGTGATTGGGGATGCCGACGTGTCCGCTCGATCCTTCTCGGTTGATGTTCTTGTGCCCTGGTCCGGGACCAAGTCACGGTGATCAGACACGCAAAAGAAGTCACATTTGGCTATGACATCCCGGCAAACAACATCAGGAGGGTTCAGTACTCAATGCAAAACAGCGATATATTGTACTACTGGCAGATCTTCCCAATCAGATGAATTCTCCGTCGATCTAACACGATCATTTGACTGCGGGAGCGATATTCTTCTTCTGCTCCTTGAGCTTTTCGATGCGCTGCATTCACGAAGTCGCGTTCATCGCATACATTACCACCAGAAACATACCTCTGCCTCGCCTGGTAGAGGGGGGGCCGATTAGAGTAGGGCGCGAACTACGAGTCGTGGGTGAAACAACCGTTGGTTTGGTCGGCGGACCGCCCGATCTTCGAACTTGGACTGGGACCTTGGGCTGGGGCGTGACTACGCGAGGAAGGTGTAGCGGTGAACCCCATAAACCAGACGAGACCACGTTCGGGTTACTTGTCGTAACACCCAAGGTACCCCAGTCATCATCTACTGGGAGATAACAAAAGTAAAGAACCCCCGACGAATCACAAGGGCTCCGAATTGCTCACCATTGGGCGTGCTTGGGACAGAGATGCCGAACCCGAGATCGCTAGCTGGGTTTACTTTGGAAACGGTCGCAGGTAGGACGCACCTAAAGCAATTTGGTGGATAAGAATTCAATAGGAGGGACAACTTACCCCAATCCCCTTCGTCGGCACCCACGTATTCCCTCCTTCCTCGGCAGCGACCTGGTCAGCAAGTTGCGCTGCAACGGCTTTGGTGTTCGGCTTGTTTGCGCCAAGTTTTAAGCCCTTCGGTTGCGCGACCCCGAGAGAGGAAGGCTTGCTTGCTTGGATTTCCATCCGATCGCTGGCTGGGGCAAAGCTACCGACAATAGGTGGCGTCGAAGCGGGTCGGTCGTGCGAGTTTGCAATGGTGCTCTCGCTCAGAGCGAGCTGGTACTGGGGCATTCCTGGAATACATTACCTTCGCCCCGGGAAGGTGGACCCAAGAGTCGGGACAAGGACGGCCATCCCCCCTATGAGCGAACTGGAATGATCTTACCATACTTTTTTTTTCTCTCCCCAAGTTTGTGAAACACGGAGGCGCGGGATAATGTGTAAATTTCGTAGTATTTCAATGAGGCAAGCCGTCGATAGCCTCATGCATAGATGGTCTGGTCACCAGACTAGGGTCCCCCGCTTCGCATACCTTTGTGGTCACTGCGATGCTTACCCCCATCGTTTGTTACAGCTGGAAACTTGAAGTTGCCCTAGTAAACACCCCTTGGAAAAGGGCGGTGGTAACGGTCTTGAAGCCCCTTGCGTGACGAGGGTTTTCGCAGGCTCGAAACCGCCCTGTCCCTTGCCTGTCCCTGCACTTAGTTCCGTGCACTTCGGCCGATTCTCTCGGTGCCAAGAAAGAGATCACACTGCGGGCCCCGATCCCCGTACGTGTGGCTCTGCATGGGAATGAAAAAGTCAGCCTAAACCATCGAAAGAGGTGATTGGAAATCTCCCCTTCCCCACCCTCGTTCACCCACAAGTTATACGCCACCAGCCTTGCGTTGGGTCCCGCCTCGCACACCCTCTGCGGTCACTATAATGCTTAGTACTCCCTTCGTTTGTTGCAGCTGGAAGTTTCTCTAAACAGCGGCCGGCGGTCGGGGTAGTAGCGGTTGAGCCCCCTGGTGGCTCGGAGAGCTTTCGCGGGCTCGAAACCGCTGCCTACCCCACCCCCTTGTCACTACGCGTATTGTGCTGAGTACAGCCTCCGGGCCTATCGCACGGTCCGGTTCTTCGGAGATGGATGCCTGACAAACGTTGTACTGTAAACAGGATCGACAGTGCTCTCTCTCGTAAGTTACGGGGGTCTCGCCACCCGATTCACCCAACTGTGCTGTACAGTGTACACCCCTATCACGCGGCCCGAATCTTCGGAGATCGGCGTTGCACGCAGGATCGACAGCCCCTCGATTGCTCTTCCTCGTAGTACACTGAATAAGAATCGGGAAGCTGGCTCCGCTCGCAACCCAATTCCGCCATCAACCAGCCGAACATTCTTCCAGTACGAGATGACCGTCAGCATTGACCAATGTATATCTCCACAAGTATCTAAACTATGGTCATGGTACATTGTTCATCATGATGCACGGGAATTCTGGCAAGTTGAGAGTCACCAGTTATATAAATATAACATCGCTGAAGTGATCCACAGGTATCGATCCGAGAGACTTGCAATCAAAAACAGCGGTCGAGGGGGGGGATGATGATGATAGCATAAACGTCCATCAGTGTCTGCCACGGCACGACCGTCTATGCGAGTACTTGACGTCCCGGCGAGACAGTTCTGTACCGCAGGCGTTACATTTGACTTTGACGCGTAGATGGCACGTGAGGATATGACGACAGACATTCTCACCTTGGAGAACATCCGTACAGTCTCTCCAAGGGCATCGCTGTAGTTCCTTTCCAGTGGCGCGAAAATTGTGGGCTTTTCTGAGGTGGTGTCGGATGAACGCGAGGGTTGGCGTGGGCCCTAGCGGATAATTGCAGGTCGTCGAACAACGACACCTATGCGAGTGAATGTGGTCCGACTGTACTGCTGTAGTTGAGCCCATCTGTGTGGCAGGGTTCGGCACAAAAGATGGAGCAGGGTGAGCGATAGTTTCGTCGGGTCCTTCAAAGGACATCCCCATCGACGACCCTGCACGATGATCAAGGTTCACCGAACTCGTGGGGTATTCGGGTTGGGTTGAGTCGATGTAATGAAAGCTCGTTGCTAGCGAGGGGATCAGCAGGTTCAAATGATGGAGAGCACAAACCAACCTGAGTTACGAGGAACCCTAAACATTGGATCGACGTGGTCCGACTGTACAGCTGTAGTTGAGCCCATCTGTGTGGCCGGGTTCGGCACAAAGGGTGGAGCGGGGTGAGCGATAGTTTCGTCAGGTCCTTCAAAGGACATCCCCATCGACGACCCTGCAAGATGATCAAGGTTCACCGAACTTGTGGGATATTCGGGTTGGGTTGAGTCGATGTAATGAAAGCTCGTTGCTAGCGAGGGGATCAGCAGGTTCAAAGGATGAAGGGCACAAACCAACCTGAGTTACGAGGAACCCCAAACATTGGATCGGCGTGTTGATGGAACTGCTGAAATACGTCCTGATTTGCTTCATAGCGAGGCAGACCAAACTCGGAAACAGGGTTCTCTGCGGGTGCTTGGGCCTGGGTTGGGTTATCGAAATAGGGGGGTTCATAAACCGGTAAATAGCGGACGGGGTTTAATGGTGGAGGAGTGCATAGGTTGTGCAAGTGAGAAGAACTAGAAAAGACGAGAAGATCATCATCAAATGCTACCCGCAAAGTGATTGGAACACATACCTGGAATGATCAGGGAATAAATAGGTTACAGAAGAAGAGTGCATGTCATAATGAGAGTTCGTCAACGGAGGATTGGACAAGTCGAGTGGACTAGAGTTAAATAAAGAATCCAGAAGAAACGAAGGAGATGTAGAGCGCGTGGGTGATGACATGCTTCAGAGAGCGACGATGAAAGTATAATGGTGTTAGTGAAGTGGCGAATTGTGCATCCCGACAGTAGGTGCTAGGGCGATGCCTTTATAGCCCCTGGTGTGATCCGAACGCCCATCTTTGGCAAAAGCGGAACGAAGCCAGGCTGGCGCATCGGTGGCACGAATTCAATCTGATGAACTTTGTTGAGGTCACGGGGCTGCTCGGCTCATTGCAATGGAGATCCCTGGCGGCTGGTGGAAGACGCCACTTACTCGGATTTGCCCGGCCGACAGTAAATTGGCGCGAAGAAGTGAAATGGTCTTGTTGTTCCTGTACCAAGTATAAAACACTCGGGTACCTTGGTAAACGGTCAGCGGAACCGCATCACTGAATTGTTGTCTGATTGACAGGTGGCTGGGCTCACACATGGCAGTGCTTGGCCCCAGCTTGTAGATCGCGTTGAGACTGGGAGTGCTTATCAGTTACATATCTCCAAGGAACCTATCGCCCGTAGGAAACTGAACGTGTACGCCACAGGTACCTTGAACCCAGCGTCTAGGTTGATCCCGGGTTCGCGTTCGCGGCCGGTTCCCGCGACAATAATAATGCTTGAAACGTGAAGATAGTAGCAGCTTTGAAACAACCAGTGGATACCCGACCAACACGTTAGCTGTGAGAAAAGGGTTCAGCCTTGCACTTCGTGGACAAATCTGGAACAAAGTTTTGTCGGTGGTTAACTAAATCAGGTGTTTTTGAGCGGGGACCTTTGGAACGTGTTTGGTCTTGGAGGGGCGCGTGTCACAAAGTTCCAGCAGCAAAACTGGCGCAAGGTGGCGGACTCGGCGGGACTTGGGTTGGATGATAAGAGCACAATGCGCTCAGCTTGGCAAGTACCCCTAGTCGCAATGATGAACCTCCGGGCAGCTGGGGAAAAAAAGAAACGTGACTTGCCAACGTTCCAAATGGAATCTGGATTTTGCCGGGAATGGAGGAAACGTCCATCAAAGATAACGGCACACTGCGAGGCAAGTCGGAGGCTCATAACGCAAGTAATAACCAATCTCACGTTCGAAAGAAAAAACGAGTATGCCATTAAATTTGAATGAGAGGGGGGGGGATGAAATATCATCGTGGAAATCTGACGGCAACGGCCTACATCAACGCTCTCACCCTCTTTCGCATCTCTACCGTGCGGCCGCTCCCACGTCCTTTGGCGCGTCCAAAGACGACTACCTTTCCTGCCTCTCCAGCACGGCCTGTTCGTCCAGCGCGATGCAAGAAATCGATCATGTTTCGAGGTTCATCGACGATGAAGACGTGTTTTACATCTGGGCTAAAGTCGAGGCCCCGTGAGAGCAGGGAGGTCGTGATAAGGATATGTGGAGTGACAGCCGGATTCGATGAAGTCGATTTTGGAACTGCAACTTTCGAGAATCTGGCGCCTGAGGTTACTGAATCATTCGACTTCAAGAACCCATCCAAGTGGTGATTGCTCCCCCGTTTACGCGCCTCGGCTTCGCCTGTGAGTGCGACAGACTTGATGCCACGGCTATCGAGGAAGACGCTTAGTTGTTCAACTCTGCTTTTCTTGTTACAGAACATGATGATCTTGGAGAGCTTGGTTGGACCTAAGGAGGTAGCGCTTTTTGCGTGGGTGAGACTGTCCTCAGCCCACACACGCCGGATGCGATGTTCGATATCTGCATCTTTGTTTCCACCCGTCCATTTAGCGTGTTCGGTTCGAAGGGTGTCGGGAAGGTGGTGTACGTTGGGCGACGCAAGACGAATTAGTTTAGGGTGATGTGTAGATAGGTAATTACTGAGGGAGTTTGGAATGGTAGCGCTGGTGAGCAATAAATTGAAAGGGTATGATATTGGTTGAGGGGAAACCGACGTCGACCGGGCATTTTGAAGCGAGATTGGGGAAACGGGCAAAAGAGGCACGACCTGGCCTCTTGCTGCAGCGATATCAGCCAAGAGCTGGCGCGTCGACCGCTCAAAGTCGGGATCTAGTCATCTGGTGGTTAGATCACGAGGCATGGAAAAAGAACATCGAGAGGTACCAAATAGAACATCTGCTTCGTCAATGATGACCCATTCAACGTTTTCCAGGCCCATTTCTGGCTTATCTACCCAAAATTTCCGAGCCGATTCACCAGGTCGATACAGATCCTCGGCATGCTTCCCGCCAAACTTCAATGCCCTTTCTTGCGCTCTTTGCTCCCAGTTCCACCCCCTCCCCTTCTCAAGCTCGAGAAGTTTCTCCGGTGTTCCGACAAGCACGTCCACATCATTTGAACGCTCTCGTGGGGTAATCGTGATGTTGCGAGTCTCTTCATTATCGAATACGACATTCATCACCTTCTTCAGCTTCGACGCGGTTCCGCTATTCCGGGGAGTACTCTGGGTATTCGCGCGGGAAGCGCATAAAATGCGAAGTTTAATGATGTGCGACAGCTTCTTCGCGAACCCGGCGAGTTGGCGCGATAGTTCGTGCGTCGGTGCTAGTACGAGAGCGCGAGGGTTGAGTGGCTTTGACGACGCCCCAGGAGAGGAGTCAGAGCGTTCGAATTCGGTCCTTTTCAGATCCTGTAGGAGCGGTAATAGGTAGGCGATCGACTTTCCGGAGCCGGTCTCACTGGCAAGAAGAACCTCCTTCCAATTGGTCTCTCCATCTGCCTGGTTGAACAGATGTTTCAAGGAAAGCGCTTGTATTGCGGTTGGTGTGGCATCTTGACCTAACGATTCCTTGAGGCTCTGAAGTAACCCAGGAAGTAATGGAGGGGAGATGAAGTCGGTGGGAAGAGCTTTAGAGGGAAGGACCGAAGTGGTCGTATCGAAGATTGAATCATTAGGCGAAGGAGTAACCTTGGATGAAGAAGCGGATTTGGAAGTAGCCCTGGATGAAGGGGTGAATTTGGAAGCACCCTTGTGCGAAAGCCTGTCCCGGGATGAAGAAGTCGACAAAGTCGACCTCGGTGAAGCCCCGGTGAAAGATGTTGGCCTGGAAGACGACGTCGCCTTGGGTAAATAAGTGGGCCGAGAAGAAGGAAAGCTCTTGCGTGAAGGAGAACTCTTTGGTGAGGAAACTGTGTTTGTGTGAGCCGGGAGCGGTTCAAGACGCGTCCTTCCAAAAACTCACATGTCTTCCCGTTGTCCTTCTTTGCTATTCTCCTTCCTCCGACCCGCATGGGACGCAAGGTGTTGATAGAGCGCAGCTGGAGTCGCGTGCTCGAGGAAATGATAACCCCTCCTCGCAGCATGGAGGTCGCCATGAAAACCTCAAGCTGCTGAATCTTCCGCTGTCAAAGACCTGGAAGTTGTAAAGCATTTTGTTTTGCAAGTCCGACCCGTCCCAATCCAGGTTTGCCCCTGTTACACTTTGCCCCCATACGACAAATGTGCGACTTGCATCACTCCAACGTTCAAATCTTGGGAGACTCCGAAATGCATCACCATTCAGCCGGACTGTACGGCTGAGTTTCCTGGCAATACCTGCAGTAATTACTAGTTCGTGCCTCTGAAAAGGTTGATCTCATCGGGTGGTACGGGGTGATGCATCTCAATTTTAGAATCGCGGCCGTCGCTGAGCATTATCGATAGAGTAGAACACGAAATAACGTTCAACCAGTGTCTCGGCCACGGTTCAATGACACTAATCGGTCCAAGGCTGGTTACCGATTCTCCATATGCCTTGCTCGCCATGACACGACACTAGCCACACATCTTCGCTGAGCATCAGTTTCCCAACATATTCCGTCAAGTAAATAGGTACCTCGGGAAGACAAGCCACAGGTCAAGATAATATTTCCCTACAATTTCCGGACTCATAAACATATATGTACTCAACATATGCAGTCGCGAATGAGCTGCATACAAGGGACGACAAACAACCAAAATAAAAGCCAAGAGATAGAAAAATGAAGATCAGCGTCCTTTGACGCATCGCGGCATCGACCATATCACCTGAGCTACTCCTTACTCGCGAATCTCAATCCACAACCATCCTTCCCAGTGCCGCCTGGACGGTATCCGCCATAACGTCGTTTGTCGCAGCAATCGAGTTCTTCTGACGGTCAATGCCACTTCTGGACATTGACCGCGCTGGTGAATCGCCACTACCACCCGTGGATCCAACGGTGCTCGTCGAAGGCGCTCTGGAACGCGGTATAAGGGACATAAGGGAACTGCAAAGTGCCGTTGGGAAAGCGTAGAGGCCGCTGGATGTAATCGTAATTGGACTCTGACTCTTCTCGATGTCCTTTGTCGTCAGAACGTTCTCGCATTCGTGGCCCCCGGTTAGACCACTGGCTTCGACACCTTGCTCAACTTCGAGTGCTGGTTCCCCCTCCGTTGTCGTTTCCTTCTTTCCTTTCGATTTCCGGCGACTAAGTCGGTATCGAGGCCGGTCCACCGTCACGAACGTCAAGTCTAAAGCCCGCGGAAGTCGCTCTGACCGTGATCGTCCCAACGTGGTTTTCTCCTTTGCCGACTTGTTTGGCTTGAGAACGGCGGAGAGCCGTTGAGACTGCGATCTCAGGATGCGAGGTGCAGTCCAGCTCGTAGGCTTCAGATGGGGTGGGGTGGACGTAAACGGTAAACGAATCGTAAACTCCTTCGGTTGGCTCGAATTCTTGGGCTCCACATGCGTAGAGCTACCTGCTGAAGAACGCGAAGATCTGGCTCGGTGACTTAATGTTCTCGAATTGTTTGCGTCCGAATCCGTAGTCTTCTTTACGTCTGCAGAAGACGCCTGCTTCAGCGCGATGCGAGCGCTGCGTCTGCGAAGAACTTGTGCTGGAACTTGTTCTTTCGACTCCTCGTCATCATCGTGGGCCCGATCTGGTATCGTGAGCGACTTTTGCTCGGGTTGAGCAAAGCTATCCAACGTCGAGTCTCCCTCCCTGGTGAATAGAGAAGACGCGGAGACATCGATGTTCTCTATGAGTCGAGATCCTCGAGCCCCGTGGATGACTTCGGGTCCTCGATCATCGTAGTTTGTGGTCTCGAACGATCTGCGCTGCTTCTTGGATGGGCGCCCTTCGTCATATTCATCTTCGGCTTCCTTCGATTCGCCTCCTTCATTCTCCTCCTGTAGGATAGCGAGACGAGGGAACACGTCACTTCGTCCACGCGGATGCGAGCGAGTCCCCGAGCGGAAGGCAAGAGGGCTAGATCCCAGTAAAGCATCATCCAACCCGTCCGAACCCCTACGTTCATCACTCTCGACTTCAAACTCCCAATCGGCACTCTCGTACGGCTTCCATGACGCATCGCGCGTTCGTATCGGTTTAGGTGCCGATGGCACCGCTGGATCGGATCCCAGGCCCAAGCCAGTCTTGGAGACTCGATTCTTGTTCACGGACCGAATCCCTACCAATTCCTCGATTCGTCTTCTCATCTCCGCTTCGCTCATCCGGGATATTCCGTCGTCCTCGTTAGGTCGTTCGAGATCGTGATTCCACCAAAAGTCGTCCTCGGGAGCGATGCGTATCCTACGAGGTAGTCGCTCGTTGAGCGCACGCACGACGCCTTCGAGCTGGACGCGAGACATTGTGAGGAGGTCTTCGTGGCAACAGAATGGTGCGGATGGAAGTGATGTGAGAACGATGCTGTCCGTGGAGACGGAATAACTCTGAAGGACGACCGCTGGGAGTACTGTTCTCGGACCAGAGGGGGAAGAGGGTGTACGAGAGCGCGCGCGCTTGGAGCGGTTCGTCGGGGTCCGAAGGAGTGTTGGAGTTCTGAAAAAAGCTGATAGAGCCTGCATCGTGCTGGAGCGTCGAGGTGTAACAGGCTTGATGGTGGTAGTCTCAACCATTCTGTGAGAGAATGGATCGCACCGACAATCGGAGGAGGGACCATCGCTGGGACCTGCAGGCTTATATCTAATCGAGTGGCTGACCGGTCCAAGTCATCGGAAGTTGCCGAGTGACGGAAGGCCATCGTCACAGCCTTCTGATCGAGCTCATCGACGACCACAACATGGGCAAAGGTTTGTATTGCACACGATACATATACAAGACGTCGATATACTAACCGATTCACAGCTCACGGATCTCTCGCGCGTGCGGGAAAGGTCAAGTCACAGACCCCCAAGGTTGAAACGCAGGAAAAGGAGAAAGGACCCACCGGCCGTGCAAAGAAACGCGAACTCTACAACCGTAGGCAAGTACCTCTTTGTACCCAATCTCAGTCCGTGAAACTAATCCATTCTCCAAAAGATTTGTGAATGCCACAACTCTCCCTGGAGGAAAGCGCAAAATGTGAGTATAGCTGATCTGCATCGTCACAGCCGTTTCGTCTTCGTTTCTCCCTCAAATCGTTGACCTATATAATCATCTCTAGGAACCCCAACTCATAGAAGTAATTTGAATTGATGTGGTACGATGGCCGCTGTAATGGTAGTTGTCCTCCGTGCACGAGCATTCTTTTGGGATGCAAAGGTGCGGACACCACTCACGCTGCGTATCCGTTTCGCCGTGGAGTAGAGCGTCTCCATAGCCCTCATACCTTTCCCGGTTTAGTTGGGCTATTCTCCGAGGGCAGTTGATCCATGCATATTTTCTTCCTACCAAAATCGTGGGATGTACACCGACAGAGTGCAAGCATATTACAGAGCTAATCAGCTATTGGGTAAGATTATTTCCAGATCTCATCTACACTTCCCCTCGAGGCTTCGTGGTCAGCTCCCTGCAACGCCTCTCTCAGGCGCAAGCAACCCCACATAAATTATGATCTGCTGTGAGGGCAGCCACACCAATGACCGGTGCGAAGCCATGGACATCCTCAGTAAGGCTTCTCAATCAAGTAAGGGCATGTTGATACGTTTAATCGATCTAAGGATTCTCCACGGTATATGCACCGCTATCAATTGAATCACCCTCTTATACCTCATAGTTAGCGCCTGGTAGCCAACTGGGACTGCAATTTATGTCTTCGGCTTGTATGGCCATGAACTTGATGGGAAAACTTCACCAATATGGCTGAACTCCGGCCGTTGGCACATCATTCTCGCTCGCATGCCGATTGCGCTTGTTCGACGGCCCGGGATTGCTCTCATGACCACCACCACCGTGAGTGGTAGATGTTGGGTCCAGCCACTGCATCTTCGATGTCAAAACGCTCGCATGTCGCCACGAAAGCCATTAAACCCGCCATTCCCGCATGGGTGAAAGTATCCTCAGAGAATGCAGGGTGTTTTTTTTCTGATAGCATTGCGGTACCGGCAACGTTGTCCTTCAGGTAAAGGAAAACACGTGACCTCCCTGACGTCATATTTGTCGCCGTTTAGGAGCGTGTATAAATCCCTGCAATGGAAAGCATCTCCGTCCTGCTTGCAAGCTTGAATCACCGTTCGACAAGAACATTCAGTTATATCACCTTCGTCGAGCATATCCTTCAGAATGTATCGTCAACTCATGTTGCGCTCAACACCTTCCGCAATATACCCCAAACGCTTCCCAGTGGTAAGCACGCTCGGGCAGGGGCGGAAGACGGGTGTCGTTCGTTGACAGACGGAAACTTGGTTATAGACATCTAGAGCGCTGGTGACGGCACCACCACCTCAAGGACAGTCCGGCTCCAGTCAGAAATCACCCAGTGAACCTGAGGGCAGTAACACGCTCATCATCCTCTCGGCCCTCGGTGCACTTGGAGGACTGTACTATTACTACACGCACGGGAAGTCTGCCGAAGATCGCGAGAGAGCCAGGCGCGATGAGGCAGAGCTGGAGCGAAAAGTGAGGGAGTTCCCGGAGACGGGAAAGAATAAGGCGGAGGCTATGGCGAAGCAGGGTCAGAAAGCCTTTGAAGAGGCTAAGGTGGGTTTCACTCGCTAAACACTCGTCGTTGAGGAGTATTAACATCTGGTTCTCGGTAGACTGACGTGCGCGATGCAGCGGCAGCTGCACGCACCCGGGGTGCGGAGACACGTGCGGACGCGACAGAACGAGCACGCCACGGTACGCAGGAAGCGCAAGCTAAATTCGAAGAGTATAAGCAAGGTGCAGAAAGGTCACTGAGTGACACCCGCAATCGCGCAGAGAAAAAATATGAAGAAATCAAGGAAGACATGTCGAATCATGGTCCGGAGGCCAAGAACACGAAGCGCGGTTGGTTCGGATGGGGTAAATGAGTTCGTATGGCCTGGATGTCGGAGATGTTGGAATAATCCGCCAGAGGACTGAAACTTGTATATGTACTTTCTTTGTAGCACCACCGCAATACTCTACGTCGATGTTCGAGCAATACATTGAATAATTACATCTACCAATACTGTCGGCAGTTGCCGGATCTTATCTTATCTTGAACACTATACACTCCGTCACGCTTTTTACCTCTTTCCTGTCCGATACCAGTCACTGACTGACTGTCCTAATAAATTGAGCGTGTTGCGGTTTTATCTGGCACCGCCAGCTAACAATCCAGCTCGGCAGCCAAAATGGACAACCTCCAAACAAGAGTGGTCCTTGTCGGAGTTGGGTATGGAGGCAACAGAGAAGGACTCTGCTACAATACTGACTCGATCATCAGGGGAGCGACGTGTTCAGGTAAAACGACCCTCGCCAAGCATCTTCGGAACATCCTTCCAAACAGCGTCATAATCCACCAGGATGTGAGTATATCATCAGATAAACGTATACATATCTGATTCAAATGCCTCAGGATTTTGCTCCTGTAAGGATATCTTCGCGCGCGTATGTCAAGGCTGACTGAGAGTACCAACATTACAATAGCCACAAGAACTAATTCCGATGCACCCGGTTTACAACGTGCAAGACTGGGATGCTCCTCAAGGAGCTATCGATTGGCTTCGTATGCGAACGTTCTTGAACAACGTGAAGAAGAACGGATCGATCCCTCCCGACCATAAAAGTCACGATCATCTGAACGAGCAGAAGGACATCCCTATAGACGACCCTACCTTTCGAGAGTTTTCAACACAATTCCAAGAGATAGAGAGTGGACTGCGAAGTAAGGGGATCAAAATCGCCTGGGGCATTGTGGATGGGTTTTTGCTCTATTGGGATAAAGTAACAACCTCGCAACTTGCTTGATGCACTGTTCTCGCTAACATCGCACAGGAGATCATTGATCAATTAGACGTTCGATTTTTCTTACGTGTGCCTCACGATGTGCTCAAACAGCGCAGACACGAACGGCATGGATACCATACTGCAGGTAAGGAGTGCTAGCCTTTCTGTTGGGTATAGTGTTCAGTGATTGACTTTTTCTTCCCTGCCATCTCCCGCCCGCATCCTCCACTTACGTCCGATCGCATCAACTCACCACTCAAACGGGCGCATCGTTCATTCTTGAACTTCTCTATCCCTGCGTGCTTTTCCATTCTTTGGTTCACTTGCGATAATCCTGCGTTTGGAGTGCAATCCGATCCAGAAGGAACCCTATGGCGAGATCCCCCTGGCTACTGGGAACAAATCGTGTACCCAGCATACATAGAAGCTCACCGAGACATGTTCGAGAATGGCGACATCGAGAATGGAAAGCAGACAGGAGAGAAAGCGCAAGGATTGGGGTTGATGGAGCCTGTAAAGCCAGGAGAAGAGTTGAGCATGAGTGAGATGGTTCGAAGGTGTTGTGGGGTGCTTTCGGATTTCGTGCATGGGTTGGATGTTTAGAAGGGCGAGATACCGAGCAGATGTGGATTGGATGGTTTCCCGAATACCCATATTTCACGAGATACTGGGATTACAGTAAATTGCTTTGACAGTACTACTTGACTTCCTCCACACATGATGCAAAAAAGTTACGGAGCCGCCCGCCTCCCCGACCCGTGGGAAATTAATTGGCCGGCCATAACATTGTTTCAGGAAATCACATGTCACACCCAAATAAAATCTGCCGCTTGATTGGACCCCGGTATAAAGTACGTTAGCGAAGGAGACCGGTACTCCGAGACAGTGACCGCTCTTCACCCCAAACTTTCACCATCTCAAATATCTTCATCCACGTTTGTACTGACCAATGGCACAAGTAATTGTTGTCGGTGGTGGTCTCGCTGGTCTTTCTGCAGCCCACACTCTCCTTGAGCGAGGCGCCAATGTTCTGCTCTTGGATAAACAAGGGTCCGTTGATCGTCCCAGAGAAGCGAACACTGTACTGACGGACGCTCCTTCAGCTTCATGGGTGGTAACTCCACTAAAGCCACTTCTGGTATCAACGGTGCAGGTACACAAACCCAACAAGAGGCTGGGATTCCTGACAATGCCAAAATCTTCTTTGACGACACCAAGAAATCGGTAAAAAGCCTTTTTTTTTTTGACTGCCCGAGAACATTTCTTATTCGCTACTCCAGGCTCGTGACCTTGCTCGGGACGACCTTATCGGTGTCCTCACCGGCCGATCTGGTGATGCCGTGAACTGGCTCCAGAACAAGTTCGGCCTTGACCTCTCCAAGGTATCCCGTTTGGGTGGCCACAGCCAGCCTCGTACACACCGAGGCAGCGCTCAGTTCCCCGGGATGGTGCGTTTCAACCCGACAGTTTGCGGATCTCCGCACTAGCTCACCCTATCGATTGATAGGTTATTACCTATGCTCAGATGGAGCGCTTGGAAGACTTGGCTGTTAGCCAGCCTGACAGAGTCAAGATCTACAAGAAGGCCCGTGTAACCAAACTCCTCAGGGATGAATCAGGCACCGTCACTGGTGTTGAGTACGTTCGCAACGGAAAGACCGAGATTGCCCATGGTCCCGTCATTTTGGCCACTGGTGGTTACGCTGCGGACTTCACTCCGGATTCGTTACTGAAGAAGCACCGTCCCGAGTACTATGATCTCCCCACCACGAACGGTGACCACTGCACTGGTGACGGTCAGAAGATGGCCATGGCCGTCGGTGCTAGCGCAGTCGACCTTGAGAAGGTTCAAGTGCACCCGACCGGTCTCGTTGACCCCAACGAGCCAGAAGCAAAGGTCAAATTCCTTGCTGCTGAGGCTCTTCGTGGTGTCGGTGGTCTTCTTTTGGACAATAACGGTGACCGTTTCGTCGATGAACTCCAACATCGTGACTATGTCACTGGTAAGATGTGGGAGAACCGCAAGGTACGCTGCTTGCTCGTGATTTAACCTTGACTTGCCCAACATGCCCTTCCGCAGTACCCGATCCGCCTTGTCCTTAACGGTCAAGCTTCCCAGGAGATTGAATGGCACTGCAAACACTATGTTGGGCGTGGCTTGATGAAGCGTTTCGACAGCGGTGATGCACTTGCCAAGGAGATGGGCATCTCCCCTGCCTACCTCAAGAAGACTTTCGACACCTACAACGCTGGTGTCAAGGCCAAGAAAGATCCTTTCGGCAAGAAGGTATTTGATCTCTTATGTGTTTTGCCCTGAACCAATCTGAACTATCATTTCAGTTCTTCTCGACCGGCGATTGGTCCATGAACGACTACTTCAATGTTGCAATCATGACGCCTGTTCTCCACTACACCATGGGTGGTCTTGAGATCGATGCTGAGTCGCGTGTCATCGGAAAGGATGGCAAGCCCATTTCAGGTCTCTTCGCCAGCGGTGAAGTTGCTGGTGGTGTCCATGGTGCTAACCGACTCGGTGGTTCGTCGCTCTTGGGATGTGTCGTCTTCGGTCGTGTCTCCGGTGATTCTGCTGCTGCTTACCTCCTCCGTACGACGGGTGCCATTGTCGAGAAGGCTGGTGGTCGTCTAGGTGCTTTGGCGGGGCAACTCGCAGCCCAACCTGCCGCATCCCAAACCGTAACATCTCCTGCTACAACAGGAGCTGCTGCCCCCTCATCATCATCAACGAAAGAGTTTACGGTTGCTGATGTTGCCGCGCACAACAAGAAGGACGATGTCTGGGTCATCGTCAACGGCCAAGTACTCGATGTTACATCGTTCTTGCCCGATCACCCAGGAGGAGAGAAGGCTATCCTCTTGTATGCTGGACGTGATGCAACCGAAGAATTCAATATGCTCCACGACCCCAAGGTATGCCTTACCCGCACTAGTTCCGTCATTGTTCTAACGCCCTTGGCACAGGTTATCCCAAGATACGCACCCGATTCCGTCATTGGTGTCGTCAAGAAGTGAACACGCGCTGTCCCTTTGATCGGACCTTGGAAGGAATCAAAAGCTGTCGGGGGAATGTTGTACGGTGGCTGTTTGCATATGTAAGTGCGTCATCGACGACCTGCCCATCCACCCTCTTTGCACCATCACGATGTTGTGATCTTTGTATCGTACTCGGCATACCAATGTTTTTCTATCTTTCTATTCGTATTGCGGTGACAAGCAATGATTGCGATCCACATAACTGTGCACACGGGATTGTACTAGAGCGAATCTACAGGGCATCATTTATGACGACTCTCGATGCCCCCCCCCAGCTTTTCTATCTCGATGGTCAATGCGACGAAGGGTTGAAGATATTGCGAATCGTGGATCCTCTCGTCTCCTTCCAATTTTACAACGATCGTTTCAGCCAACTTTCATGACGACCTCCAATCCTCTCCAATCGATTTACTCGTCCCACTGAAGTATTGTCATGGGATGGATGGTACTAATTGCCACAGCAGCCTGAGGTGATGCCAGGTCTGTTGTATTATCCGATCTTGCCCGACTCGAGATGTAACACACACCTCTTGCTCTATCATTGAAGTTGTATGTAACTGGCGGGTATTGGGCGCTGTTAATGAGAGCCGAGGTCGGACAACTTGCCTCACCCGCTATACTTCCCAGTGGCGCTTCCTCAAGGCCTCAACACTCAGTCGCCAATGTATATCGCTGGACTCCAGCTGTCAATCAGCACGCCACAGAGCGTCGAAGCCCTCGTCGTCCTCAGCACTGCGTACTACCTACGATATGCTATCACGAAGACGAAGGCAGTTTCCACCCACTCTGAGGCTAAAGGCGGGCGTGTCAAACCTCAATCTTTACCTCGGAGTTTCTGGGGACGGATTGTCTCCCCAGTCCAGGCATTCGCATTCCTAGTTCCCCCAGCGATCTATGTTGGTGCACTGGTGCTCAACAAGTTCCAGCAGCCACAATGGATGACCGGTCTTGCACTTCTGGCAGATGACTCAGTTGGACGGTCAAGTGTGGACGAGACATGGAAGGCTGGATTACGCGTGGCTGCTTGTGTGGGGACTTTGGTTTCGAAAGGCATCAACAGTTGTGTATTTGACCATTTGGGAGAGCAGTGGCATTTCATCGGCGTGCGTGGCTGGTATCCGAGCTTTTGCAGAGTCGAATTGATCCTAAACTGTTGTCTTTTTTTTTTTTTTTTTTCAGCGTCGCGAGCGGCCTCGAGTGGTTCAGACAGGACCGTATGCATGGGTTCGCCATCCGTTGTACAGGTGAACTCGACTCGTCTTGTTGCTCTATTCGGTTCCCCAACAGATCCACCGTTGACCAAGTTGCTGACTCGGACTCGTCTTCAAAACTCAACAGTACCGTTCTCCTCCAAGAGGCATTGTGGTCGATCATGTTCTGGTCATACGCACCGTTGATTGCACTTGTTATCACCGCTATGAGCTTCGCGATCAAGATGCCCATCGAGGTGAGGATCCACCGGACCTTTGAACATCTCTCTCCCCAAAAAACATCACGAATGTTTGTGGCAACTGATCACGCTTAACTCTAGGAGGCCGCGATTCAACAAGACGAAGGGATTAGGGAAGAGTACAGGGAATATATGAAGAGAGTTCCTGCAAGAATCATCCCATACGTTTGGTGAATTGGAAACCCCTACCCCCCTTGTGTTCAACCTATGAATATGGTGTCATGGTGCTTGCTTACGAAGTTGATGATTCTAATATCACTGTGTGACTCCGATCTGGGTACTATGTGTGAAGCGGACCTTAGTATCCCGGGCGGGCGATGACGAAGACGGTTACTGAAATAGCACTTCAGAGAAACATCCCACATCGTTCGATGGGATAGTGACAGCGAGGGAAAGCCTCAAGTCACGGCGGATGAGCCACCCACAATGTACGACATGTATAGAACCAACTTTGCCAGCAGAAACATGATGGAACCATCAACGCAGGAGACACCCCCGATTTCATTATCACTCATCGCACGATATCTCCGGACGGTGAAAAGCTCAAAACGTATAATGGCATCTAGGCCTGCAAATCATATTGTACTGTATGTATAGTGTAGCGTGAATGCAATGACAATGGAAGCAGTCCGGATGCAGTTTAATCTTACCTCTATCGATATACTACTGAATAACGAAAACGGTGATGGGGGGGGGGAATGAAGAAAAGGAGGTCGAGACGTATCAACAAAGTTCAAGACATGAGTTCCTGCAAGGCAGCAACATGATGTTCCTGACGTTTCAGCAGCTCGGCATGCGTAATAGATGTCCGAAGTTCCAGTTCGAGCTAACAAGAGCAAAGCACACTCATATCAGTAACGATCGGCATGCATAAAGTTCGGAGGACGTCACCTGCAAGAGTTTATTGGGCTGCCACATCCGCGTAGGCAAGTTTTCCAATGCGATGTAGACCGCAGATATCGATTCGCATTTCAATAGTTCTTGCTCGTTGCTGCGCAAAATACCAAGCGCAATGCGGAAGAGGACATCTAATCCATCCACGAGGAAGACATCCCATACTCTGAAAAGTGTCTATGTAATGTTTGGTCAGAGATCCGCACACCGTCTGGTCGTTCAGGACAACGCACCTCTATGGGAAGACAGTCCGTGAATAGGGATAAAAACCAAGAGAAGCAAATTGCAGCAAGGTCGACGCCGAGATCGGTCAAGTGAGCGTGCAGTTTGGGAAGGAACTCCTGTACACAGTCCAACAACACAAGTGGACATGCACGCGAGGGAAGAAGGGATGGTGAGAAGAAGTCTTCAGGGAGTACGCGCTCGATTATGGCCGAAAGTACCCAGAAGGCCTCTTCCTCCTCCGCGTGCACTAAGAGCAACGTCGACGTGACGAGGTTCATGCCTTGACAGTACCCCACGGCAGGATTGCGCCTATATCATATAAATGAGCAGGCAACGGACGGGCAGTAAGCGTCCCTACCGGCTGTACGCTGTCAAAACCCTTCGAAGCTTATGCACCCCAGCACCGTCTCCACCAAAGAAGATATTCAACGGCATCGTCCTTCCAACGTCCTTCTCAATCTCATGCGTCACCAACCCATGGGTATCCACCTGAGCTAACAAGTCCCCAAACAAACCCGGCTCCCTCATCTCCAGCCCCCCACTACACTCCATCCACAACTTCGATCGATAAACAAGGGGTATCCCCCCTCTTACCAATTTATCGAACTGATTCCTCTCGTCCTTGTTCGACGATAGTCCGAGCTGCGCGAAGCCAATTAGGCCCTCTGTATGGGAGAGCTCATCCTCTTCATCCGTGGTTCCAAGTCCAAGAAGGGCAGCTGCTCCGCCGATGGAAGTCGTCGGTACCATAGAAGGCAGCGTTGACTTTGCTCCAACCCCGACTCTTCTGCGTTGTTTGACGAAAACGTCCCAGTCTTTGCGCGCCGCGGTTTGTCGCTCATCGTGTATCCTCGTGAGATCAGCTAGAAGAACACGGATCGTATTCGCGCATACATGTCGTGGCGTTCTGGCGGAGACCGCAAGGACGGAGTTAGGGTTCATCGGGGAGGAAGAGGAGGGTGTATCTGGAGATGGAGTTAGTGTGGAACGTCGGTTGTACTGGGGCGGCCCCGGAGACGAACCACGGGGCTTGTGTGACGACTCAGCGGTGTTTTCAGCCGCAGGAGACGAGCTTGCAACAGACTTCCCGCCAGCTCCGTCCAGAGCGCTGACGGCAGGAGTTGCGCCAAGTCCATCACAACCACAGAAGTCCTTCGTAACCTGAATGACACTCTTCTGGCCGTCAGCCTCCTCGTCCGACCAAGAATTGCTCTCCCGGCGATCCGCGATCTTGACTCCAGTGAGACAAGCAGGGGCAGTATTTCCACATTCCTTGGCCCTGATAAGTAGCAAAACGTCGTATTGTGAGACATCGTAGATGAACCCGTATCGATCTGTGAGAGGTTGCTCGCTTTCGTCGTCGTGGTACACACTGAATCGCGAGGCGGAGATTGGGAGGGGAATGGTGAAGTGGAAGTCTGGAGCAGTCAACCGTGTATACTTGCGAGAGAGGTAATGTGTGGGAGGCTTGGATATCGCCGGGATAATAGACTCCAATGGGACCGAGCCGGGTTTGTTGCTGGCAGGTTGAGGGCTAACGGTATTAGCAGGTTGCCGCGCAGCAGCTGACCCATGATCAGCGTTAGGTCTCGGATTGCCCTCATAGCCGCTGGTTGTCTTCCTCTGCGGTTGCGGCATCAAAGCGCCGAGGATGGGAGTCGTAAGAGAGGCAGTAAGGATGCCACCTGTCCGAGACCCCGACTTCCGCACCACTTGAGTATTCAACGCTCGCGAAAGCGACTCCGTGGCAGCGACCCCTTCAACAGTACTGAGCGTCGCTCGAGCAACGACTTGATGGCCCGTTTCCCCACGAACTTCTTTCCGCTCTTTCCGCTCCCTGGGCTTGGCTGGTTCACGGAAGATGACATGCTCGTCACGCGCGTTCTGTACGAGTTCGAGAGCGAGCCCGCGCACCAATGGTCCGGCATCGCGTCCTTGGTCTGCAAGGATGCTTCCCGGATCCGATGTCATGACGCGCGTCGCGTGCACGATGGCTCTTAGAGACGAACCCTGAGGAAGGCGCTTGTCTTCCGCCAGCGAAGGTGACTGCATCGTAGACGTTTCTGTTGACTCCGAAGGTTCAGGGAAGGTGGCGAGTTGTGGTGCAGATGGAGTGGGCAACGGCATCGTACCCGCGATAGGAGACGAGGCCGCCGACGGAGGCCTCCCATCCTGTCCCTGACGTACATGCGAAGGATCAGAAACGGGTCTGACTAACTTCCGCTGTTTCGATGGCACAGTGACTGTTGCAGCTGGGTTCAGGATCGAGATCCCAAGTGTCTCGAAGACGCTTTTACCATGCTTGCGACGTGCCGCGCGCTGAGAAGAACCTGGAACTGAAGGTACTACTTCCGGATAAGGCGAATGGTCCCGGGAGGGCTCTTTGCTAGCAGCTTCCTCTTTGATGGAGAAGGTAGGAGTACCACGCGTTTGTTTGGATTTTCCTCTATGTAGCCAGGTTCCCATCCAATCACCAAGGAATGCTCTATCGTACCTGGAACCATGCGCGTGGTCATCAGAACTTCCGCTGGTAACACTGGGTGGCGTTTCGGTGTGTAATGACAATGGTGGCCGGTCAGTTGATGCTGATACCGCCGGAATTTCATTGGCGTTCGCGCGTTCTGGTTGTGAATCGGAACTTGGTTTGTGGCTTGCGGATGGCGGGAATGCGGATGTGGAGGAGGTGACGCTTTCGCGAACTGGCACATTCGGTGCCAGATTAACTTGATCCTCGAGCGCTTCCGTGAGAGATGTCTTGAGGGACTGCATACAGAGCAGTGTCAGTCGATTACATCCGAAAATAACACACACGGAAAGACGCCTGCGTACCGAAAGACTCTCCTGCCGCTTAATATGATGTCGACGTTCGTCGTCATCTGCGAAGATCGTTTCTATAACATGCCGTGCAACGTCCTGTTCCGAGGGTTGAAGTTCCTGCAGTAGCGTCTCTGCGCGCTGCTTCCCAACGGCTTGCTTCTCCTCTAACAGTTTCCTGCTTTCTTCAAGCTCCAGCCGCGCGCGCGATAGGCTACGGAGTGCGGAGGATAGGACACGCAGGGCAGTATGATAAGGATGGTTATCCGCGTCGGAAGGTGATTCTACGGTGCTCAGCTGAGATATTGCGGACTGGATCGCCTCGTCCGAGTACTCGTGCCATTTGTGGGCCAGTACATGTGACACAACAGGTGATAGCTGCTCAGAATGGTTTCCATCGGAGATATACTGGTGAGACATGATCCTGGGTGGTGCGGTTGGACTGGGCGGGACCAAGTAATTGGTATCATAAGTAGGAGCGATGACGAAACAAGGCGGTTGTCGCGGGGACTTTTGTGCAAGTGCTGAGAGAGACGTGGTGGATGGTCTTCGATCTATAGTTCTATCTTCACTAAAGGACTCGCGTCTGTCTGATTTCCCAAACCCACGAACGCTGCCATCCCAGTTCGGCCGAGCGATGGTACTGCTAGGGAGAGTGGTCGCGGTCGTTGGACCGCTGGTGTCAGGATCGCCGAGTTTCCCGAGCTGTGATTTGAGTGTAAAGTAGCTGTTCTGTGATGACTTCGATGGCTGTATTTCCGCGTTCGAGTCCTGGGTGAGTGTACGCGCTCTACGACCTCGGGACGGAGGAACAAGTTCGTCTGGTGAAAGCGGGTGAAGCTGGACTGGTGTCGACGCTTGCAACGACGGTGAAGCCATGTGTTGTCACAAGCGTTGAAACCCCAAGGACATATCCCAACTCTGCTCGCGACAAAAGTGAAAGGAAAGCAAGCAAGTGGGACTCGCCTGCCAACGGGACTTGGCCGATCCAAGGGGGTCTCGAGGAGCGTGAGACTAGACTGCCGTATTCAGTGACTAACACTCGACTGTCTCCAACTCTAAAAGCTTCAAGTTCGACTAGTTTCTAAACAATGGGCTGGTGGTTCAGCACTTCCAAGCCGGAAGCGTCTTCGGTGTCACGGGAGGAAAGGAATCAGTGCTGGGACAGCAGAGATTTATACTTTGAATGCCTGGACCGCGCTCGCGTCCTAGAGGCCGGCAAGGAGGGTAACGTATGTGCAAACGAGAAATCCCGGTATGAGGACAACTGTGCCAAAAGCTGGGTAGGTTCACCGTTACCTGTACCCCATTCTTCCACTCATACGTACGTTTCAGATTGACTATTTCAATAAACGCCGCGTCCTCGCCGAACAGCAAAAGGACCTACTGGCGCAGTCTAAGATGCAGGCCCAACAAGCCAAACAAAGATGAGGTTGATAACCCTCGGAGCACACACCACCAGCTGTGCTGTTCTTGATATCTTGATGTCTCTACGAATCCCAACTCAATTCAGGAATGGTCTCTGGGAGGTACTTGTCCTCTCCGCTCGCTGGCGAGAGTCAAAAACCCGGGCAGCAAGTACTTACGCGGCCTACGTCCAGAATCACAAAGGCAAGGTCGCCGTCTTCAATCTGGATCCAAGCGACGAAGACCGGGAAGCAGACTTCGTGTTCGCTGACGGGTGTGAGATTGTGCTTCCGTCCTTGTCCCCGAGCTCGCGTGATGAGCTCCGTCGGATCCATGTGCTGGTGCGTAATCTAGCGGGTGAAAAGCAAGAGGTTTGTGAAGGCGATACGCCCAAGGCTTCAACTTGTAAAAGGGACACGAGGGAATGTCAGGAGAATGTTAGGAACTGTCTGTGCAAGTCGTTCTTTCAGCCGTTTTGGTGGATGATAGCAGGCTCGATCCTTCCCGGTTAATGTTCTTGTGCCCTAGTCGGGGACCAAGTCACGATGATCAGACACGCGAATGGGGGCTATGACATCCCGGCCGACACCAGGAGGGTTCAGTACTCAATGGAAAAACAACGATATATTGTACTATTGGCATATCTTCCCAATCAGATGAACTCTCCGTCGATCCAGATCGATCATTTGACCGTGGAAGCGGTATTCTTCTTCTGCTCCTTGAGCTTTTCGATGCGCTGCAAAGTTCACGACCCTAAGTCCCGGCGCTCATCGCATACATGACCACCACCAAAAAAACATACCAGACGTCGTTCCTCTTTTCTTCTCGACATTTCACTCGCCTTCTCTTCCTTGGACATTCCTGCAGTCGATTTGGGAGCTGGTTCTGCCTCGCCTGGTAGTGGGGGGCTGATTAGAGTAGGTCGCAAACTGATCGTGGGTGAAACAGCCGTTGGTTTGGTCGGCGGACCGCCCGATCTTCGAACTTGGACTGGAGGGACCTTGGGCTGGGGCGTGACTACGCGAGGAAGGTGTTGCGGTGAACCCCATAAACCAGACGAGACCACGTTCGAGTTACTTGTCGTAGCACCCAAGGTACCCCAGTCATCATCTACTGGGAGATAACAAAAGGTAAAGACCCCCCGACGAATCACAAGGACACTCCGAATTGCTCACCATTGGGCGTACTTGGGACAGAAATGCCGAACCCGAGATCGCCAGCTGGGTTTAATTTGGGGCCGGTCACAGGTGGGACGCTCTCGAATGCATCTAGAGCAATTTAAATTTGGTGGATAAGAATTCAACAGGAGGGACAACTTACCCCAATCCCCTTCGTCAACACCCATGTCGATCAGGTCATCGTTACCCCACGTATTCCCTCCTTCCTCGGCAGCGACCTGGTCAGCAAGTTGCGCTGCAACGGATTTGGCGTTCGGCTTGTTTGCGCCGAGTTTTAAGCCCTTCGGCTGCGCGACCCCGAGAGAGGAAGGCTTGCTTGCTTGGATTTCCATCCGATCGCTTGCTGGGGAAAAACTACCAACAATAGGTGGCGTCGAAGCGGGTCGGTCGTGCGAGTTCGCAATGGTGCTCTGCATCTCGCTCGGAGCGAGCTGGTAAAGGTATCCCGTGAGATGTGACTGGGGCATTATTCGTGAAGGACATTACCTTTCGCCCGATAGAAGAAATAGCCCAACCAGCTAAAGCACCAGCGGCACCTGTCGCGGAATTGACGAGGTTGGATTGCGTGAGGCCGCCTGGAATTGAAAACGCCACCTCCGCGTTTCCTTCCCCTTCAACCAGGGCTGTTTCAGGCTGTACAATGGTGAGCTGGCGAATATGGAGCGAAAACAAGAGATATCTCACCATCGAGGCTGCATGAGTTTCCAGCCGCTTGATGAACGACTCCAATGCCTTGAAAGCTTGATCACGCACAACCCTAACGAATACTTGGCAAGACTCTGCGGAACAAGACTCTGGAACTCACTTTTCTTTATCAAGAGTGGTGGACGCGATGCTCGGAACCACTTTTGCGGCCACATCTTCGATGCTAAAACACTCGCTTGTCGCCATGAAAGCCATTAAACCCGCCGTTCGCGCATGGATGAAAGGATCCTTGAGCGCTTTAGAGAATGCAGGGACGAGGACCTTCTGCTTGGCGTTGTAACCCAGGGAAGGTCCAAGTCGGCCGATAAGAATACAGGTGTTTGTTCTTATAGAAGCCTCGGAATCGTTTTGAAGGCGTGCCAGATGACGAAGGAGGTCGTTATTGAGTATGCGATCGCTGAGCTGATCGTGGAAAGTGATCGGATGAGATCTCTTGATCAAAACGCGCAAAGGACTCACTTTTGGAGACAGAAGGACGATAGCGCGCACCGTAGCCTCACGAATAACAGCGACCGTATCTGTGAATCCAGATTGCTGGTCAAACAAATCAGTGCAACCTCGCAGATGGACGAAAGAAGATGTGCCTACTAGATTAGGCCACACTTTCTCGACGACGGCCGTCTTATCGAGCTTATCCGCATACTCTGAGAGGTTATCGAGCAGCGTCATACGCGTACCTCGATCAGAACTAGCGTAAAGTTTGATGAGTGGCCCCAGAACAGAACTACCATAGTTGTCCGGCGAGACATTCTTTCCAAACTGCAAGACTAGAGGGACGATCGTTGCCGCAGACGCGCCACCGTACTCAAGAGCAGCGACAAGCGAAGGAAGCACTCGAAAAGAAGCGAATTCGGGAGGAAATGAAGAGGCCGATTCTTTGAGCGTACTGTACTATAACTATGGGCCAGTTATTCGCGTGGAATACGGTCGCACTCACCGAAGAAGAGTAGCTTTTTCAGCCTCACTCCCCAAACTGAAGTTATCGAGGCCGGCACAAACCTTGACCAAGCGATTGCTAGAAAAGAATCCGGAACCCTCCCCGGCTGTTTCTGCCATTCCTATATCCAAGAATGTTTTCGGAGTCATGCGTCCCTTGGGGTTCGGGTTGAGAAGTTTCTTGAACGATGAAAACACAGACAGAGGTATCGAGCCCCGGGACGAAGGTTGAGGCGGTGTATGAGGAGGTTCCGCAGTCTCCGGCAGGGGATGAGTAGGGTTGAATACGGAATGCAGCAACAGACCAAGCGCGTAACCATCTGCGGCAGGTATAGGGCCGCTACATCCAATGTAACTCCCATCGTTCGGAGATGGACAAAGAAAACTTACTCCTTCAATATGGACCAACCGCTCTTCTTGACCTCGGGAGGTGCACGGGACATGGCTCCTGAAAGCAGGCCACCCATCGTCTAGGTTGAATTAACGACGAACTACAGGCTCGACACACCGACTCACATAAAGAACTGCATTTTCGTCTTTGGGATTACTCAATGCTTCGAAACCACCCAGTTTCCATTCTCCAGACGGTGATATGAAGATAGAGTCGGTACGTATGTTGCCGTGCGTTGACGTAGCGGAATCGTTGACGAACGCAAGAGCTACCTAGCGATAGGATAGTTTTCAACGGAATCAAAATGAGCATGGAACGCTCTCGACTCACCGATATTCGATGTAGTCCCCAAATCAGCCAATCCTGTCTCTCCTGCTGACTCTTGGACGCCCACGTTTGCAGTGCAGCTGAGAGAGGTCGCACCGGCTCGGTCATGATATGAATAGAGCTATCAGTTTCTACGACGTCTATGAATTTGAGTACATCAGGGTGCCGGATGGTTCGTAGCTTGCGCAAGGCATTCTTCGCGAGTGGAATCGTGGACTTGTTGTGTGGGTGAACGAGATCGTATTCGAAGACCGAAACAGGGCTTCCATCCTCCTACGAGCTGATACGGTCAACGTGTATTCTGAAAGAAATGGTGCTGGGGACAGTACACGTTTCGTGGCATCGTACAAGACCCATAGTGTATCGCAAGAGGCTACCTTCGTGCCGAGGGTAAAGGGTAAGTTGATGCCTGACTTCTGGACGAGCGTTGAGACAGCTGCAGAGCCTAGATTGCGTAGATAGTCCATTACCACCAGTGGGACCTACTTGAACCGCCGTCCGAAACCAGAATGGAGGCGAGGCTGCCCAAGTTGCTGCAGGTTGAGTGATAGCGTGAAATAGCACTAGTAATAGCTGAGGAGCCCGATTTAGAGATTACACTACGATTCAGTAAAATGATCAGGCATGTCCTGAAGATACTAGATTGTTCCAAAGTAACATCAAGAATAAGCTATGGTCCAGTGTTCAAGGCTCTGTTATCGGTAAATCCTCTCGCTTGTCATAAATATCATAAGCTGCCGGAGTGCCTGCAGCTTGCAGCTTGCGCGCAACCTTCTCCACGCCGGCAAACACACGGAGGAGATTTCCGCCTGTCAAACCCGCCAGGTCATACTTGTCCCAACCACGGCGGTAAAGCTCGGCAACCTGAAGCAACGTTGAGAAGAAGGCTACAGAAACAGAACGCAGGTGACTACTCACGAGTGCGGGGTACTTCGAGACGTCCTCCAGTCCATCGGGGGTGTCTCCGATTCCGTCGTAGTCGCTGCCAATGCCAACACTAAGAGGGCTGGATCAACGCATGTCGGTCAACAAGCAAGGAGAAACATACTGCTTCTTGCCAGTGATCTTAGCGATATGCTCAACATGGTCGGCCACAGTGTTGATGTTAGCCTCGCCCTCCGGAGCGACGAAAGCGGGAGCAAAGTTAACCTAGCTAGCGTTAGACGGAGTGACGGTTATCGTTCATGTCGACAAACCATGATCACACCGTCCTTCTTCCCTTCAGCCGTCCCGATTAAGCCGAGAACTTCATCAGGAACGTTGCGAGCGACGTTGTGCACAACCCTCGCTGAAGAATGCGACCAGATGACGGGTGCTTTAGAGCGCAAAATTGCTTGGGTCGCAGTCATGTCGGAAGTGTGCGAGAGATCGACCAACATTCCGAGTCTGTTCATTTCCTCGATAAGCTTGAATCCAATTGGGCTAGAAGTGTATCAGTTGATCAACATCGTCGATATGAGACGCTCGTCACCTCAAACCATAGTGTAGGGGAGCGATCTGGGTCAAATAACCTGCCGAATCCGCGAATGCATTGTGACACATGTGAGTGAGAGTCACATATCGGACGCCAAGCCCGTAATACTGTCGGAGGACTGAAAGGGAGTTTCCCAATTGATGTCCGCTTTGAATCGTCTGAGTAAATCTCCTAACAAGCTGGAAACAGAATCTCACCCCTCAACACCGAGCAAACTGGCGATTTTTCCCTGAGAAATGACTTCTTTGATATCCGCTGAGCCGAGTGCATACCCAAACGTCTGAGAAGTGTTAACTCTGAGCCGAGGAAAGCATCGGGTCAAGTGCTCACGTCCGGATACTTGTCGATGAGCCCTTTCGCAACATCGATCTGTTCCAGCGTGTCGCTGAGTCGAGTGTTAGATGATTGCGGAAATAAGACAAGTCCAATCAACATACCGCACTCTCCACGTCGCGTCCAAAAAGTCCTTTCCCTCTGCCGACTTATCGGGACAGCTTACATACACAGACCTATGCTCTATTCGAATTTATTCGACAGAAAGGAAAGTGAAATGATACGCACCAGAAGAATCCACCTACTTTTCCTTTGCGTAAACGAGGAATATCGACATGCATGGGCATGTTTCCTTCGAGAGGAATAGCTGTGACATTGTTTCGGAAACCAAGTCTTGCCACCACGGGTAAGTCTGAGGGTTGGGTCGTTTACATGAGGTATGCGTCTCTGAAATATTTCCATACCGATGTGACCATCCTGAATTGATGGGTTAGCAATGACGGGCACCCGAAGACGAGGAATGGACGCACAATGATGGGTGCAGAGTCGAGCAACCTGAGGGCAGCGAGATCTGGATCCCTGGGGAGTTTTCCTGACCAGCCACTGTCTCTCAAGTGCCCTGGATCAATGAGAGCAAGCGCGGCGGCGATAATGAAGATAGCGCCCAAGATAGTCCAGACGACTGAGCGAATGTGAAGAGCACGGGTGTGCTGCTGAGAGGCTAAGAATTCTGCGTCGTCGTGTGCATAACTGCGCTGTCCTGACTCTACGCTCTGAATGAGAGGCTGTGTTTCGCTGCTCATGGCGGTGAACAGAAACCTACAGCTGGTCCGAGTTGACTGGTCGTGTCAGGACCGTGTCTGCCACTAGGAACCATTTTCAACCGGTCCTATGACATACCTCGGCTCGTTTAGGTAACTTCCCCTGACGTCATGATCTTGCAGATTATCGATTTGGTTCGAACAAGACGAACTTACACGATGGGCGATTTTTAATCGTGTATTTACAGTGGGGAGCGAGTAACAGCCTACGAGCGGCTCTGATTCCTCAACATTTCGATCAGACAGGTAGCCTTCCCGCCACCACAGAACGCGGCGCACTGATAATGATAATGACATCTATCAGCATCGTTGGTATCGCCGGGAGTCACCCAGCTTGCGAAATCTTTTGCCTCGAGTCCGATTCATTTGACTGAGGATTAGGGTTAGGTTAACCGATCTCACGACCTTGGACAGACTATTCACGACTGCCAAATGTACTCAACTTCCAGGATGTCTGGGCTCGCATATCTTCCAGAAGATACTCTCTTTCGCATCATATCATTTCTCTCACCGCCGGATATTATCCGTCTTCGACAGGTAAGCGTGGTTGAGAGCATCGATGTGTTGATTTCCGCTGATCCCCCGCCGGATCGACTCGATGGTCTAGGTCTCTAAGACGTTGTATTCAGTGACATACCAGCCCGTGGTTTGGATTCGTGCGCACAAATCCCGTGCCGGTGACGAAGAGGGATTGAAGCTCCTCGAGCGTGCATTAGTCCAATCTACAAAGTTGGGACCTTGGTCTGCTCGCAACTTCCATCTGGATCCTGTTCGCATACCCCAGAGTTGGCTACTATATGAATCAGTGGCATATCCCGCAATGGGGATCGTGGTTTATCACAACCACCCAGTCATCCGTGATCTATCGCAACCTCGACTCCGACGACCCACAAACTCGTGTCTTGTTTCATTTGGACGATTCCAGCGAAGGCATCAATATCTTCATGTGTGATGACACAGTCACTCTCGCGGGTCATCCCGTCACATACATGCTTCTTAGGCCTTGTAAACGTGGTCATCCACTGTAAGTTTCAATTGTATCGAACCTTTGACCGATCGCATGAACGCGCGATAGGACCCTATTGAAGATCGTTGGCCACTGTCGTTCATCGCTATTACTAGAGACTGTCATTCCGCTTTCATATCCACGACACGATGAAGTCTACAGTATGACTGTCAGTCCACGATACGTCTGCATGTATACATCCGGCGTGCGAGAGGAGGATGGGGAATTTAGTTTCGCGCTGCTCGACGTGACAACAGGGAAGACATACCATATTCCACCATTCAAGTCTACCGTGGTAAGTTTCGTACATCATCATCCGTCTGGCTATGATAAAGTAAAAGCAAAGGCACCGGAAATACTTGAGCGTTTGGCGCGTAACACTTATCACTCGCACTGCGCAAATCTCCTCTTAACAAGCACCCATATTCTTGCCGCCTTCATCACTTCGGATCCCGACCAACACATACAGGCATTCTGGCTTCCTTCGGAAGTGGAGTCCGGTACTACTGCCAAGGACGACGGGATGTTACAGATGACACATGAAGGGATATGCAAGAACATTGAATTACCCGTGCAGGTCCTCCGTGCGAACACGGTCACCAATATCGTTGGAGGGGTGCAGACGACAGATATACGAGTCATGGCTCGTCGCTACCGGTCGCATGACGTGGCAGGGAAGTCTTGCGAAGAGTACAGGGCCATAGATCTCACTCTAACCCCTTCAAGTTCTCCCGGAATCGGGGAAATCACACTCTCACAATGTACCCCTTTGATCTCTTTGAAGGGTGAATGGGCGAGTTTCTTCAAGGTCGTAAGTTCGGAGGATGGGTTCGGCCGCGGCGTGTGCTTCATCTCGCGCGAGATGTCAACTTACGTTCAAACGTTTTCTGTGGATGCGAGTGGTCCAGTTTGTCGGGTTGAAATTGGGCCGAGGAGGGACGTGTCCATGCTTCACCCCTCGAGGCACAAGATGGAATTTCGTGCATGGAATGGCGAGGTTTGCTATGTCACGAAGGTGGCGCGCGACATTGGGATTCATAAATTTGTATGATTTGATAGTGAATATGTTGACACTATGCAATTGATTGCATTGTATACGAATACTTGTATTATAGACCTGAAGGCCTGACCAAGAGCTGGCATGCATCCTGAGCCCACCGAACCGAGACCGAGTGGTTGGTCAAAGAGGCTCTGGGGCAGTCAACCGCGCATCGGCGCGGCCAGGGAAGGCGGGGAATCAGGCAGCTGTTCCGAGTTTGTCATGGTGTTCCTTCACGAAAAAAAAATACTTTATCTCTCTTTATGCAGATGGACAACGTCACAGCCCCATCCTCCTCATCTTCATTGCCTTCGTCTCTTACTTAGCATCCTTCGTCTGATGTCCGATGGCTCCGGACACCTGGATAGTCGATGCCCTGAAAGTTGGTCCGATTCTCCTGGGATAGTCTCACTATAGCGGTTCCAATCGCGTCAGCCCGCCCTATTCAAATCAGTGCCATCCACTTCGAAAACGACGTTCACATGCCAGTGGATAGTCGAACTTGAAGGAATCTCCAAGCGGCCTAGCAGGTTTTCTCAGCGCTGAACTATGTGGTCGACGGATAGATTCACTGCCGAGGAAAGGCATGAACGTAGCGGGAATCGGTATTGATATCATTGCAGACATATTGTCTCTTGTATCCAACAACAGCCTTGAGCTCGCGAGGTGGGGACCAAGGTGGGGACACCAACCCTTTGAGCGTGATGCAAAACGAAAGGTTGCACCATAATGCGGGGACTAGTTGGATCTAGTATAAACTTCGATTTAGTCGGACGATCGTTTGGGCTCCCTAGTAAATGTTTCTCTGCTGAGTTAGACATCCTCAACTTCACTTACACGTACGGAGGTAAAAAAGGTACCTTGAATGTTTTTATTTTTGGGCATACAGACTACCTACCCTGAATACAGCAAGGATATGTTTCGTCAGAGATCGAGATATGAAATTTTATGTATCCTCTACGGCTAATTTGGTTAGAAGATTCCTAAAAGGATACATGTTGGATGTGTGTTGGATATTGTGTATGAGATCTCCATCGTGGAAACGAGACCAACATACAGTGGATATGCCAGCCATCACTCATGGTTGATCCTTGGAATGAACATAGAATGCTCTAGGTTGTGCTGGTATCGACATACGAATCATAAAACACTATTTGGCACACGCGCGCAGGAAGAGAGTGATATACAACATGTCAAGTAATTGGCGAGTATCTAGACAGTAAGATGGGATTCTCGTCTGCCACACCCCTCCTCACAGCCGGGCAGTCCAGGAGTTCATCCTGGAAAATCTGAACAATAATGCTGAACGAGAGTCAGTAATGTGTGACAAACGGACAAGGCTCGGAAAGCACGTACTTTTTGATTCGGTGGTCAGGCAATGGTGTTTCCTGGCCAAGCGTACTGAATAACTTTAGTGAGTTAGAAAGGTCTGTGTGCACGAGAACTGACCTTTTCTATAATGTGAAACTTGATGTTTCCGAGCCGTTGCAAGCCAGTGGTGTCCTATGGAACTTCAGCGCTCAGCGCTGAAGCGGAAGCGTCGGGTTCAACCTCAAGTTCATTTCGGACTTGGGAATTGTGGTTGATCTGTCACGTGACTGGGTCACGCTGCTGTCACGAGACAGGTCTGGTCGAGCTTCAAAGCTTCGTCATTACTGTAATGTTTGTATGGCCAATAAAAATAATTCAGATCGCTCAACAGCATTCCCGGACCGAGAATATAACTACCTCTGTTGCAATATCAATGTCTTTCACCTTTGGTTGAGCATCTGCTGCTCCGCACATGTCCAATAGCCTGTACATACACTGCATGCTGGAACTTACATACGACGCATGTTTTCCCTCGCGTATTGTGCCCATGGTGATCGTAGATCCATTGTTGGGTAACCCTATATGTATGTGATATTTCAGCTGATGGATCTTAGGAACCCCTTAGAGCCGAAGTCCAGGTAAGGATTATTCTGTATATATGTGGTACCTACCAAGAAGCTCTCACGAAACCTACCGGAATAAACGAAATATATGTTTCGTCAAACATCGTTAGTTTATTTTTCACCTCTGGGCGTGTACCTTCGTTACCCTCGATCCGCGGCTGTCAGTTCTATACTGTAGTGTAAAATGTACCTGGAAGTCTGACGAAAGGCGTGGTAAAGACGCCGGAGCAAGTTGCTTCGCTTCAACTCTCCGGCTTGGTCCCGACTCAAGTACTCACCTGTCTCTACTTGTTGGGTTGTACACATCTTGAGCGAGTGGCCACGTGGGTTCGATATGCCACTGACCGTCTAGAATCGCGACCAACCCCACCGAAGCAGTCGAGTCCTAGCCCGACTCTGGACCCTTGCCAATCTTATGACGAAGAGTAACACGAAATCCGATAGCCAGCTCCCCGTATACGAATCTCGCCCACCTTCATGGGTCCCACCATCACATGAAGAAGCTGACGTCGGTATGTAATTAGAAATGTGCATCGACATGCGCTAACGTTTACGTTCTCAAGGATACCCCGGGTTTCACCCTCCATACCCTGGACAAGACGAGGATCTCTTGTCGGGGGCCAACGTTAAGAATGGTTTCTTATTTCGTCCATATGTCCAGGTAATTCAACAAATGCTATCTCTATCTCTATCTCACTTGCCTCACCCGGCGTCAGTCAGAGCTCTATGGGGTCGCTGAAACTCTGCAATCGGATTCGAATGCCGAGAGAGAACATATCTTCGACAATGAGACAATTACCCAGTTGGAAAACATCATGAACGAGATTTTTTCTCGCCGAGCTGAGAACGTACCCGCCATTCAGTGAGTTCGCCTGTTGGCATCGTGCGAGCTTCTCCACTCATTCCACTCGTAGACCGTGGACTTTCAAGATACCCTCTCGTGTTACTCTTAATGATGCAAAGCGGCAGGCATGGTTCGCGGACCTCGCGAATGACGAAGTCCCTCTGCACAAGCTGGGCAAGAGTGTACCGCACGGTGCGAAAGGGCATGATCTTCTCGACCTCTTACAGTCGAACAACGTTGCAATTCCTCGTGCGGTATGGTTTCTGCGGGTATTTGGTGCGAACGAGACGGTTAGTCTACAAATAACTTGACTATCTTGGTTCCTGCATGATTTTTGCAGGTCGGTCTGCGCAACAAGCCGAACTACAATCCTACCCAGTACAGCATTGATTGGACGAACGTCGTCACGAGTTACTTGAAGAAACAGCTCGCCGAAATTGTCCTTCCTAGTGCTCCACGTCTGGCGGTGAACATCAAGCAAGTGTTCAAAGGCGTCCTTTCGGATCCTGAAACCCGAGATCGATGGACTTCGCGTTTCTCATACTGGTCAGTACCCCCGAATGTCGAATTATTTTCGCTGATGTAAGAATCGATAGCCTTCAGTTACTTCGGCCGTTCTATGCGGAGGGCCTGGTCGACAAACGCACCTTTCTAGTCTGGTTGGTCCAGCAAATGGCGACGTGTAACATTGCTCAAGCTGGGTTTGTGGCCCATCTCGTTGACGAGTACCTGGACGGAATGCTCGCTATCCGTGCCCTCACCAAGCCAGTCGTCGATGCATCCCTCTCCAAGCTTTCCGAGGTAAATGGTTACTTTGACTATTTGTCAGCCTTTCTCACCAGAATCAAAGATCCGTTCATCTGCCCAAGGACAGCTCATCAAGTTGGATGGTTTGTTAGTGACCCTCATACAAGTGAGACGAATGTTATCTTTGGTTTGTCACCTGCTTATCGTGCAGCGAGTTTGCCTTACCCTCCCTGATGCTATCATAAGCCCTCAGACTTGGGCAGTTCACTCATCGCTACTAATCTCCATCTTGTCTGATCCCGTAGGCGACCACCCGGCTGCTGGCGATCATCGACAGCGCGAGATACAGCGGATGCTTAACAAAAACTTGTTGGCAATCCAGAGGAGGAACGACGCGATGTTGTTTCGCAATTTACCCCCTCGTGCTCTGGAGCGACTGGGATCGATGGTTGTTGATATCCAGGTAAGCCGGCTCTACTACTTTGAACCCAGTTAATCACATTACCGACTCAAGATACTCAACTCGATATCTCGCACGACGGATATCACGGGGATTGGATTCTTCCCCTCACATTCGAGTGATCACTCGGTCTCAAGCTTTACGGAAAAGCTTGACACACTTCTCACGTGGGCTGTTACACCCCTCCAGTATGGACCACATCGCCCGTTCGCGGTAGTCACGCTTCTTTCTCAGTATTGCGAACGCACAGCCCGCCGAGAGCTCTCTTGCTCGACTCTGCAGGACTATTTATTTGATTGGCTCGATACGAGCGATGTAGCTGCTGAGAGCTCGAACCTTCGATCGGTCTCGGCTCTCTTCGGAAAGCTCGCCAAGGATGGTTTGTTCGACTATGCATCTTATATCCAAAGACTCGTGGCACGCAGTGAACCGGGTCTTTCTTGTTCCGAGGTAAGCCGCAAAGCACCCATCAATACTTAGTTTGACAATCCACCAAGCCAGCCGAATCTCCTTCGAAACATCGCGAGTTCTTGCGCTGGATTCCACTCCACAATCCAATGTACTCGCTAATACATCAACGCAAGCTAATCCTCTACGGTACGCGCGCTCGTGAAACCCCCGAGGATGTCTGTGCACGCGAGATGAGGCGCGAGATCCGAGTTGTACTGCCGTTCGTGTTCGGTGGTGCGTCATCTACTCGATAACAGAGTCTTCATTCACACAGCACCTTGACTCAGGAGTACCATCTCAATCATTTACTTCCTTATCAACTCTGTACGATAGGTGCCGCACGGTCATCGCTGCACCGCGTTTCGAACAGGTCAAAGTGTTCAAGGATTGGCTTCTGCCAAACTACCAAAAGTTTACTAGCGCGTAAGTGTTTCAGTGGTCTGTTTTCCTCTCACAGTCTCAGGCTATATAGATCCGATAACCTCGAGGAGGCTGTCGTTCTGCAAATGTACGGTGTGGTGGTAGAGTTGTTGTGCTCCACAGCTTGCTATGGTTCATTGCTCGAGGTGAGTGTAGCGAGGCATCGTCCATGTAGCCAAACCGACATCCTCAACCGACAGTTGAGCCTTTCAGTACTATCCCAGACATCGCATGCGGGCGTTGTCACTGCGGTCGGCGAGATTTTTCATCGCTTTGCCACGGTCTGGAACTCCTTGAATGCGACGAGCACTATCACGAATGCCCTGTATTCCGCCCACGTAGTTTGGAGAAACCGAGGGATGCAAGTTCGGTCGCTTTTGGCACTACTCGTCGAAATGGATGGAGGTCGTCATCTCGACGAAGCTGCGAGAGCGCTCGTGGCTGCGGACATCTCTTCGTTTGCTCACGTGAGTTTATCCAACTATTGCAGCAGATATGCCCTGATTTTTTACCAGGCTCTCGCGCCTGAAACGGCCATGGGTGATACAGTCCCGCAGGTGTTGCCTGAGATACTGCTACTCGCGGAAGACCCCAAACCTGACGCCCCATCGATCCTCGCAAATAGCTTGTGGTACAAGTACCGAACAGCCCAAGATTGGGGTTGGAAGGTCTGGGATAATACTGTCGCTTCGTTGCGTCAGGTTCCCCTCATGACCCACGAAGTCGCCAAACGTCACATGATTGCTTTGCGATACGCCCAGTTCCTTCTCCACGTGGATCAGCACCTCCCTGCAGGTATCGATGAACAAGTACTGCGCTGGTTTCTTGGCAATGGCAAAAGCGAAATATTGGCTCTCACCCCTGACGCGTGGGACGTATGTTCTGTCGTACTGCTTTTCTTGTGCGCACGTGGAGCTCTCCCGTCAACGACTATCCTCCGAGGTCTCATATATCCTGCATGGTCCCAATTAGCAGGCGTGACGTCCGTCCAAGAAGCGCAAGCGCTGGCAGTCTACATACAATCGGCGAACTCGCTTTTTGACTGTCTGCTTCTCAAATCAGAACCTCGAATATCGTCCATGCTTCCGAATACCCTCCTAGATGTCCACCGTTTCTATACCCGTCGGCAAGACGCCTTTGGGGAGCCACACTTTACTTTCCTCGCAGCACAGATACCCATTCTCGTCTCTCTGGAACACAACGAATCCATTCCTCGATCCCTCCGCGACATGGCACGAGACCTTCGCGTAAAGACTTGCGAAATCCGACAGTTTCGATTTGCTGCATACCGTGATCTAGATGTGATACGGAGAGCATTCGAACAGCCCATTCAATCCGGAACGATCGGAGAGACGCTCTTTGAACCGCTTGTGAATGCGCTCAAGGTAATCCTGAGCGACTCTAGTGAGGGTGAGTCGTCGTACTTTTGCTCCCCTCAAGTCCCAAGCGCTGAACAAGAGTTGTAGGTACGGATGTAAACGCGTTCTTAAACAACGGGATCTCGTCGGTGCTCAGTCCCTGGCGGCTCGCTGCCACTGCTGTTCAGCTCCAATTCGGAATGCGACAACTGGGTAGAGCCATGGCGCACGATTCGACGAAAAACGCTGCGAGTGCATCCTTGGATAATCTAACCAGAGCCCTATTCCACCACTCGATGGCGACCGAGGAAGCCTGTTTCATTGCAGAAATGATGAAGGAGATTGATAGCGCAGTGGCAGAGAAGGTGCTTTTTTCTTCTTTGCGTGCTCGACGATTCACTTACGACATATCCATAGTTCGTAAACAATGGCTTTGAGAGTCTCGTCGGCATTCTCATTCGCCCGCCCAGTCCATTGTCGCTTGAAATCCTAGCGGAGCGCATTGATCGTGCTGGAGAAATTTTACGGTTGCTATCCCGTGTCATGGAGCCTTTCCGTACTCAGGGCTCAGTATTCCAACTCGACCCCAACTGTGAGGAACGGCTGGGTAAGGCTATATGCGAAACTCTCGCTGCCGTCCAATCAATGTTCGTCGCGGCGGATGCTGGCGCTTCGCAACGGTTAACTCACAGCGTCATCTTTCTCGCGCGATTGTTACAATTCAAGCTCGGATTCACTAGCACCTGGACTACGACTGTCCGCGAACAATACGAAACATTGTCGTTAGTCCTGTTCCGCTTAGCCTTGGTACGTGCGCTCGTGTTCTTGGATAACGATAGAGATCCTGAGATCAAGATAGACACACGCTTCTGGTCCTTGCTTGGATCCCGTGGCGTTCCCGTTGCTGATCGACACGGTTTACTTTGTGGTCGATGGTATGTCCAGTGCCTCGTTTGTCTAAGGAGATGTTCTAACGTAGTCTGCAGAGCTCCATTTGCATTCGAAATTGACCACGCCTGACCTCTTCAAATACTACCCTACTATCCACGAGAGCGAGCTACCGACCGACCTTGCCACCGAATTCTACGATCGACTCTGTACCCTATTGCCACATCTACCTCCTAACAAGGTCGTAGCGAATCTGGTGCACGCACACCGCGACGCGTCGGGCCAACTCGTCTACGGTTCGCCAGTCCAGAACCGACCATGGGAATGGATCGAGAACCTTGGCGAGCCAGCGGTTGAAGAGGAGGTAAACCGTCGACGCGAAGACACGATCAAAAACTGTTCGTCTCTCTCGCTCGATCTCTTCACCGCTCGCCCGACTGGGGATCATATCATCCGTCCGATGAACCTCGCCGTCCACCACGACGACGACGACGACGACGACGACGACGACACTCAACAACAAGGGGGTGGGAACGTGCGTCTGGAAGGCGACATGCGGTCCTTTGAGGATGGGTTATCGGGGGAGACCGTCTATCGACGTGATTGGCGCGAGTCGAGATTGGAGACCGATCGTGAGGCGCAATCGGATGGTGCCGTGCTCTCGAGCAACAAAGTGGAGGCGTTGGACGACGTGGGCCCTTTGCCGGTCTTTTCTGCCCAGAACCGTCCGAACTCGATATCGAGGAGAGCATCGCCAGCTTCGTCTGTCAAGTCGAAGGGTTCCACACCAGGAAACATCACGTCGATCCGGCAGAGCCCAGCTGCGACGAACAAGACATCGACCGCAAGCGATGCCGCAGAAGAAGGGAGTGTGGTTGGTAGATTCGGAAACAGGGGTCAAAAAAGGAAGGCCGACTCAGATGATGAAGTAGAAATCATCGAGGGCCCGATACCCAATACAGCTGATATCAAGAAATCGAAAGGTGCGAGAGCCAAGGCCAGGAAACGGTAGCGAGATAAGATTACCATTGACGTTGTTGGCTACATCATTTGTTCCAACTTGGTGCTATGATGTCAGATGTACATTAGTTACATGCCACACCGTAAGAATAGTGTATGTTATGCGGTAGTATCTATCGGCTCACAGGATGGGCTAGTGTGTTCTGCGTGAAGAAAATGGAAACTAACAAGAATCATCATCTGCCTTGCATAGGCGCTGGAAAGAAGTGATCAAATGGTCCAGATCCCCGGTGATGAGAAACATCTTTGCGAGGATTCGTTTCGCCTGTCAACGTCGCAATCTCATTCACAAGTCCTTTTAATCGGAAGTCTTCGGCGGGTTTGTTCTCGATCTCTTTCCGACAGGAGGGGCAGGTGTATTGTGGTCGAAGTCGTCGGGCTTCTCTGATGATTGCTTGGAGATGATCGTGTAGATGGGGCCCGACCATAGCGTAGAGCGTGGGGACAGCGTGCAAGACGGCGCGTAATTGTCCACCAAGAACAGCGCGATTTCCGTCGAGGTTTGGGTTTGCTGCCATATGTTGAGCTTGCGTTTTACCAAACCAATCAAGCAGACAATCTTCACAAAAGGAGTGACCGCAATCGGGAAGACTGGATAAGGAGTCAGAAACTTTGAACGGTATCAGAGAATATCACAGACATATAAGGGTTCCAGATCGTGAGCGTACATACTTCACACGACGTGTATTCTTCCAGTTCCGGAAGAACCTTCTAATTGAATCGATGAGACAAAAGTCAAGATCACATGAAAAGCTGTAAGGAACTCACGTCTTGGCTTCGAAGGGAAGCCTCGCGCTTAAGCTGTTCAACTTCTGAGCACGCCAACGTTGCACGCTGTTCAGCTCGTTTTAGCTCCTGTCGCAGTCGTTAATGATGCCTGTCATACTGAAAAGGAGTAGAAAACCGACCTCTTGGAGTTTCTTGATGGTGGTGCGCTGGAAATTTTCATGCGCAGCATCTGACGATTGTGCTGGTTTCTTGTGCAAGGGCTTTGTATCCCCGGGCCGCTGGTGCTCGTCTTCAGATGAGAGTTCAAGGATCTCTCCTGAAAGGATTGGGGCCACAGCATTGGCTCCTTTTTTTCTTGGTTTCTTAGATGGTTTGCGCTGAGGCTCATCGTCGTCGGAAGACAAGACGATTATCTGAGCGCCGTGACTGGGACCCCCCTTTGTGGATTTCTTGGACTCTTTCGATGGACCGCCACGGGTCGCGGTACGGGTTTGGTAAGGTTGATTCGAAGGTTGTCGAAAGTCCTGCTGGCTGGACGAGCGAGTGACGGGCATGATGGTTAATGGATGGATGGCACTGACGATGGTATGAGAGAGAGTTATGGCGACGCGTTAAGAGAGCACGTGATGTTTGACCTTGACTTCGATCGGTCATTGTCTTGAAGATGCGACAGTCGGTTGCTCCCAGTCGCCTCTCTCATGCGCCGTATTTTGCGCCTCAGACAAGCAATCCAGCTTCTGTGAATCGTCTGTTGGAAAAGAAAAAGGAATATGAAGCAGTTGCAGCTCTGGAGCGCGCGAGTGCGCTCTTCGTGAAGCGCATCGAAGGTCTCGCCGACGACTGCGAAGTGATGGCGGATGCGGGCCAAGGTGAATCGAGATTGCACGCACCTGTCATCAGTGCGTCCTTATCAAGCCTTTCTAGTCCATGGCCAGGTGCTTGAACAGTGGCCGAACATGTTCCGCATACTAGGACACTTCCGTGAGGACGAATTCGTTGGTATCATCTCGATCTTTCCTCATTATTCCCAGTGGCGAATCGCCAACAGTTCGGGGAGTCAGAAGAGGTGATTTCAGGCCCTGAATCGACTCCAGTAGAACGTTTGGTCCGCGTCCCCCTAGATGATCTCCAAGCTGAGAAGCCTTCATGAAACGTTTCTGGACCTGACTTTTGTTCTTCGGGTACGTCAACGATCCCTCCACCCATCTACTCTTCACTGACTCACAGACAGACCTTCCCCCCTTGCATCGACCGGATATACCGACGCTGCTTTGCCGCATTTTCTATCACCGTCGCCTATACCTGTGAGGGAGTATATGTCGAGAGCAACTGTTTTCCTTGTTCAGGCTCATCATCGTAACGACGAAGCCAAAGTTGAGCATTTCAAACAAGGTGCCTTTTGCCTGTAAATGTGCACTTTGGCGGACGCATCGGTTCTGCTTTTCATCTTACCATGGAGTTTGGTCGTCGATTAGATCATCCCATCTACCAAGCTTATTACAATTGCTTTTAGGGTGATATAAGTCCGTTGATTACATGGTTATACATCTCGATCCGAGATAAAGACACCCAGTCGTTCCGGGAACATCTTCTCAACGCGTGACGTCATCTTTGTTCCCTACCGTCGCGTTCGCAGCCTTGCACTTCTTCGTATGCCTCCGAGCGACATCCGCCCGAGAGTAAACCTTGCTACAAAACCCACAGCTAGCGCCCGCACGAAGATGCCGCGAAACCACGTGCCGTGCCAAGCTCCCTTTATTCATCGTTTCCGTACAACCCCGCCAGAGACAAGGTTTCTGCGATTTCTCGTCCCCACTCACGTCGTGGTGACGACTGAGGTGATGGCTCATCGATACCCTGTCCCCCGCAATCTGCATATTGCATACATGGCCGCGTTCGTCTGTCCATTCACAGAGAAAAGCATAGAAATCCTCTTCGCTGTGAGAGCTCTGTGGATGGAACGATTCGGCGTTGGACGTCTCGTTATGGACGGGATGGGGCTGCATCCGATGGCCCGAGTATGGAGTCCGCGAGTGCAGCTGCGAGGGGTAGAGTCGCAGAGGACTTGTTTGGGGCATGACTCCCGTCGACACCATACCTTCCAAGGTTCGATTTACCGACGTGAAACCAAAAATCGGGGCTGCCTCGATGTCCAGCTGGGTCGTGAGTTGCATGCCGGAGGCGTGCCCGATGTGTTTTGAAAACCCACCACACGCATCGGGAGCGTTCGGTTCGTCCAAAGCATAGACAGGAAGAGTCCGTGGCACTACAGTGCTCGCAAACGGCCGACTTTGTGCATCATGTCTCGTAAATCCACCGAGGACCGGATAGAGCTGGTTACCCGCCGAATGAACGTGCGTCCGCTGTGGTGACCGTCTGACGGAAGTACTTATACGATCAACTGGCGCACGGAGTCGACGAGGATAGGACTCACTGAACGGTCAGGTCAGCAGTGTCTGCTGAGGTGGACCCAACGTGATCACGATCGGGGCATTGCCCAAACCCGTTTGCAGGTCCGAAGGTCGCATGAGGATATTTCCTGGGGAGATAAATGTAAGCCCTCGCCAAAGGGCCTTTCAAAGGAACTACAAACCTTTCAGGGTCGCCGGGGCGAGTCGGGGGGCTGACAGGAACGGTCCAAAGCTGCGCAGGAGCTGAGACTCCCGGCGGTTGTCCCCTGCTGCAACGTTAAATCTAGAACCTATGACAAGGGTATCAACGACAGACCTGTACACGTCATGCAAGACAGTCTCGTGGAAAGGATACCCAGGAGGTCCAGTAGACATTTGCTCAAACGGCGGGACTGCAAGGAAAAAAGAAAAAAGTCGACCCGTTCTAAGTACCTTAAAAACTAGGCCCCGGAAATGCGAGCTCACCGTCCCAGCAATTCCGCCAGTCACAAAAAACAAAGGGCGAGGAGGCACATATGCGATGCGCCCCCTCGCCTGGCACGTGTACCACCAGCGAGGCAGAAGATTTCTCCAGATCGTGGATTTACCAAGCGCCGCGATCGAGCAAAATACGAAGGGGGTGACAGTATCACGTCATCTGGGGATTCGGAGTCGCCCTCTCGCAAGCTAGCAATTCGCAGACGGATATCTAGAAGCGCATGGTTGGAAACCCAAGGATGGCGATCCGATGACGTGCATGTTCCTGCTGTACCAAGCGTGATGGATAGCTGCAATAGCTGACCCCTTGGGCGCAGGGGATGCCGTTTCGGAAGAGGCTAAGGGGTGGTTGAATTCTCGAGTGCCCGTACCTATCAGAGAAGATCCTCTGCGAATCTGCGTCAGCTCATGGTGTTGGATTCGGTTTTTCCCTTGTAATCAATTTGGGTGAGAGTCGATTGTGGTTCAGAAACGCTGTCGCCTGTTAACATAGATGAGATTGACATGAAGCACCGAGGCACTGAACAAGTTGTGCTATGGAGAAACGAGGTCACGCACCATGTTGTGCCAACGCCTCGAACGGAGAAAACGTTTCTGTGATGCTTAACCATACTGTGAAGTAACTATCAGCCCACGTCCGTTTGAATTCAAAGTGACGCCGAGTTCTTTCTAACTTGTTCGGCTACAGCACCCATCACAAGCATCAATATGCCTCCCAGGTTGTTGATGAATGACGTGGCAGTCTCGTCTCCAGGATGGATCCAAGTATGTCGTTCTTCCCGTTAGAGCGGAATGTATGTAGTCTGCATTCTAGAGGTATAGCGTAGTACAGTAGTAAGCTTCAGGAGGGTGGCAGGGGGGAATCAGACCAGTCATTACCATATTATGCCCGGGGTGAAGATATACGACATGCTTCGGCAATTCTCTTGTAGTTGTTGTGCATCCATATTTCTTCATCAAGGGATTTGATCGACAATGTTATGGAGTTCGCCGTTCTCTCAAGCAGGTTCCACTTTCGTTCGTCACTATCGCTCGAGGCTCTCATTCCAATTTCATATCCACAACACAATGAAGTAGTCCAGGATACGTCTCCATGCATACAACCGGCATGCCAGAGGACGGGAAATTTAGATTAAACCAAAATCAATTCCCAACAATGATGTCGAAACCCTGAGCTCACCTGGAAGCCATGTATCATCCCCGAAGGTCATAATTGATGAAAACGTTCCAGAAGTCAAGGTTCGGCAGCACTGTAGGTGATGGTCACATCAGGGTCGATGTTCTTGTTGGTCTCTTTGCCATTGAAGAAGTCGGGGACGAGTTCAACGATATGGGAAACACGAGTGGAACCGCCGGCCAAGACAATCCATTACCCTCGTCGAGCTTGGAGTCGCGGAGAACGTCCCCAATGGGTTCGAGGGCGCTGCGGAACAAGTATTAGGACAACTCCTCGAAACGAGCATAGGCGAGAATGGAGGTCTGGGTAGCAGTCAAGAGGGTGCGCTGGGCACGCTCGCAAACGGTACCGAGACAGCGGAGAGCATGGGGGTTGGGAGAAAGGTCCAAGTAGGTCTAAGAAATACTATCAGTACCACAATCAAGCACTGCAGGGGGACAACTCACCCTTACTGTGGTTGCATTTGGATTCGCGGACGAAGTAATTGACGAGACGGTTGTCGAAGTCCTCACCAACGGTGGTCTTGAGTTCAAAGATACCCTCTTCGACGGTCAAGATCGACACATCGAAGGTCGAAAATCAGGACGTTACGCTCGCTGGAGACCTGATTGTCGAGACCGCAAGCCTGAGCAATGGCGGCTGCGGTTGGCTTGTTGATGATATGGAGAACGTTGAGGTCAGGGAGAGTACCAGTTGAGGTGGCGGTCGGGGGGGAAGGATCATGGAGCAGAAAGCACGCCGCCACTGCGGAACAGTGGATCTGTCAATATGTCCGTTCCTGTCACTGGTCGAAAGTCGTCGGGGCGAGTTCTCGAAGTGGTGACCTGTCCCACATAATCAGATTCAAGTGGGTACGAACGAGACACGGTTGGATTCACGCTTGCTCCACGGTCAATTTGAGTTCTTCGCTGGAGGGTAGTCCGTCGCTCAGCGCTTGATTTTTGCTGGTTGAACTCATGTGGACTTGACGGGGAGAGGTGGTCATTTTGTAAATTGTCGGTGGGTAAAGGGAGAAACGACGTTGGAGGCAGGTTTCTGACAACCCCGAGATACTCTCGCCGCCGTTTGGCCAGTCCTCACTGGCACAGCAGATGATGTGAATCTTTACTGTTTCTAAGTTGTTCAGCGCTTTGAAGTTGTCCGACTCGGTGGCACCAAGTTAGTAGAGTTGTTGGCCAATGTGGCTGTGATTCCAATGATCAAGTTCCCTGGCTAAGCTCATCCTCTCTAACGACGCAAGCAACCATGTCCAGCTGGGTACTTTGCTATTGGGTGCGCGGACAACGGCTTCGTGGTTTGACGACCGTCAAGGTTTCCCCCAAAACGACGATCGACGAGTTCAGAAAGCTCGTAATTGAGCTTGATCATCTCTCTCTAGCTCCCTCCTCTATAGAAGTCTACAAGGTCCCCGACGATAAACCAGCCCCTGATGATGATTCTATGGAAGATATCCTTGGTGGTCTCTCGATCTCTATGCTGGGTCAACCGTTGCGAGCTTCGCGACAGCTTTCAACTTATTTCAACCAACCTATCGCGGAAAGCCAGCTTCACCTCATCGTTGGTACGTGGCAATCATACGATTTAAGTTCTAATCCGTTACGATTGTCGATCACCTCCTCAGATGCATCTTTGCCAGTTCGCTGCTGGCGTCGAGGAGTAGACAGAACCTCCTCCTTTGTGATCAGAGGGTCGCCAGTCGAGTCAGTTGATCTGTTCAAAAGTGCGATCAAAGCCGAGCAACACGCGATCCTCGCTGACGTA
>JBBPLD010000025.1:0-206761 GCA_038089555.1 Chalciporus chontae
GCGCTCACCGCCACAGAGTGTGGTGGTAGAATTCAAACGGCGGGGTGTGACAGTTTGCCGCTCGGCTGTTTCACCACAGTTCAATCTCCGCCCAAACATTGTTTGGTCTCATTTGCAAATTTTCGGATGCTTGGACGCCCGGACGCCCGGAAAAGTCAATTCCCAGATGCCCTCGACTGAGATGGCTCTTTCCGACTCCGGACTCTGAGTTTTGCAAGACCCGGCACTCGATGACCGGCGTGAGACCGGCGACTTTTCTCAGATCAGGTTTGCCGTGCGGCATGTTCGACCGGAAATCCGACGCTGACAGTCAGCGATCGCCGGCTTTTCCATTTCTCGCTCTACAACACGAGTTGGAACGTGCGATACCTGATTTTTGAAGGGGAGTCTCGATGAGCATCACGATCGATTCAAATACTCCGGATCTTCCCACCGTCGGCCTGGTGGTCTAGTAGTATGATTCCTTGTTAGGGTCACTTGCATGTGCGAAATCGAGGAGGTCCCGGGTTCAATTCCCGGCCAGGCCCTGCGATAACCTTTTGGAGTGCTACCCCAAATATTTTTTCCTCTCCTTGTAGACTTGCAGTCCGCAAGAGACCTTGCAAGCAAGGTAACTTGTAGTACTTCTATCTGACGTCATGGCTCGACTGATTGCCATTGGAGGAAAGCGTGACCTCATCTGTCCGATGACGTCGTGAGTTGGGGTAACAAGTAAGTAAATAGGGGGATCGAACGCTCTTGACCATCTTCCACTACGATGTCTTTACCCCCAGCACCGCAAGATATCTCCGAACATCCACAGGCAGGGTCCGTCACTGCCCCCATCGACAGAGAGGCCCAGGCGGTGGACATCGACAGAAAGGTAGGAATTCAATATCACCATCTCACCCGAGACAACGTTCACCGTCGACCAGCTTCATTTCTACGGTGTCATCCAGGCAATCAGGCAAGGTCGAATGCCCGACAACCACCAGATCGACAAGGCGTTGAAGTATCTCAAAGACACCTCTCCCGTCGATATCGACAAGTTGTCCCCCAATGGCAAACGGCTTATCCAAGATTTCCGCGATGTCATCGAGACCGCTCGACTCATCGTTGTACGAAAGAACGCCGACGAACTCCTTCAGAACTTCGTATGGCACACCCGCGACGTTTCGTTAGAGGGTGTCAAGCCCGGGGAAGCTCCTTCGGCTGACCACAGGATGACCGAAGACCGTCGTGCAGGTGCGCATATATCCACCTATTTGGCCCTCTGCATCGTTATTGACTGGGATTTCGTAGCCGTTCAACATCTTCGTACTCTACTTACGCTCATATTGACGAACTCTGAGATCCGGAAACTCTTCGCCGACTTCTCCGTCATTGGGCGAGATCTTCTCGCTAAAGGTGTTGTAAAGGCAGCAGAGGCTATCAAGCCAGGCGAGGAAGAGCTTGCTCACGTCGACGAACCTGCGCCAGAGGGCGAGTTTGTCACAAAGGGCGGAGCCAAGACGGGCACTGATGAAACCCCGATACTTGACGTGCCGATACCAAGCACCGACATCCGCCTCGAACAGCACCCCCGTGCTGCTGAGCCCAAGGTTCGGACGGGGGAAGGTGAAGAAATACCTGGCAGTCAGGCCGTGAGCAAGGGAAAGGAGGTGGTCCAAGATGCTCAAGATCGTGCCGTTGATGTTAGCCAACAGGGGAAGGAGTCGGTCCAACAACCCAGGCAAGTTGTGAGGTTCCCTGTGGCACACACGCTCATCGTCTTGCACTAGTACTAGTGCCTCGTCACGTGCTCCAAAAGAGACTGAGGAGAAGAAACGTGATATCATGACACGCGTCAAAGTGAGTGCATATCCGCGTACCTCTAATTCCCGTATCCCAACTCTGCACCCCAAGGGCAAAATAGCCGAAACGTTGCCGCAAAACAAGAAGCTAGCCAGTGACCATGCTCGAAGGGGTCGCCAGTTCGTGATGGAAGAATACTTCCCCGAGGAGCGGCGAGATCAGTTTATCTATCGCGGCAAGAAAGTCATCATCGAGTGTCAGAAGCAAAGTGATTATCAAGACGCCGTCAATTGGCTTTTGTCTGTCGCTGCGGCATATATAGAGCGTGGCCAGCAGGCGAGAGAGAAAGGGAAAGAGAGTGCAGAAAGTGTCATCGAGGTACCAATCTTTCCCTAGAGAATCTTCTTCAACTCATACTTTCTCAGGATCCCGCCCTCCGCCATGCTATTTCAGAGCTCCGGCAGCTTCTCGAGCGCTTCGCTAATAATACGAGCATGCATCTCATCCTTGATTCCATCGGCGCCCTCAACGATGATGCTCGTCGAGATGAAGAATTCCGCAATTGGTTTAAGCGTGTTGACGCTTTCATTCATAAAGTGTGTATGCCTCCCTGTATCGCATGCGTATTCTGACGATATTGGGTAGCTCTTGCTGGAGACGGGCTATGTTGTTGAGGACGAGTGCACTCGCGAAGGCAAGGACATTCGCGAGTCCGGTAGGAAATTCTGGGATCAAAAATACAAGACTCACTTCGACAATGTGTTCAATTCCATCAGCGAATGGTTCTCGGCCATGGGAGACGATCCACTCAACAAAAAATTTGGTGAAGATTGGGCCCACTTGACCCGGGACCTGCTCTTCGATAGCGAAGGCGGTCTCACATTCAAGTCGGAATTATGGTCTGACATACGTGATGTCATTGTGCCGACATTGGTTGATAAGGTATGTCTGCATATGCTTGAGCTGTTCGTTATCTGAAATGATGGATAGATTGGATACCTTCCTATCCCTCGCATCGAGTATTCCGACGATTCTACGGATCTCGTCCTCGAGAATTTGACTCTACAGGGTCAAAATCTGTTCCCTAATATTGTCACCTTTGTCGCCCACAACTACCTCAAATTCAGCCCATACAAGAAGATTCCTGACGAACATCACCACGAGTTCACGTTCACGTTCTCTCAGATGCAGGCGGATATGCGCGATATAGCTTTCTTCTTCCGCAGGAAGACTGGCTTCCCAAAGGTTGTAGATTCTGGATTGGCAGATGTTGTCATCGGGGGGTCTGGCCTCACGGCTATTGTCCATCTCGTTTCAGCAGGCAAGGATCGCAGTTCTGTCTTTAAAGTCAAGGACGTGAACGTCAAAGTCGGGTCGCTCAAGTTCAGTATTCGGGATTCAAAGCACGACCTCTTGTACAGGACGTTGAAACCACTCGCGACTGGTCTAGTCAAGAGGCAGATCAAGAAAGCGCTCGCTGACGCGATTAGGACCGGAATGGAGTATGTCGATGGTCAGCTGGTCTCTGTCAGGGACCGGATGGAGGAGGCCAGGACGACCGACGAAGCTGGTCGGACCCATGTTCTACAAAACGTGAGTGTATTCGACTTCAAAGGGACCGAAAGCCGTACTCATCTACCATTTCAGCTTTTCATGCGCCATAAAGAGGGCCAAAAGGAGAAGGAACAAACCATTCGGTCATCCGACAGTAGGTCTCAGTTCAAGATCGTCTCCACGAAGCGTTCGTCCATGATTGATACTGGACATCCGTCTGGGTGGGTCCGCCGGATATCAGAGAGCGAAGAGAAGGCTAGCACTGGTCAGGATTGGCGGAGCAAAGTGTACGTCCCTTCCTATGTTATTTTCGACGACTTGTGCTCACGTTTTGGTGATAGATTCAGCTTGCAGTGATGGAATACTTGGTTTATGGCTTGAATACGGATTTTGTATGATATTGGTAGCGCCGAGTCCGATCGCGAGTTGATGTAGTAGTATAATAGCGTTTTAGTACTTTTTTAGTGACCGTCTCGACTATTTTCTTTTTGTCGCCCTGTACTTGGCTTGGGCGGTGTGTTTGTGCACATATCGATTTGGTAGGGAGTGGGCACTCGCAGGGTCGACCAAGTGAAACACACGAGGCCGGCGGGAACGTTAGTACAGCCGACTTACGAATTTTTTTTTGTTTCGATGTATGTAATCCCTTATGTCTTGGTGAATTGTATCGAGTGTGCGGTCGACGAGTGGACATGTGAAGTTGACGATCACTGGGAGGCATACGAGGGAGACAAGAAAGAATTTTGCTGCGGTTGCGAAGAACAGCGAACTCTATCTGACGCACCCGTTTGGGTAAATTTAGTCTCATGAATGGCAGATCCAGAAATGGTATGGTACAGTCTAGGAGTCCGCCGAGCCAGTGAGGGGGAGCAGGTCCAGGGTTCGCCTGAGGGTTCCCAAATAATACGACCCTCCCCAGCCCTCGCCATTGTCCAGTCCACTCTCTCTTTTAAGTCGTTCTCCCTCCCTCTCTTTCTTTCTTCTTCTTTGCGTTCTTCAAAGTTATGACCAGGACGAGAAAGCTCACTCTGACCATGAAAGAGTTTAGCCACCTGGTCAGCGAGTCTCTGGATGTCGTCCCTCACGCTCCCCATGCAACACAGTCGTTCGTTCACCACCCCATAATTCCTGTCCTTTCTGATGATCATACCACACACAAATCCCGTCCGTCTTCGTTCCATCGTATGTTTGCACTTCCACCACGTTCACGCTCGTCGGCGGGACGATATGAAGACGCGATGATGGAGAAACAGGTCGAAGACGGGTCCGGCGAGACTTCTCGGAAGATGATCGTATGGCCGTTTTCACGTTCGCCACGTAAAAACCGCGCTGCCGCCACAAGAGATGATGAAGAGTCGCAGGGCGTGATGGGTAATACGCATCATGCTGTAAGCCGCCCTTCCTTCCTTCACCTTCTCTCGCGCGTCTTTCCAAAAACCCAAAAACTCGTCTGACTTTTGTTTTTCAAGCAGGACTTTGACGCGCCTGAGAACGAGTCTCCAATGTTTTGGTCCAACTCCAAGGGTGACGACGACAACTCGTTGGATTCGATTACGTCACTCGCTGCGGCCTCCACGTCGAGCTTGGGTTCTTTGCTCCCAGCGGATGAACGGCTTTTTTTTGAGGTTATGTCAAGAGATGGTTTCTTCTCGGACGAGACCCGGGACTCTTCCAATCAGAACCGTCGTCCCTCGGCCTCAGTCAGGGCTCGCGCTTCATCTCCGTTGACGTTTGCTCAACCATCCGAATCTAGTCCCCCACGTAACGATACGAGGACTCGACTTCAAGGCATGTTTGAGAATAAATCTGATGTCAACGTCGTTGCTGTCACCGATGTCGTGGACGAGCCACAGCGTCAGACGGAGGTTTGGTGTCGGCGGAGGTTGACTCAGAGTTCTGGAACGGGTACGACGACGTCGTCGTCTTACCGTGATTCCTTGTCCGTCGGTGACACAGATGGTTCGGACGATGATCCCACGCCCCGAGCCTCGACGTTTGGGAGTCGGACAAAGTTGCCTCCTGCCGTAATGGGAAGCGAGCCTAGAAAGTGCCTCAAAGACGTGTCGTCGATCGTCGTGCCGCCTTCAAATACGGACGCCATCGTTTCAGAGTCCCAGTCTCCTACCACAACTTTGGAGACGACACCTCGTACTCGTACTCCGTCCCCTACGTCCTCTTTGGTGACGTCGTCGGTTGGTGTTACATTCCCGTATAGTCCAAGCCCGTCTCCTCCCAGATCACAGACGCCTACCGCGCCTTCGTCCTCTGATATCACCCCGCCACCAAAGATTGTTACTGTCTCGCCTGCGGGTTCGCCTAGGTTACGTCCACGGTCTCTTTCGCGAACGATGACATCGCCTCCATGCCCTAGGCCACCACCGACTGGTCCTCTACCTGCCGTGCCTTCATCCATTCCACCCGTTCCCCCACTTCCACCTCTCCTCTGCAAAAAATCGACGATAAAAATGTCTCCACCGTTGCCAATATCGTCACCTTCACGTACGCCAAGTTCATCTTCGACAGTCGCCACACCGCCTTCACCTCCTGGAGGGTTACGACTACCTTCGAGGCTCAGTTGGGTCAATACTGTTCGTGCCGTCCTTCCCAGTCCTCCTGCATCCCCGATCAAGGCATCCAAGGGTCGTTCTTTACCCTCACTGTCGCCTTCGAGAGAGGAAACGAGGACGTCTGGTGGTCTGAAACGACCGACGAGCATTGGCGTCATCGAAGCTGCGGATAACGGACATGTGCGCCGAACGAAGAGTATCCTTTTGCTCGCCTCGAGATCGAAATCGCATGCATCCTTGGGTACTTCGAAGCGCGTTCAAATTCATGCGGAAGCCAATACCGAGTCTTCAGGTCCTTTTCGTAAACCCAGACGCAAGTCGAGCACGGCTGCTATGTATCCACTTGTTCCCTCTTTCGGTGCTGGTGCGAACGCGCTCGCGAGTGGTGGTTCTGAACTGTTGGTTCCTCTTGAACGTCGTCATTCGGCGCCGTTGTTGTCTACAACGTCTGGATCTTGTTCGAATGCTGCCCAGGCGAACGCGGATTGGACGTTGTCGTTGCCGTTCTGCATAGACATACCTGGCAATCAGATACCCGTCGCATCGTTGTTGGGAGAGGGACAAGGGAAATTGGAGGAAGCGCCGCGCGAAGATTGGACGCTCTGTATGCCTCTCAAGGTTGGCCGAGTTATGCCTGCTATTCCAGCGAGCGAAGGATGTGGTAGCGAGTGTACGGCTGCTGAAACCACCGAGACGATCCAGGCCCAGGCCCAGGTCCAGGTCAAAGTCCATGTGCAAACGCAACTACCAACGCCAAGTCCATCCCCAACTCTTCCATCCCCAACTCCCCCGTCACCACCCCCTCCATCACTTTGTCAACTCGATGAACATGAAACGAGACCTGTTTCGCCAGCTATTAGTTTAGGACCTCATGCTGGAGGACTCGATATGGATGGAGGGCGAGGAAAACGAGCGTCAGGATGGCATGTGTATGGGTGGTTCGACGAGGTGGAAGTTGACGAGGAAGTACGCGTTCCTCTTCAGCTTCACGTGAAGAGAAACCAGAGCAACAACGGAGCGGCGGCGGCGTCCCGGAGAACGACGACTCACGAACTTTCTGCAAGTCAAGATAGCAATTTCACGGTGTCCACGAACGGCGAGACCGTCGGGGTGTATCACAGTGCTCGATCCAGTTTATTGGTCAACTGACGATGAGCCCGTGTGATGGTGTTCGTTAAACTACGTGTCTCGACTTGCGTTTGAGATTGGAGATTCTTTTTTTTTTAATTTTTTTGTCTTGTCTCCCTGACGTTGTTCGTGTTAGAGTTTGGTTTTCTTTTTTTCGTTTTTACGCCCACTCGCTCGCTCGCTCGCTCTCCATGATAGATAGATCCGGCTCTCGGCGAGTCCGACTCCCTACTATGCTTGTTACCTCCCCCTCCTCCCCCAGCTCAGGCCCCCGCGCGCGGTTTTCGCACAACCTCTCCGCCACACCCTTAGCTTACTAGCAGGTGATATACAGTTGGTATGCTATGCCTCTTCCCTTTTTGTTTCTTCTTCCGCGTCCTGTACAGTCCTCGAGTACTGTTGTATCACTGACTCCCCCCGGGTGACCCTGGACCCCCAGTCGGTGCTACATATTTTTTTTTGGCACGGCCCACGTTTATCATAATGTCACATATATGCTCACGTTCAATTTTTTTTACAAATGGGCGTGGGTCACTGAAACGAAAACAATCAGGTCGTTGCGATGCCTTGCCTAGGGAACGAGGACTGTATCGTAGCTACGAGGACTAGAGCACCTCGAGGGTACGTACGTTGTCTATCAGATCGATCACGCCGTCCCGTAATTGAACGGTAATCGAGTGATCAGCAGCTACCCTTTTGAAACCGACGCCGTCCGTACGTGTTTTCTTTGGCGATTTGCCAAGCTTGAACCCTCGGTTGTTCAATCTTCGTGAGCGATGATGGTGACGATGATGGAAGAAGAGAGTTCAGCTTCGACTTCGGTTTCGAGGGGCAGTGAACGGGCATCTACTGAATCTTTCTAGTAGTAAAGCGTTTATCCATGGATGAACGAGGTAGAAATCGATCGATCGGGAGAGTCCAGATCTCCACATTCCCGAACGCAACCGGTCGTCTTCGCGCGGTAAACACGCGTCGTACTACTCATCACGAAAGAGAACGCGAGAGGTTCGAGTCCGAGTTGGAGTTGGAAAGGCGATACAAGGAAGTTTCAGTCGATTGGTTGCGAACCACGCGATCGTATAACTCCTTGCAGCAAATAACCCCTGTGTCCGCTCCATCCTCATTGAGATGGGAGTAAAAGTCATGGACACGTCGCATCTGCGTTCCTGGCAAGTACTCACCCGGTCCCCATCGAGCGGGATATAAACGAGAAAGTGCCGTATAAGGGTCCCAGTGTCCTTGTCACGGCTTGGCTTGGCTTACGCTCGCGAAAACCTTCAGACTGAGCGCGACGTGTGCCAGCCCGCTCGCTCATATGTAACATATGCAGTCTTCATTCAGCTGATCTCTGTGCCGCCCGTCAATCCACACACGAGAGAATGACCGTCATCCCCACCGTGTGTTGCCACAAAGCTCTGCACAACTTATAAAGTCAGGACTGCGAGGATGAAACTTGTTAAACCCGTTATTTTTGTCTCGCCTGGTCTCCCTTTTCTCTATGAACACGTTAAACCGCGGCGGCGAGCCCAGAAAGCGACTCCGAGGGGAACAATGGGTTCTCTCCGACTACAACGCTTCATGAACAGCAGACACAGGTGCTCATCGTTGATTGGGATGGTCCTGACGACGCTCAATTCTCAACTTCCACTGCACCCAAGCATACGTCGTTGATGCGTTCACCCCTCCACGCTGCGTCTGGTACGTTGTCGCCCTCTCCGCTACTTTCCCCAAATTTCATATAGCGATGGCGTCGGTATCGTTTCTGCGCTCATTGGCCGGAGCCGCCTTCCCTGTATTTGCGACCGTGAATTAATTATGACGCCTTCTCGTCCAATTCAATCCCTGCAATGCTCCGTACCAATTGCATGCATTTTATCCAAGCCATTCCAGTGATTAATTTAAAGGTACCCGGCACCAATCCCCTGAACATTGCCTGGTTCAATTTCTCTTGCGGCCATAGTCACCCCGGTCCCGGCGGGCCAATCGGAAGACTGCGACGAAGACGCGTAGATGAATTACATACCACATACACACATCGTGTCTGATCTAGAAGCAGAATTGTTCTGGAAGCATTCAGCCATCGTGCATCATTTTAGCCAAGACTACAAGAAAAACATTCGCATACTACACGGGAGAAATCAAATCCAAGTTAAATCCACGAAGACGCAAACCATTTCAAGCCAGTTGAGCAAATCCGACTTGAGAGTTACCGACGTCGAAGATGGTGTAGACATTGCGAAGGAAAACATCCCCGATGATCCAGAACGCTGTTGAAGAGCAAGGTGATTAGTTGCCATCCTGTGAAAAGCGATCATGAATCAAAGATACTGACAGGAATCGGTGTTTTGTCCTATGATACCGCTCACGCAGTCAGATGACCCAGAGCTAACTTGTCCAATGTTAAGGGAAGCAGCGGAGATGGGGAACGATGTGCCGCCGAAGGTAAAGGTGACGTTTGGGAACGAATCACACGGGACTGCAGAGCATCAATAAAGAAACAGGTATAAAACTGTCTGCGACATACAGGTATAGAAGCCTTCGCCTACCGTGCTTGATGCATCAGTACCACCAAGCGCAGCGTAAAGTGCCGCGACATCAGAGGGGGCGCCAACGATAACTGCAGCGCCAGTATCAATGATGGAATCGACGTTGAAAAGAATGGTCTGCCCATTGCCGTCCACGGCGTCCATATTAACCTGCCAGTATCCCTGAACAAAATGTCAATGTCTGGCGAAACACAGCCAAATATGCGACTCACTTGCTCGGTGACAGGAGCGTAACTGACGTCGCTAGTATACAAATCAGAGTTTGCGCCCCCGAGAAACAATTCGGATCCAGAGTCGGCGAGCTTGAACGAAAACACGGACTCGGTTGTCTGACCTTGATCAACGAGGTTCTGGAAGACGGGAGTCGCGGGATAAGAAGAGATGCTCTCGAAAGCCATCCCCATCAAACCATCAGCAGGGAATGATGAAACCGCCATTCCATCAGAGTATTCTGAAGCATCACCAAGCGTCTGGCCTACTGCCTGCCCATCCGTTAGTTAAGAAACGGAGAATAGATGTCGTACATACCGTCAGTCCGGCAATAGAAACCGTGTCTGAGAACTGTTCACCGGAGACAGTGGACCCATCTTCATAAGCGAGATGGAAGCTCTTTCCCAAGTCCACGCTCGTTGAAGAAGCGCTAGGATCGTAGATGGCATGACCATCGCAGTAAGTTGAAACACAGTTGGGGCCCGGCAAGAAAAGGTCGCTGTAGACGAGTTCAAAGGACAGTCATACACATGGCGGAACAATCACATACCTCGAGCCGGTGTCAAAGGCAACTATCCAAGCGGAAAATGAGGTGCAATTCACCGCAAGGCCGAAGGATGCTCACCGGTGAACGACTTCGCAGGCGTTCCAACAGATATAGTGCCGTACCAAAGACCGTTAATATTATCGTCAGTCAAGGCGTCAGCGTCTGTTGTGCGCTTATGGACTCCTTGCACCGCAGCGGGGTGCAGAGAGCCGGTGTTCTTCTTGTAGTTGGCAAACCCACGAGAAATCTTACTGAATTATGCATGTTCAACTCAATCATCAGTCGGATAAAGAACAAATACGCACGTTTGAACTGCAGCGACGTGGGAGTTGAGCGCATCAAAGTTGACACTCTTGTCGGCGTTGACAAAGGTCGCGCGTTTCGTGATGGGGATCGACATCCCGATCTTCCGCTCAGCAGGCTGGGGTGCTGCAGCAATCAAGACAGGAAGCGCAGCCACTGCCGTTACGAGAGTCAAGCGCATGCTGGGTAAGTGAACGGTTTACAAGGAAGAGGGAACTTGGATGTGAGAGGGTGCAAATGACCCGGCTTTTGATAAAGCAGCCAGGTGTCGTGTACATTTCGCGCCACTAGTCGGCCCAGCCTTCATCTCGAAGTTTGGAGTCGCATGGCTAAGTATAGTACTAGAGCACCTCGAGGGTACGTACGTTGTCTATCAGATCGATCAAGCGCACGTCGTCGTCCCGTAACTGAACGGTAATCGAGCGATCAGCAGCTACCCTTCTGAAACCGACGCCGTTTGTCCGTCGTGCGAGCAGTAGAGCTCCAAACGGTAGTTTCAGACGGGCAAGAAGACGCGTTTGTGCCACGTCTAGAAGGGGAGATGCCGGCCCTGCAGGTGGGGATTGCCAGGACTCCTCGGCAGTGGCGTTTTGCCGAACTTGAACCCTCGGTCGTTCTTCGTGAACGATGATGGTCTCTGAATCGTGATGGTGGCCCGATGATGGAAGAAGAGAGAGTTCAGCTTCGACTTCGAGGGGCAGTGAACGGGCATCTACTACGATCTCTGGATCTTCTAGTAGTAAAGCGTTTATCCATGGATGAACGAGGTAGAAATCGGTCGATCGGGAGAGATCTTCCGTCGTCCAGATCTCCACATTCCCAAACGCAACCGTCTTCGCGCGGTAAACACGCGTCGTACCCATCACGAAAGAGAACGCGAGAGGTTCGAGTCCGAGTTCGAGTTTGAAAGCAATACAAGGAAGTTTCAGTCGATTGGCCGCGAACCAAGGGGGAGGAAGTGCTTCGAGTCGATCGTATAACTCCTTGGCTAAGCGAGGGTCGTCCCACTCGCGAGATCGAGATCGAGATACGGATACAGATACGGTGAGTGCGGATGTCATCTCGACGGGAGTGAGGCGGGATGGAAGATGTGATGTAGCGAGTTGGCTAAAGACAGTGATCCGAGCTGGAAGACAACTGTTGTAACTGCTTGGTTCTCCTGTCCAAGCGAGGATGCTTGCATCACCCGATCCCGTTAGAACATTTCCCAACAAACGCGCGAGCGCGTTCTCGCCTTCGCCATAGATCACTGGCATGGCAATTGAAAATATGCCAAGCAGCGAGTACGCGGCGTCTTCAATCAATGTGGTATGACGTGTCGAAACAAGGCAAAGCTTCTCCCGAATGTTGTCTAGGCCCGGACGAACCTCTGGCCAGTTCTGGTTCCCCGAGTCGATACGAATCGCTTTCTCCATGTCTGCAACGACGGCGGGTGAGACTTTGTGGTTGACAATCTGCTGGTCGTCGTCGTAGATGGGGAGTCTGAGGAAAGGAGTCCAGTCCTCGATATAGAATTGGATGACTTCGGCGGCAACATATTCTTGGTACGTCCAGGCACGCGTGTTCCAAAGACTTGTCGTGAGATCACCAGGTTTTGATGGCGACCTCACGCCTTGGAGGTAAACGATCGTCAAGGCTGACCCTCGATACCACTTGAACATCGAGACCAATGATTCTTGAAGTACCACGAGATTGCTCTTGTCGATGCAACAGGTATCCGACCATGCCCACTTGAACCCAGCATTCCGCGCATGCGAGCAAAAATTCCGTAACTTGTTGTTCTCGGGAGTTGGATCGAGCTGATATACCGATCGGTCCCCGACCGTCTGGAAAAGTGGTTCATTGTTACCCCATTTGTGGGATAGCATCACGTAGCGGTAGTATTTGGCTACCGCTTGCTCGATCTCCACGCGATCGACGTGGGTCGTCATCGAAGAGGCGAGTTCTGCATAGGTTGTGGATGCTCCGAATGAGGCCGCCTGTTTCGCTTTGTCGACGAGGCAGCCAGTAGTGGTGTCGATGAGCACGCGTGGTAAATCACGGACAGTCTGTTCGACAACACCGCGGATCATTGCCTCCTTGTTCACGAAACTGACGTAGTTGACGTCAACATCGTGTGCACCCGAGCAAGCGTCTCGTAGTTGGTCGTTGACTGGTGAGGGCTCCAGGTCATATATTGATATATCCTCCACGGCCTTCAAGAGGGATGTATCGTCATCCCAGCTGTGAGGTACGGTAATGTATCGGTAGTACTTGACCACCGTGTGCTCGATATGAGCGCGGTCGATGTGCGTTGCCATCGATGATACAAGCTCCTTGAAGGTTGACGATCCTTCGAATGTAGAAGCCTGCGTGGCTTTGTCGTGAAGACGACCAGTGACGGTGTGAATAACCTGCCGGGGGAAACCCCGAAGAGTTCGCTCAACAACTCCGCGGATAATCGTTTCGGTTATCGATGGGTTGATGTACTGGTAATGAAGCGCTGAAAGAACGAGTGAATGACTAAATTATCGAGTAAAATTTAGACTTCACATACCACGAGTCAGTGGATCAAGCGATTTCGCGAGCAATGAAAGCATCATCTTGTGTGCTTGAATGGCATCGTCATAGTGTCCAACACCGTGTAATGCCGCCCGTCTTCTCTCGTAACCCCAGGGAGACAAAGGGTCAAGCGTGATTGCCTGAGGAGTATGTGTATCAGGGATGGATCGATGCAGAGATGAGGACAACGATACCCCGTTCGCACAATTCAAAGCTTCGTTCCACATAGACTCTGACGCTCGCTCCCTACTTTGAACAATGAAAAGTCTTTGCGAGGCTGGGAGCGAAAGCGAGAGCGCGATTGAACAATGAGTGATTCCTTCGTCCTTTTTCTGAGCTGTCGGTGCCATATCTACGAGGCCTAACAGTGTCTCGATACATCGTTGTGAGAATGCTGATACAGAACAGTGTGATTGTTTCAGAAGTGATGGAAGCAAGTGTGTGATCAAAATCTCACCGGTGATCCAATCTGTGGTTGATTTGGTCGGTCTGAAGTCCTCGTTGAAACCGTCGACGATGCCATGAAGGTACGTTACTGCTTCCCCTGGATGCCCCGCAGCGTATAATGCCTCGCATAAATTTCTTCCGAGTGTGATGCCAAGATCATCGAACACCCATCCGAATATCTATCAGAATTAGTCGTCATAAATCCCAGCTCCATACACATCAACCTTACGAGTGAGATCACGGTTAACCGAGGGCTAGTATAAGACTGCATTGGGATTTCGTCATGCTTGAATAACTTCGTTGCGCTCTCGTAGTTGCCTTGTTGCATTTCTTTAATTCCAACGCTAAGAGACACATTTGCGCCTGAAGGTATCTGTAGGTGACAGCCAGATACAGATATTGCATCACGGACGTACCAGGACAAAATAGTAGCTCAACCTATCGTCTGCCGTATCAACCAGGTTCTTTACATGCGATATTGCCTGGTCGTGCTTCCCGGCTTCGTATATGATGATCGACTGAGCGCGAGGGAACATGAGCGACGGCGAGGCTTGTGGAATGTTTATGATACGCACCTTGACCAGCTGGAGAAACCCCAGTTCGCTAGAGTCACAATGGATAAACGCAAGGTCAATTGTCTGGTACCCCTGCTCGATTTTCCCCATTCCCACCATTGCCGTGCTCTTGGCGATGAAGCCAATGACGGAAGGTTGTATCGCAATAGACTTCATTTGGGCCAAGTGAGCAAGAGCACGGGGAAGATGGTTAGGTGAACTTGCCTCTTCGGCGTCTTCGTCCGCCTCGCTCCATTGTCGCGAGCGTGCGCGTATGAGACCACGATTGGCATATGCATAATGCAAAGAATTTACTGAGCGTTGAATCTCCAGCGTGAGCACTGATTCTGCGTTTCCAAGCCTGTATTGTATCCATGCTGCGAATGTTACGTCGCTGAGAGCCATGAACGGCATCTATGGTGGCAAATGGCAACGAAAGATCAAAATGAATCAGGTGGGAATCCTCAAAGGGACGTACGTCATTGAGCGATGCTTGGAATGTAGTGCTCAGTTGCGAGCGAGAGTCTTCCTTGAAGGCACTCGGTGTATCTGTTCGTCCCCACTGAAAATGTCCCGGCGAGAGACTAGGGACGGTCAACAAGTAAGATTTCGGAATGTCCTCCCGGAGATCTCTAAATATGAGGCTGTTGTCCAGTTGCCCAATCGCAAGACAATTGTCGTCGGGCGAAAGGGAAATAGAGGTCACTTCACTCGCGTGTTCGATGGCGCCGACTTGAGCGTGCGTCAACGTGTCCCAAAGTGTGACGAAGCGACCGGCTGTATACACAATGAATTGGCCACTGTTGGCCAGGTTGATAGATACGAAGCCGTCGAAGTTAGTAGGATGATCGCAGACGGACCATTCGGAATGAAGGGATCCAGTAGAGGCATCGAGTTGTTTGATTTTACCGGTATCAACTGCAAAGATGATGCAGCCATCACTCGACCAAGAGATGGAGGGGGAAGAGGTTGGATGGGCTGAGTCGGGGATCTCGAGGAGCAAACTTCCGCTCTGACTGTGGAAGACGCGAATTGCCAAGTTGCTCACTACAGCGATGCGGCCACCATCGGGAGAAAACTTGACACTGCGAACCTTCTCATCTGAATCACTGCGGTTAGTATGAGTCGGTAAATCCAACAGCTTCTGTCCAGTTTCAATCTCCCAAACGGATGCTCCGTGGCCCGAGTCTGTTGCGAATGTCCTTGAATCAGGCGACACATCGACCGTTGACACCTTCTCCTTCGAGTCATGCGGCTTTATCTTGACAACTCCTTGGTCTGTTTCCGCGTTCCAGACTATCGCCAACCCCTTGGCAGTTCCACAGACGACCCATCGCCCGTTCTTGGAGGTGGAGAGGGCGCAGACTGAACTGCCCGCGCTCATAGTTGCACTAACAGATTCACCAGTTTCAACTCGCCATCTCTCGATTGTCCCGCTCCTGCAAGCACAAACGACGTGCTTCCCATCCCGTTGAAAAGTGATCGAGGATGGCGGGCTGAACCCTTTGATTTGAGTGGTTCTATCACCTTCTCGGTGCTTGTTGGTTGCAAGTATTTCCGCGTTCAGGTTTGCACTACTCACCAGCGGCCATACTGAACGTCCTCGATGATCAGCGACACAGTCCAAGGCGAGGAAACAATACTGTATGAGGTCACCCAGGTCGGGTGACTCCCTCTCAGTTCTAAATTCACACAGTCGTCTTGAATTGCCCGTTTGCGACGTTGCCAAGGTTCGTCCCATTCCATTCAAGTCCCTGATCTTGTCAAGACGAAAGTCCTTGATTAACCAAACTCAGTGCATAACTGGTACGTTTCTGTCGGAAGTTTTCTCGTCGTTTGTGTGGAAACGTCACGGTGTCAATCCGATTACCACGAGCATTCTCCGAGTGCCCGCTCAAGTCCATGTTGAATCACTCCACCTTCTTCGTCCCCATTCGCTATCTAGTTCACGAGTCTCACACAGCGTGGAGGAATTTACCAAGCCCCGTGAAATCACCAGAGTACCTCCAAACGATCGATCGATTGAACGAGTTTCAAAAATAAGTTAGCGACATTAGAATCTGCAAGTGGAATGCGCACGGTGAGGACAGATCCTGCTTCTATTCTCATCTTATTTTACAATACATCCAATCCACATGCTACTAAGTTAGAACCCCTGGGGCGAGGGTGGGGTGGGAAGAGGGAGACTTCCAATCAGCCGGGAGCCGGGAGTGACCTATAAGAGGTGCTTTATCACACAGTGATACCGTGAGGCTCGGATTAGTTCAGCCAATAGATGCGCAAGGAAGTGGCTCGGTCATTGGTTCCAGTTATGAGCAGGGCTGAAATTTTCCCTGGTCGCAATATGGCGAACACTTAATTATAAGTGAGGCTATATAGTTGACGGATATTCCATCAGACATTCCGAGCTGATGCTTCCCTCAGCTGTCGCCCAATGCAGTTATGCAGAGCCTGCCATATGGTGGCGAATCATAAGATAGACAGTACGCATCGCACCAGGCCACGTTAGTCTCGACACCAGAGGTTCTAGAAACCGGTCGGGCTGACACCCGAGTTTCGGTCGCGGGAAGGTTCCTGGAAGCGACCAAATGGCTCGAGACTAACGCCACGTGAGCATGTTCAGTTTGATCTGATCCCACCGAGTGACATCGGGGAAATGTCGCCTCTCTGACAGCCTCAACATAGCTAGCAACATTTTCAGTGATAGATCAGACAGAGAGATGTTATCCCACCTTACATTCACCTTGAGCTCTTCCCAAACACCAAGGACACTCCTATCAAACTCATGACTTTGCCGGTTGATGCTCAAGTCAAGCTTAAGTATAGTACTGGTACAGGACTTGTGTACATGTCCGCTTTTTTGAAATATTTGTGCTACTGAATGAAGCTTCTAATAGTGACAATATTGTGGGATGATATCTCTCTGTCTGATCTACCACTGAGGCTGTTGCTAGCTATGTTGTGGAAGTCACAGTGTTGTGTTTTTCATATGTTTTGCGTAGTCTCCGAAGTCTGAAATTCATTTCCCACACTTCTTATATGTTTAAATCACACCTCCCTGCTGCAATTCTCACTGGATGGGCTCAGGAAGGTAGGGACAAATATGAAAGGTCTTTGGGTATGTACTTTATAGACCCATATCATTAATATGTCAAAAATGCGGACATGTTTTTGTTTTCTTCCCCTGTACTGGTATACTCCTTACAGGGTCTTTCAAAACATCAAATAAGCAGTGGGAACTATCTAGTAATATTATAGCAGCTAAAGTGAAGTGGGAATCATTAAAACATATGGCACACTTCTGAATTTTACCCCTGGACCTTAGTGATGTCATGCTTCTTTTCTGTGCCTTGTAATAATGCAACATAACTCCGGTATAGCCTGCATCTCCACCACTCTTTCTTCATCTACCAGATTTCCATCACCATCAAGCCATTCCTCATCAGCCTTTGGAATGGGCCGACCAGCTTTCAGCTCAACCTCGAGCTTGGCTTTCCGTTCCTGGACCTGGTCCGAGATAAAGCTTCAGTAAGCCTTTTTAGCACTGGTTTCATAACGCGTGGAGTTGAGAAGTTGACGCTCGCCAAGGGGTGGTTATCGAACGTACGAGTTATATCAGAGTCGACTGTAGAGCGTTGACGTGGGAATCACATGGCTTGGGCTCGCGAAAACCTTCAGAGTGCGACATGTGCCCGCTCGCTCATATGCAACCTTCATTCACACCCGGCAAACCACGCACAAGAGAATGATGTCGGTGATCTCCGCGTCACCACAAGGTTCCGCACAACTTAAAGTCAAGAAGGACTGCGAGGATGAAACTTGTCAAACCCGTTATTTGTCTCGCCTGACCTCTCCTCTCTATGAACGCGACGAATCGTGACAACGACGCGGCGAGCCCAGCAGGCGACTCCGAGGGGAACAGTGGGTTCTCTCCGACTACAACGCTTCATGAACAGCAGACACAGCAGACACAGGTGCTCATCGTTGATTGGGATGGTCCTGACGATGCTCAAAATCCCAAAAAGTAAGTGCATAACATCACAATGCGATGTTCCCTGATTTTTATTTCGTTGTTCAAGCTGGAGCTTTAAGCGGAAGTGGCTAGCCACTGCCATCGTTTCGGGATTCACTTTCATCAGCCCCGTGTCCTCCGCCATGGTTGCTCCGGCCTCCGATCAAATAGCTGCCGAATTTGGGATTCACAGCACAGTAATTATCGCATTTATCACATCTATCTTCATCCTTGCATATGGTGAAACTCCAATCTGTCAACTCGAAATAGACTAATAGCTGATCTGTAATCCGCAGCCATCGGTCCTTTACTCCACGGTCCGCTGAGCGAAATTTTCGGACGGTCGAGAGTGATTCAACTGTCAAACTTGTGGTACCTCGGTATGTGGCTACTCCACCAAACTTATTCTGTGCAATTCATCGTATGGGTCATTTAGTGTGGAATCTTGCGTGTGGCTTTGCTCAGAACGAATCGCAACTGCTTGCGTTCCGGTTTCTTGCAGGATTGGGAGGCTGTGCTCCGCTCGCAGTATGACATCACTTCTATGTACTAACTACTTCCCAAACTGATGGTGCCTCAGATTGGTGGTGGCGTCCTCGGAGACTGTTGGGGGCCAGAAGAGCGTGGTAAAGCGATCGCTGTGTATTCGTTAGCACCACTGCTTGGTTCAGTGATCGGTCCTATCACTGGCGCTTGGTAGGTTTCAAGCCACTCTTAATTACAGCGACGGGTCTGATCTGGCCTTTAGGATCGCGGAACGTTCGACATGGAGATGGGTGGTGCGTCTTTCTGCTTACATGACGATATCAATCGAGGGATAAAATGTATCATCTCAGTTTTGGTCCACGACCATCGTGGATGCAGCGATCCAGATCTTAGGCTTGTTCTTTCTCGAAGAGAGTAAGCCCAAATAGTCACGCTGACATTGACGGTGTGTTGACATATCCTCAGCTTATGCACCACTGCTATTGGAGAGAAAAGCAGAGCAGATAAGGAACTCGATGGACGAGGAGAAGACATCCTACTGTGAGGTACGGACGATTTTTGATAAGGACACAAATCGTTCGTGAGTACGATTGCTCCGATTCTTGAATTACACTAACTGGATCATTGTTAGGTGGAAAGCCATCGTTTCCAAGGCCTTGATCCGACCGTTTGCGCTTTTCGTCCGGGAACCGATCATCCAGCTCCTTGGCGTATATATGGCGTACCTCTGGGGAACGCTGTACCGTGAGTGATCAAGCGTACTTTTCTGGTAGCATTTGCTAATTATACATCTTAGTATTTTTGACGACGATGCCATCTATCTTCCGAGGAATTTACGGACAACCCATCGGGATCGCTGGATTACACTACATTGCTCTTGGCATCGGACTGACAGGAGCTTCGCAAATAAACGCCAGATTATTGGATAAGGTCTATGTTCATTTCAAAACCAAAAATGGTGGTGTTGGGCAACCCGAATATAGACTGCGTCAGTGTCTATCCTGTGACTTTTGTTGAGGTCATTCAGTGCTCATCTTCAATTTGAATCTAGCCCCCATGTTTATCGGAACGGTGCTGTTACCGATTGGGCTTCTTATCACAGGTTGGGCCGTTCAGGCGAACACGCATTGGATTGTGCCTGATATCGTGAGTGTCCTTGGGAATATTGTCGTTTTCGCTGGCTCAAAAACAGAAATAAAACCAGGGCATCACGCTTGTTGGCGCAGGTATTATTCTCAACTTCCACTGCACACAAGCGTACGTCGTTGATGCGTTTACTCTCCACGCTGCGTCTGGTACGTTGTCGCACTTTGTTTCCCCTCTCCGCTGCTTACCCAAATTTCGTATAGCGATGGCGTCGGTATCGTTTCTGCGCTCATTGGCCGGAGCCGCCTTCCCTGTATTTGCCCCCGTGATGTATTCCGCACTCGGGTTTGGGAAAGGGGACACTATTCTCGCCGTAGTGGCCATCGTGGTTGGTTGCCCTGCGTAAGTCATCAAACTATATAGATATCATCTTCGTCGCTGATTCCTGCATCACTAGACCATGGATATTTTGGCATTTCGGGGAGAAGATTCGGAATTCCAGCCGTTATGCGCACAAGTGATTTTTTCTCTGACTGTGGTAATCTTGGGTGCACCAGCCATTTCTGTTGAGGCGATGATACGCCCCCCCCTCCCCAGTACTGGTGTGTGCACGCATATCCCCCATTTCTAGCATTGTTTCCTCGACACATGGACCTTTCGGTGATTTATTTCATGACAGTACATAGCATCAGATATACCCGGGTGGAATGTATGATATTTAAATAATCAAGCATGACTTCATCAGCCTCCTCCCTCCCCTTCCTGTCTACTGCACAAGCCATGCCAGTGTGTTTAGTTCAAGGTATACCCCGCACCATCCCCTGAACATTGGCTTGGTTGCTCTTGCGGCCACCACGGTCGCCCCGGGCCCGGCGGGCCAATCGGAAGACTGGGACAATGATACGGAGAACGTGATAGACTTTGATCAGGAGTAATCAGCATCAATGCTTCGCACGCCTTCCGAAATCCATGATGGATCTGATCTGAAAGTACTTCTCACATATGGCAGATCCCCGGCCGAAGCAAAATTGTGATGATCAGTGTCAGCAGCCATCCATCATGAATTTGAGAAACGTCGCTAAGCCCGGGCTACGGTACCGATTCAATGCTTCCAAAGTGATTGCTTGCTTGACATGTGAAGCGTCCGAAGAACTTCGGAGGCATCAAACGCCGAGATCATGATGTCGTCACAACCAGGAGTTGCAACTTGATTGGCGCTGAGAACGTTGAAGGAGTCAGAGAAGTGTAGGATTGTGTTCACCAGGATCAGACAAACTGTCAGTGATCCACACAGACTCGAATACGTAGGATAGAGCGAACGTGTACACCGAACAGGGACCCGCAGAAAACATTATGACATTCATGAATTAGGCAAGACAACGAGAAGAAAAACATTCGCATGCTATTACGGGAGAAATCAAATCCAAGTTTAAATCCACGAAACGCAAACCATTTTCAAGCCAGTTGAGCAAATCCGACTCGAGAGTTGCCGAAGTCGAAGATGGTGTAGACATTGCGAAGGAAAACATCCCCGATGACCCAGAACGCTGTTGAAGAGCAAGGTGATTAGTCACCATCCTGCGAAGAACGAGCGGGAATCAAGGATACTGACGGTAATTGTTGTCTGGCCCTATGATACCGCTCACGCAGTCAGATGACCCAGAGCTAACTGGTCCGATGTTAAGGGAAGCAGCGGAGATGGGGAACGATGTGCCGCCGAAGGTAAAGGTGACGTTGGGGAACGAATCACATGGGACTGCAGCGCATTAATAAAGAAACGGGTATAAAATGTCTTAGACATACAGGTATAGTAGCCTTGGCCTGCCGTGCTTGATGCATCGGTACCACCAAGTGCATCGTAAAGATTTTTGACGTCCGAGGGGTCGCCGACGATGAGCGTAGTGCCAGTATCAATGATGGAATCGACGTTGGAAAGAATGGTCTGCCCATTGCCGTCCACGGCATCCATATTAACCTCCCAGTATCCCTGAACGAAAGTGTTAATGTCCGGCGCAACACAGCCAAATATGCGACTCACTTCCTGGGTGACAGGAGTGTAGCTAAAGTCGCCGGTGTACAAATCAGCGTTCGCACCACCGAGGAACAACTCAGATCCAGAGTCGGCGAGCTTGAACGAAAACACGGGCTCGGTTGTCTGACCTCGACCAACGAGGTTCTGGAAGACGGGAGTCGCGGGATAAGAAGAAATGCTCTCGAAAGCCATCCCCATCGAACCATCGGCAGGGAATGATGAAACCGACATTCCAGCAGAGTATTCTGAAGCATCACCGAGCGTCTGGCTGGATACCTGCCCCTCCGTTAGTTAAGAAAATACAGAATACATATCGTACATACCGTCAGTCCGGAAATAGAAACCGTGTCTGAGAACTGTTCACCGGAGACAGTGGAGCCATCTCCAAGAGCGAGGTGGAAGCTCTTTCCCAAGTCCACGCTCGTTGAAGAAGCGCTAGGATCGTAGATGGCATGACCATCGCAGTTTGAAACACAGTTGGGGCCCGGCAAGAAAAGGTCGCTGTAGACGAGTTCAAAGGACAGTCATACACACGGCGGAACAATCACGTACCTCGAGCCGGTATCAAAGTCAACTATCCGAGAGGAAGAATGAGGCGCAATTCACCGCAAAGCCGAACGATGCTCACCGGTGAATGACTTAGCAGGCGTTCCAACAGATATAGTGCCGTACCAATGACTGTCACCGGTAGTCAAGGCGTCAGCGCCTGTTGCGCGCTTACGGACACCTTTCACCGCAGTGCGGAGAGCCGGTGTTCTTCTTGTAGTTGGCAAACCCACGAGAAATCTTACTGAGTTATGCATGTTCAACTCAATCACCAGTCAGATAAAGAACAAATACGCACGCTTGAACTGCAGCGACGTGGGAGTTGAGCGCATCAAAGTTGACACTCTTGTCGGCGTTGACAAAGCCTGAGGTCGCGCGTTTCACGACAGGGATCGACATCCCGATCTTCCGCTCAGCAGGCTGAGGTGCTGCAGCAATCAAGACAGGAAGCGCAGCCACTGCTGTTACGAGAGTCAAGCGCATGCTGGGCAAGTGAACGGTTTACAAGGAAAAGGGAGGATTGAAGACGGATGTGAGAGGGTACAGATGGCCTGGCTTTAAAGCAGCCAGCCATGAGCTGTCGTGTATACCGCATGCATTGATCGTATGTCGGCTGGAAAATGATGGTCAGGACGGTTGATTTATTGTCCATTTCGCGCAAATTTCGCGCCACTAGTCGGCCCAGCGCATTCATCTCGAAGTTTGGAGTCGCATGGCTGAGAACCATTAGATCTTGTTGTCCCTTCACCTGGGACAGTACTCGAAGAATGATCGAGTACCATACCGTATCAGACTGTAACAAGTCCATCGCTTTTTGTGGCCAACTTGAAGGCAGACTCAGAGTCGAGAAAGTTGGCAGTCGCATTGGCCTGCTTAACTTCAATGGCTCCACTGCACTAAGCGATAATGGTATCAGCTGCACTAGTCCACATCTGGTATTACTCGCGTGAAAAGTTCGCGTGCCATATTCTACAGCAACTTCTGCTCGATGCTTGAACACTCGTGGCTGACAGCCTCTGACAGCTGTTGATCTGGAGACTGACGTTGATCTGGCAGGACTAAGCGTACTAACTCCGATTCGAAGAGAAGTAAGTATGTACTGCGAGATCATTACCTGCATCATAGTAAGTATATCCATGCCAGTGGATGCGAACTTCTTCCAAGTCGTGATGCCAGTGATCAGGTGTCAAAGTGTACGCAAATTGGAGACCGAAGTACAGTACCCGCTGGATACTGAAGTTATTAGTGGCAGACATAAGTACACGATTGAGACGGGTCACTCTTTCCTTGAAAATAGAAGTCGATGGCACCCGTAAATAGTAATCCGCCGGAATCGAAGACGCCTCAACATAAATCGAATCCTATCCTCAGCCACTGTCTATCATATTAGCAGGTATAACTTAAACAAGTCAACAGGCAAAAGGCTCTACACAGTATCTAATCCTGCATCACCACCATCTTATTTCGGACCAAAGCAATGTACCGAACACGACACATGCGGTCCAGAACTAAAAACATAAGTATCGATATCAGCCCTGGCGTCCGATGCAGAGAGGTTGAACAACGCACCACTCTGAAACTCTTGATCGTAAGGTCAACGTAAGGTAGGTACTCCCATATAAGTAGAAGGTGGGGCTGCGAGCAGTGGCTTGTCTCCGCTGTTATCGGCGGGCCGTGGGTGGGTAAACCGTAAACATCACCCATATCGAATAGAATGCAACGTTGTAGAAGTGGTAGAACAGTAGAGCGGAAGAAGGGGAAATCCTGATAAAGAGCGATCGTTAGTGAAGTCAATGTCCGAACTAGTGATTTCGGTATCTTCCCAGAGAGGAGGGATACGGGGCTGTCCGCACTTGAAATATTTGAAGCAGCCATTTTGGAGAACCGAAAGACATTCGTCTATAAACACAGTCTGTCTGCACCGAAGGGACGTACCATCGGCGCCAAACAGGTCGTACAATGTGACACTAAGAATATTAATCGTGGATCCAAGGGGTTTGCGTGCCCGGTGCCACGACGATTCGGATACGGAGAACGTGCCAATAGACTTTGACAAGGAGTAATCAGCGCTCAGCCTCAATGCTTCGCACGCCTTTCTAAATCCATGATGGATCTGATCTGGGACACTTCCGTCATGAAACTACTTTCACATAACACACCCTATCGCTGGCAGATCCCGAAGCAAGATTGTGATGATCAGTGTCAGCGGCCATCATCGAGAAATGTCACTGAGCCCAGGTTACGGTACCGCATCAATGCTTCCAATTGATTGCTTGCTTGACATATGACGCGTCGAAGCACGGAGGCATCAAGCCCCGCCGGCAAGCGCCCGATGACTGTGGTCGTCGCGACCAGGAGTTGTGAATCAGTGATTGGCGCTAAGAACGTTGAAGAAAAAAAAATGCGGTCATCAGGATCCGACAGACTGTCAGGGATCCACAGAGATACGTAGGATAGAGCGATCATGTACACCAAACAGGGACCGCAGAAAACATTACGACATTCATGAATTAGGCAAGACTACGAGAACAAAAAAAAATTCGCATACTATACGGGAGAAATCAAGTCCAAGTTTAAATCCACGAAACGCAAACCATTTTCAAGCCAGTTGAGCAAACCCGACTTGAGAGTTACCGAGGTCGAAGATGGTGTAGACATTGCGAAGGAAGACATCCCCGATGATCCAGAACGCTATTTGAAAACAAGGTGATTAGTCGCCATCCTGTGAAGAGCGAGCTGGAATGAAGAATACTGACAGGAACCGGTGTCTTGTCCTACGATACCGCTCACGCAGTCAGATGACCCAGAGCTAACCGGTCCCATGTTAAGGGTAGCAGCGGAGATGGCGAACGATGTGCCCCCGAAGGCAAAAGTGACATCGGGGAACGAATCACACGGGACTGCGGAGCATTAATAGAAAAACAAGTATCAAACAGTCTGCGACATACAGGTATAGTAGCCTTGGCCTGCCGTGCTTGATGCATCGGTACCACCAAGTGCATCGTAAAACGTTTTGACGTCCGAGGGGTTGCCGACGATGAGCGTAGTGCCAGTATCAATGATGGAATCGACGTTGGAAAGAATGGTCTGCCCATTGCCGTCCACGGCATCCATATTAACCTCCCAGTATCCCTGAACGAAAGTGTTAATGTCCGGCGCAACACAGCCAAATATGCGACTCACTTCCTGGGTGACAGGAGTGTAGCTAAAGTCGCCGGTGTACAAATCAGCGTTCGCACCACCGAGGAACAACTCAGATCCAGAGTCGGAGAGCTTGAATGAAAACACGGGCGCGTCTGTCTGACCTTGATCAACGAGATTCTGGAAGACGGGAGTCGCGGGATAAGAAGAGATGCTCTCGAAAGCCATCCCCATCAAACCATCGGCAGGGAATGACGAAACCGCCATTCCAGCAGAGTATTCTGAAGCATCACCAAGCGTCTGGTTCATTGCCTGCCCCTCCGTTAGTTAAGAGAACACAGAATACATCTCGTACATACCGTCAATCCGACAACAGAAACCGTGTCTGAGAACTGTTCACCAGAGACAGTGGACCCATCTCCATATGTGAGGTTGAAGCTCTGTCCCAAGTCAATGCTCGTTGAAGAAGTGCTAGGATCGTAGATGGTATGACCATCGCAGTTTGAAGTACAGTCGGGGCCCGGCAAGAAAAGGTCGCTGTAGACGAGTTCAAAGGACAGTCCCACACATGGCAGAACAGACACATACCTCGAGCCGGTATCAAAGTCAACTATCCGAGCGGAAAATGAGGTGCAATTCACCGGAAGGCCGAAGGATGCTCACCAGTGAACGAGTTCGCAGGCGTTCCAACAGATATAGTGCCGTACCAAAGACTGTCACTGGCAGTCAACGCGTCAGCGCCTGTTGCGCGCTTACGGACACCTTTCGCAGCGGGGTGCGGAGAGCCGGTGTTCTTTATGTAGTTGGCAAACCCACGAGAAATCTTACTGAATTATGCATGTTCAACTCAATCATCAGTCGGATAAAGAACAAATACGCACGCTTGAACAGCAGTGATGTGGGAGTTGAGCGCATTAAAGTTGACACTCTTGTCGGCGTTGACGAAGGTCGCGCGTTTCGTGATAGGGATCGACAACCCGATCTTCCGCTCTGCAGGCCGAGGTGCTGCAGCAATCAAAACAGGAAGCGCAGCCACTGCTGTTACGAGAGTCAAGCGCATGCTGGGCAAGTGAATGGTTTACAAGGAAGAGGGAGGAAGACAGATGTGAGAGGTGCAGATGACCTGGCTTTAAAGCAGCCAGCCATGAGGTATCGTGTACACCACATGTCGGCTGGAAAATGATGGTCAGGGTTGATTTCTTGTCCATTTCGTGCCACTAGTCGGCCCAGCGCTTCCATCTCGAAGTTTGGAGTCTCATCGCTAAGATCTATTAGATCTTGTTGTCCCCTCACCTGGAACAGTACTCGAAGAATGACCGAATACCACACCGTATCAGACTGTAACAAGTCCATCGCTTTGTGCGGCCAACTCGAAGGCAAACTCAGAGTCGAGAAAGTAACTTGGCAGTCGCATTGGCTTCATGTACTTGGCAACAATTTCAATGGCTCCACTGTTTGCACTAAGCGACAATGGTATCAGCACCAGTCCACATTGGGAGTATTATTCGCGTGAAAAGTTCGCGTGCCATGTTCTACAGCAACTTCTGTTCGCTGCTTGAATGCTTGTGGCTGACAGCGTGTTGATCTGGCAGGACCAAGCGTAACTCCGATCCGAAGAGAAGTAAGTACTTCGAGATCGTCACCCCAAAACGTGATTCAATTAGTTCATGCCAGTGGCCCCATGCGTACATTGCGTAGTACTTACTTACCGGCAGGAGGCCCCACCGCTAACTTCAAGTTCTTGCAAGTCGGAATTATCAGGTTGACGCAAATGATCGCCTGCCACTTCGCGACAAACTGGAGAGCGAAGTACAATACCCCCCGGATACCGCTTATTGTTAGTAGCCATACACGATGGAGACGATGATAAAACAACTTGAAGAACCATTTCGGAAAATGTTGTCGCATAACATTATGAAAATTATAGAGTAACCTCCACAACACCATTTTCACCATGGTTGGTCGCAAAATAAATACAGACTATTTCCTTGAGGGTAGTGGTCAGCCCGTAATCCGCCAGAATCGAAGTTACTTATGTATCATAAATCGAATCCTAACCTCAGCCATCTATCATATTAACAGGTATAACTTAAAAAAAGTCAACAGGCAAAAGGCTCTACAGTATCTAATCCTGCATCACCACCATCTTATTTCGGACCAAAGCAATGGACCGAACACGACACACGCGGTCCAGAACTAAAACATGAGTATCGATATCAGCCTTGCATCCGATGCAGAGAGGTCGAATAACGCACCACTCTGAAACTCTTGATCGTAAGGTAGGGGTACTCCCATATAGGTGGGGTCGCGAGCAGTGGCTTGTCTCCACTGTTGTCGACGGGCCGAGGGTGGGTAAACATCGCCCATATCGAATAGAATGCGACGTTGTAGAAGTGGTAGAACAGTAGAGCGGGAGAAGGGGAAATCCTGATTAAGAGCGATCGTTAGCGAAAACAATGTACGAACTATTGATCTCGGTATCTTACCCAGAGAGGAGGGATACGGGGCCGCGGATACATTCACCTCCGCACTCAAAATATTTGAAGCAGCCATTTTGAAGAACCGAAAGACATTCGTCTATAAACAGTCTATCTCCAAAACAAAGGAACGAAGACCGAAGGGACATACCATCGGCGCCAAATAGGTCGTACAATGCGACACTAAGAATATTAATCGTAGATCCAAGTGGTTTGCGTGCCCAGTGCCACCGTGAAAGAACGTCGGATATTTGATCCCATTTGCTGAAGTTGTCGACTTTGGCTAACATGTGGGACAGAAGAACCACATCGTTCAAAGCAACTGTCATCCCACCACCGGTGAGAGGATGTCGCATGTTCCACGAATCGCCGAGAAGAAATACGCCTTCTTTGGTATACTTCCCACCTTGTTCTACAGGCGGTAAGAACGAATTTGGCATGCGTCGTAGACGGTCGTTCTCCAATGCTTCCTGGATTGATACATGTAGGGAAGCGGGAAGTTGAGGAGCGATATTCGTAAGGATATGGGACTGCAAGGCGCGTCAGAGAGCTATACAGTACTAAGAAAGTTGCCTCACCTTGAGATCTGACGGAAGAGGATGCTTTATGTCCACGAGCATGCGAGTATCGTGTTCTGATATCTGGTATAAGAGGACTGGTCCGGACCCTTTGATGAGAGCAACAGTCCCGTGTTGCGGAATTGGCAGTTGAGCATTCTTGAGGATAGCACCGACAAAGTGGCTTCGTGTTGAGGACTGACGCGCAGATTTCCCCATAACCACATTTCTAAAATTCGAAAAGCAACCGTCCGCGATGATGACCAAATCCGCAAAGAATGGCACCTTCTCCTCTTTAGAACCATCTCCGCTGGGAGACGAAAGCGTAGCACGAACGCCGAGCACACGCTTGGTGTGCTCACATTCTATAAGTTCGTTCACCGTCGCTTCAATCATGTCGACGCCCGGTGCACGCTTGGCGTACTCTCTCAAGCGCATGATGAACCTGCCATGGTGAAAGCTACGGCCTTGTCGCCCGTCCGGATAGGGTATATGTACAATACGGCCTGATTGTACGACACAATATCCGTGCTCCGGAATAGAGTCGATCTCTTCCAACGCGCCCTCCATGCCCAGCTTCTGCAATGCTGCGACACCGCCAGGCTGCAACAACTCGCCGACTATACGGTCCGGTTCGCAAAGTGAGCGTTCGAGTAGGGCGACGCGAATGGGAGAACCGCGTAGTTTCGATGTTATCGTGGAGAGGGCGTGAGCGAGCGCTGAGCCTGCAACGCCGGCACCGACGACGAGGATGTCGTAGTGATCCGTGGACATTTTTCTGCGCGTCTGGTCTTGGTCTTGGTATGTCGGTGGAAGGAACAGACTACGACCATTCTATTTCAAACTCAGCTAAAAGTGGGCTCACTTGTAAATTTTTGACAGACCACCATCACCACTCGCAATTCCCAGTTGAAATATGCTGCTCTCAGAGGTGAATTAAAGTAACCTCTGAGCAATAGAAATGAATTTATCGCCCTTGAAAATAGTGATTTTGTTGTTTCGCGCGAATGCAATCCTCAGGGGTTTTCCTTTTTTGTAAGCTGATTGAAGAAGGGAATGCCATTTTTGGCTTGCCAATATTACCGCGACCAACCCCTGCATCATCGTCCTCAGTACTGTGTCACCTGGCAGTGGTATGCATCTTGCTTTTGACTTTATCACGAACGGTTGATTCAGCCCTTGCAACGCCCAGAGCGGGGATTAGAGGTGATCAAGCAGAACTACGAATTACCGTGCAGACGCCAGTCAAGATGGCAGCTCCACTTCTCGCATTCCATAAGGAAATGTTGGAAAACATACACGACCCATCCACCAGCGACCTACTCATCCTTGCACGCGGTCTCGGTCTGCGACGAATAATATGTGCACTCATGAAAATTTACGACTCTCCACAGAATTTGATTCTCCTCGTGAATGCCACGCCGGAGGAAGAAGTTGCGATCGGAGAAGAACTTGGAATCATGGGTTGTCGAAAGCCCGGTCTTCGTATCGTTGGTTATGAGATGGGTAAACGCGACAGGTTGGTATCTATGGGTCCTACCATGTATAACATGTTCACATTCATCAAGACAGGATCTTTATAAGAAGGGCGGTTTGATTTCAGTGACTTCTCGGATATTAGTGGTCGATATGCTACAGTCCGACATACCCACTGAACTCATCTCAGGAATCATCGTTTTACATGCCGAACGGTAGGAGGTTCATGAGTAAACAATAATGTCTGTTAATTCAATTATCAGAGTGACGGCCCTTGCATTGGAAGCATTCATCGTTCGACTATACCGTGAAAAGAACCAGACTGGGTTTCTCAAAGCCTTTTCTGATCAGCCCGAATCCATCACGAGTGGCATGTCGCCCTTGAAGAATATCATGAAAGAACTTCAATTGCGGACAGTTCACATCTACCCTCGGTCAGTTGACATAAAAAGACAGAAATTTTCCATCTAAACTGAGTGTTAGCTTTCATCAATCAATTAAAGATACACTGGAGAATCGAAAAGCTGATGTGGTCGAGTTGTACCAGCACCTGAGCGAATCTATGGCAGCCATCCATCATGCAATAGTCCAATGTATGACTACGACACTCTCTGAACTCAAGCGCTCGAATACTTCAGTGAGTCTATTCACGAATTTCTTGTCGCCATACCAACCCAGTATAGTTGGAGCTCGACGATTTAAATGTCGAAAGTGCATACTTCAAGTCGTTCGATGGGGTAGTACGAAGGCAGCTTGATCCTGTGTGGCACAAGGTTGGGCCAAAGACGAAACAGTTGGTCAGCGATCTCGCAACGCTGAGACGCCTCTTAACGTGAGCACTTTGATAACTCAGAGGCGTTCTTGATTGATTTTGATTCATATCAGGTACCTCTTAACTTACGATGCCCTCGCGTTCCACGCGTACCTCGAGACCCTAGTAGCTTCTAACACAACCAGTGCGTCGGGCAACGCACGACAAAACCAATCCCCGTGGATGCTCACAGACGCCGCCAATGTCATCTTCCAGACTGCCAAACGACGATGTTACACTCTCTCGAGAAGCACCGCCGATCATCCATCAGCAGAAGTTGATGTTGTGGATGACGAAGATGCATGGAATGCCCTAGATGACATCGAAGGACCCGATAGGCGGCCAACAGTAAACCCCTCGAAAGCGTGGATTCCCGACGGCCTGGACCCTGTTCTTGAGGAACTTCCGAAATGGGATTTGTTAGCGGACGTGTTGCATGAGATCGAAGAAGAAATTATGAGGCAAGAGGCTTTGTCATCTTGTGAGTCCCTTTCCTATCTTTGACATCGCCGAGTCGTGACACAATGGACCTATTCAGATGGACGCGGTACGAACACTGTTTTGGTGATGACATCGTCCGCTCAATCGTCCACGTTGGTCAGCGAGTTTCTCTCTGAGATGGAAGTCGACATGCCGAAAGGTAAACGTGGGAACAAGATGATGGAACGGAAACTTCGTCGGTACCTGTACTGGAAAGGGAGACTTGCCGGCCAGAAGCGAGATGGGAGGACCCCCCATACCCCAACCACTCGCCAGCTCGAGAAACCTGCACCTCAGGCATCCTCCAGCAACTCCGCGGGAGTTAGCGCGGCGTTGCAGAAGAAGGACAAGGAAAAGGCGGCAAAGAATGCAAGCCGACGTCGAGTTCGTGGTGGTGCACCGCCGTCTAGTGCGCCGAGTAGACCCAAAGACGGTTCGAATCCTGAACAAGCAATCGCGTTGGACGACGGGGAGGAGATTGCAACACTGTAAGAGTTTTCAGTCGGAGGTTTTTGGATCACTTTGAACGTGTCCGACTAGTCTTGCCACGCAAAGCTCGTCCATGAGCGACCTCTTGGTGTCTGAAAGCGACATCGAATTGCTCGAAGGCATGATAGCTAGCCAGTTGGACGCTGATTTTGACACGCAATATGGGATACTTTCGCCTCAACAAGCGGTTGTCGTGCGGGCCTATTCCGACGATACGGACGACCAAGTCTTGGCGGAAATCCAGCCCAAGTTCATCGTTATGTTCGAGCCCAGTCTCGAATTTGTGCGTCGTATTGAAGTGTACCGCAATTCGAACCCAGGGCTTGGTGTTAGGGTTTATTTTATGGTGTACCAGCTTAGCTGCGAGGAGCACAAGTATCTGGCAGGTTTGAGGCGCGAGAAGGAGTCTTTTGAGCACCTCATCAAGGAACGCGGTGTGCGTACATTCCTTTCGTATGCTAAGCACCGGCCTGATTCTCCTCACCCAGTCGATGCTACTCCCGATCTATGAGGATAAAAGGCTTGGGAGCAAAACTGGAGAACAGATTGTCAAGAGTATCAGCTCACGACTAGCGGGTGGAAGGAAGGAGATAAGCACACAAGCGTCTCAGGTATGTTTCCACCTTTCGTAATGATGCGATACATGACGATCTGTGTAGATTATCGTTGATATGCGTGAATTCCGGTCAACACTTCCCTCATTGCTACATGCTTCTGGTATTTTGGTTATCCCTGCGACCCTGACTGTCGGCGATTATGTTTTGACCCCTGATATCTGTGTCGAACGGAAGAGCATACCAGATTTGGTCTCGAGTTTCAACAGTGGACGATTGTAAGTCTCCTTCATTGATATTTGGCGGAAGATGCGCTAATTCGAGTATTATCCTAAAGGTATACGCAATGCGAGCTGATGTCGGTGCACTATAAGCAGCCTATCCTACTAATCGAGTTTGAAGAAAACAAATCATTCTCTCTCGAGGTCTCTTCCCATCTGTTATTTCTAACGTGTTCGAGCTGATAAATCATTCTCCACAGACCGTCACAGAGACGACAAAGACATACGCGAAACCTTCCGGGAAACACCCTCCCAAAAAGTCCCCTACAGACTCTGACCGAGCACCTCCTTCGATCCAGTCCAAGCTCGTCTTACTTACCCTACATTTCCCTCGAGTCCGCATCATCTGGTCATCTTCTCCCTACGGTACGACGGACATCTTCAATGATCTCAAAGCGAACAATTTTGAACCCGATCCTGCGCGTGCCATCGCTATCGGGGCTGAAGAAGATCCAGAAGCGGGGGCGGGGGTGAACGCGGCCTCGGAAGAACTCTTGCGATGTATACCTGGGATGACGGCCAAGAACGTTAAATATGTGATGAGTAAGGTTGGGAGCGTACGTCAGTTGTGTGAGATGAACCGGGAGGAGGTGCAGGGGATTCTTGGTGTGGAACCTGGGAATATATGTTGGGATTTCATGCATAGAGGGGAACGGAAGCGGCTTAGTAGGGAATGATCGTGGTTCAAACGTTCAAGGGTCGGTCGACCGTGGTCTAACGCAGTCTCCAGACCCGCTCGGAGAGTGTCCCCCGAGGATGACCGAGGCCCAGGCAAAAAAGAAATGATGGTTATGATTGCCTCGATGTTTAGTTAGGACCCGATAGTGACGTAGTACAGAGCTAGGGTAGTGGCTTGGTTATGACTAGCAGCGGAATGTTCAGACAGACTCCTTCAAGTTCAAGTTATCGTGCGGATTTCCGACTCGGATCGTCTTGCAGTCATAAACGGTACGAGTTTGCTTGGCGCCTTGGGTTACTTACCATGCTCTCCATCAGGGCATCCAGCGGCAAACGCACAAAGCGTACAAGTTCAACTTCAAGTTGCAACGGGAATATGGCGTTCCGGTTCGGAGGACAGCACTGAAATTTGCCCCCGTGACGAGACACGTGAATCGATGACAATTGTCATGTTGGTCTGTCGGTCGGCCAGTGACAATATAATATTATAAATACTCTGCGTGTTCACAGGAGGACTCCAAGTGTTATCGCAGTCCAACTCTCTCCATCGTACTACAACGTATTTCGATTTTTACAACTCAAAAACGAAGATGCCCGCCGTTCAAGCTCCTTCCAAAGTCCTCGTATCGGGTGCGACCGGTTATATCGCCGCCTGGGTCGTGCAGGACCTCCTCGAGAGAGGTTACTCTGTCCGTGGAACAGCAAGGTCTATCGCCAAGGGTGAATATTTGAAGAACAAGGTGTTTGCTTCCTACGGCGATCGATTTGAATATGTCGTCGTTGAGGATATCGCCCAGGTAAGGTTCAGATCGAAGTTCTACGCGCACCATTCTGATCTATCGTGGTGCTGTATTTGGATATTGCGATGCTGTGTGTACCTTATAATCTTTTCATCCGTGTATCGATTAGGAAGGTGCATTCGACGAGGCAGTGAAGGGCGTAGATGCCATCGAGCACACAGCTTCGCCTTTCCACATGAACGCAGTCGACCCAGATGGTAAGTTAAGTCATACCATCATTTCCAGGAACTTTCACACAGATCGGTAATACAGAGCTCATCAAGCCGGCTGTAAACGGGACCGTAGGGATGCTGAAGAGCGTCCTCAAGGACGAGTACGTCATCGGAACCTTATACTTGCTGTGCAGTCAGATCAAACAACAATGACGTCTCGACAGGAACACCAAGGTCAAGCGAGTGGTCATCACTTCGTCCGGAGCCGCGGTTCTTCGCGACGAGCCAACCCCAGTGACGTTCACCGAATTGGACTGGAACAACCAATGCCTTGAGATCCTCCAGAAGTTCACGGACGAAGGGAAGAGAAATGATGTACCCAACATGGTTAAATACCGGGCATCGAAGACGCTCGCGGAGAAATGTTCGTACCGTTCCTCTTAACTAGGATCCCGTCGAATCATTGCTAACCGACGACGATTTCACTTTCCTCATAGCGGCTTGGGACTTCGTGAACAAACCCGAAAACAAAGCTCGCATCAGCTGGGATTTGGTGACCCTTAATCCACCATTCGTGAGTTCTAAGTCCATCAACGAGCACGCCTAGTTCTGTAAATTGATTCGTCGGCTTATAGGTCTTTGGGGTAAATTATCCGACCTCTTTGCAATGTTGAGGATATTAAACCTCCTTTTTTGATGTGATAGCCTCCGATTCATGAAGTCACCACCCCCGCTTCTCTTAACACCTCTGCGGCTATGTTCTACAACTATATTGCAGACAGCGCCAAGGCCAATGCGGCAGGCAACGACTTCCTCGCCAAGACTGGTACCTGCTGGATTGACGTGCGAGACCTTGGTGAGGCCCACTCTCTCGCACTCGAGAAGGAAGCTGCTGGTGGCGAGCGGATCATCATTAGCGCCGGTCAGTGCAATTTCTCGTCTGATAAACTTTATGGTAAACTGACGCAGAGTCTGACGTGGTTATTTAGGACTCTGGAAATGGCAAGATTTCAGTGAGGTCTTTGACGACTGATAACAGTGCCTGAGCTGATCTGTTTTTTTTTGCACCTCGAAGTTGATGCTGCCAACGACCTGAGCCCACCACCAAAGCTCTCGACGACGCTTCCAGCTGGCGTCCGAGGTGCTGGCAAGGCCGCAACGCACCTGACGTTCTATAACACAGCCAAAGCGGATCGCATCCTTGGTTTGAAGTACCGAACGATCGCGGAGACTACCAAGGATACGTTTGCCGATTATGAAGCCCGTGGGTGGTAGACAGTTGATAGTGGGGGGAGAAGTAATTATTACTTTTTATTCCAACTGTACACCGCAATGTAGCCTTATTTCTTGGGGAATCGGTATTGACGGGGACGGGACGCAGTCATGCTCTTTAGAGATGACTTGCATGTGTCCCCTCGCATCCTCGTGTGGTTCCTGAAAGATCAAGTTCCAGCCGGAATTAATACCAACACGTTTCGGGTCTACGTGGGTCCACTCATGCTGTGTGCGAGGTAAACCTCGTTTTTCTTGTCAGCATCGCCCTCTCCGCAGTCCTCAACGTGATTGAGTGGAGCTGCGCGGATTGAAGAGGGTGTAGCGGATCGCCAAGGCGGCCATTGAATTGCCACTGATCTTGCTGACTTAACCATCGTATGGCATTGTGTTTTGGTCCACGTTTTATTTGTTTGTTGATTGTCGCGTCTGACAGGCTGTGGAAAGTAAAAGTGATTCTAGGTGGAGATTACCCATTAATATTTAATTAAATAATGAATGTCGGGGAGATGTTTGGTTCGCACCTCATGTAGTTCAGTTAACACAAACATTTCACGGTGAATTTGCGCCAATAGTGATTAGAATCAACGGGATGGACAGACCTTGAAATACATGGGACAATATATATGTACAATCCACAGGACGATACCACAGTGAGAGCGAGAAATCGGAGACGAGAACTAAATATTTAGACGAGCCCGGGAGAATCCTTTCGTGAGAAAGGATGTGTCAGCTGGTGGACGCGAAGCTACTTGAACTCGCGTCAACCACAACTCTCAAGCGTGTGGCTCGAGGTTGACTGGCGTATGAAGATCTGATGGTTTGCAAAAAGCATCGGTTGTTCGTGCATCTGAGTCGATCTGCGTAGAGTCACCGTAGGGATCTGTTCAAAATCTTGCTCAGCAATAGGCCTCAAACTCGAACTCGTTCGACTTACCACCATCGATGACTCGATCATTGGATTGCCAGACCGGAAGCACGGAAGGACGAAAACCAGGGCGAGGGATCCAAGCGGCAGGAGGAAGTGATGGGCCGAGGATGGGCGCAGGTCTGAGGGTTGGTGGCACGCGAATGATCACAGGGATCCAGCTCATCACCTGAAGCCCGCGACGTCGCTTCGCGCTCAAGATCTAACGGGATAGTTCAGGTAAGTACGATCGAATATGATCAGAGTTGGACACTAACAATGATTTCCGCTCGAAGCCTGCTCAGGGCGTCGCATATATCCCCAATTGCTGCTGATTTTCCTCGGATGAGCCCCATATAATCTTGCCAAAGGGTGTTAATCTTGATGACCTCTAATCGTAAGGCCCACGCGTCATCCGACAGTCTGATAATATTCGGTGAGCTATTGAAAATTACATCACAAGACACTTACACCCTTAGACGGTGTTTTGCTACCTGAACAAATTCATGCGCCAGGAGATCCTTTTCGACGGATTCCTTGAGTGCAGTTTCCGCCTCGAGAAACAATATGTCCATGGTCTTTATCTTGTTCCTTGGGAGGTGGGGCCCAAGCTTGGTTACTATGAAGTTTAACAGCGCAATGCCGTGAACGATGAATCCGAAAATGTTGGAGTAAAAGGCAAGTAATGTGTAATTCATCGTTTACTAGAAGATCCCTGACGTCGAGAGCAGTGGTTGCGCAAGCCGTGAAAGAGGGGGGGGTTTGGGGGGTTGAGGAGTCATCTGCAAATGACGCGCAGGCCTTTATAGACCGGATTATGAATATTATCACATTCCTTGATACTGTACCTGTGCAAAGCATGCTGCTGTCGTGAGGCTGTTCGTACTATTACTACACCGGCCGTTGACTCGTCCCCCGCCGCGTGGTTGAGTTGTAAGGTGGCTGTGTAATGTGGGTGTGGTTCCGACCGTGTTCCAACACACAAGCCAACAAGACGGAAGCGCATGATGGATTGACATTCTTCCCCCTGTTTCTCATACCCTCCCATGCATAACCCGCTCAGCGAGAAACTGTTCGTTGAGGAGATTTTTTGGCGCGATAAATTTCGTGTCTTCGAACGTAAAGGCTATATCCTTCGACCGCGATACCACTGTCCCGATTGGCAAGCATCTTGGAAAAATCACCCGAGTGTCGATCCCATCAGCTGCGAATATAGTATATCTCAGTGGGTCAGTTGCTTCGCTGTTCCCGTGGTTTCTCATTTATGTGTCTACTACGAAAAGAAAGGGGCTCTCCTCGATGCGACAAGGAAAGAAGACGGAAGCCACGTATTTATCAAACGAGTCGACTTTAGGACTCACCCGAACGAGGTCAACATTGCTTTACATCTAGGCTCCCCAGAGAGTCAGAAAGAGAGCAAGAACCATTGTGTTCCTGTCCTTGAAGTCTTTTCTATTGACGAGGTACTTACCAATACATCGTCATGCCCGTTCAGCGAGCCAAACTTTACCACGTTCGGTGAAGTAAATAATCGATTTTGTGAACCTAAACTCTAAACGTCAGTCTCTCTGCTAAATTATTACCTCTTCTGTCTGAATAATGATGCATCCAGGGTCTCATATTTATGAAAAACATCGCACATCGGTATGTCTCATCTCGCATTCCCAAAGCAGTACTGTCGAAAGATTCTCTACCAGTGATTGTGCCACCGAGAACATTTTAATGGACGGCTCTAATATCTACAAAGGTGGTTGGCATCCTATGCAAACCAAACCGAACTCGCGACGGTCGCACTCTCTACTTTGGTCGAAATACGTTCCGACGTTAAAATCTACATCGATTTCGGTTTATCGATCCACTTTCCCCCCAGAACTGCGCGAACGCTTCGTGATTGGTGACATTGGTCTCCCGAGCAACTGACTGACGTTCCGTACGATACATTCAAGTATGACGCCTACGTCCTCGGAACCGTTTATCAGAACAAGCTCGTGAAAATACGTTTTTTCCGTCGTTTTTTGTTATCTGTATTCTGTTCGACTTTTTTTTTGTCTCTCTGCCCTCCTCTAGAAATTCAGAGGACTTGAACTCTTGGATAGGATTGTCCAGTTGATGACGAAACCTGATCCAAATGACCGTCCCACTGTAGAAGAAAGCAAAACTTTCTGGACCAGTTTTTCTACCTCCTCGGTGGACGAGACTTCGAACGGTAGGAGAAGAAGATTCTATCGATCGCATGATAAACAACTCGTTGGAGGTCATTGATATGGTGCGCAAATCGATAGGGTGGTAAACTGTGACGCCAAACTCGAGTGCAAAACGATCAGCCGACGTTACTTGGTGAGCTAACATCGAAATCATGTATTCGGCGAATCTGATCGATTTGAAGGATACAAAGGTTCCTCAATCATGTGTGTACTCATACTGTGTAGACACTAATTGTTTTCCACGAACATGACATTCACATTCCCGACTTTTTTTTGGTTACAGTGCCCTCTCCGTGGGCTCCACCACGTCCCTAGTCACTAGTCAGGTGAGTCACGCACACCAGATGTTTTGTCCATGGTGACTGATACCCGCTATGGACTGCTTTGACGCCGGAGGGATACATCGCAGCTCGTGCCATTCGTGGCTTATACGGCGACGACACTGACGAATTCTATTATTTCTTGAGGAAGTTGTGAGTTGCTCAATTGTCTTTCTCGTCTCAGGAACATCGGCTACTGGGTACTAGAGAGGGTGTATTCATTGGTTACACACCTGTTTTTCTACCCCATTGATAGGGTTTGAATGACGTTCCGATTGCTCCTCCTGCCTCTCGCACATAGCTATTAGTAGCAGACGAAGCCAAGGGGGCTTGAGTGTAAGCAGACAGAACGCCCCGCTGAACCGCTATGCCAAAAGGCGGAGATACTGAATGATGTGCTCAGTGCTATCGCAGACAGCATATGCATTAGTTACGGGACCTAAGTAAGTCGTGCAATGTTATTCGCAGCATATCGCGCGATTGTAACAAGCTTTACACCATCCCATTATCACGACAAAGAACCGAGTAGGATGTGATTGCTCACAATAGAGCCCCATGTTTGACGAAAAGGATAGAATAAAATGCGTGTACATACAATAACCCATGGTACAATAAGAATGACACGAACCCCGAAACGGAAGGGGATCAAACATTATGCATACTAGGTTCATGTTCGTCAGTAGGACACTCAAAGCAAGATCATCAATGGAAACCTACTCTTGTGAACGTTCCCATAGTGGTAAACGTTTCTTTCCTCGGCGGATCGTTCTTTGCGCGGTATAACGACTTCACAGCGTCGCTCATATTTGCCTTGCGCTTTCCTTCTTCGGCTGCGAGGGTGTTCGAAAGTGCGCGTGAGGCAGTGGAGATCGTGGGGTTGAGACCAGGGGCAGGCGAAGGGGAATGTCCTGCCGGAGACCCTGAAGATTTCTTCTTTTTGGAAGCTGCAGCCGCATCGTCCTCGACGCCATCAGTCACCACTTTCCGTTTCTTTGTCTTCGTCTTTGTGGGCTCGCGTGAACGACGGGTTTCCATCGCTTCTCGCATGCGCCATTCCTCCTCTTTAACTGGGTTGATGGTCATGATGTCCGAGGATCGCGAAAATTTGGTGGCACATTGGGGACAGACGTCCAGCTGCTCCTTGACGACTGTGTCTCCATTGCTCTCTTCGCTACTAGAGGTCTCCCTGGTATGTGGGCTGCTCCCGAGGATAGTACGTAGGCCTGCCTGCGAGAACACACAACCGCAAGCGCGGATGTATACGAAAGGTTGTGCACCATTCATCTCCTTCAGATTGAGAGGGCAGACAAACTGGGGGCGTTCACTTGGCGATGAGTCGGAAGGGGGCGTGGAATCTGATCTAGGTGTGAGCTTGAGAGTTTTAACATCCTGGATAAAGGATGAGTATTTAGACATATGTCGTAGCCAGAGTCATGCTATACATACCTTTAGCGAACGTATATGCCCGCATATCCCTTCACCGTCCCCATAGGCTGACTTGTCCAAGAGATATTCTATTATCGCATCCTTGTTGTAGAGTTTGCCTAGGTCACAAGAGACGACCGGTTCCTGAAGCAGACGCTAGAGGACTGGATGTCAGCAGAGCTACTACATGACTGCGATGGGAGAGGTACCTTTGAAAGTGCGCAGAAAAGCGACCTAGCTCGGACTTGGTTGGCCTTGTCGGCTTGTTCAGCTTTTGGTTTTGTCTTTACGAGGTCCCGTCTGTCGGGAATACTTCCTCCATCATTACCCATCCTGACGGTCAAGGCAGAAGATCACTCTGATGTGTCAGCACTGCATGGCGGCGAGTTATGGTGTTGATGACTAAGCATCCCAGTTTGGACCCTGCCTGCAATGCCAACAAAGTTGAATAAATTCCCAATGTGCGTCTTCTGAGACCGTAAAAATTAGACCATCTATTTAACCAAGAAAAAAAAAACTCAGATTATAATTCTATGTGTGGATGAATGTGATATTTCGTTTGTCAAGTAGTATTACTAGGAGCTGTCACCAGCGAGCGTTTGTTTGTCCGTGTTAGAATCCAAAGCTCTTGCCATTTATATCTTCCTTGTATCACGACCCAAGTTAGGACCATTGTCAAAACTCGAATTGAATCGCCAAGCTGTACGACTCCGTCCACGCCTTCTTACATGCCCACAACACTCTAAATGTTCTACAAAGCCATTGTAAAGGGTAAACGCCCCCTACAAGCCGCCTCTCATGTCATTTCATCCACAACGACCGCCGCGGCCAACACTTCCTCTGCCATTTTTTCAAAGGTCTTTGTAAAACGGAGAATCAGCCTATCCGGAACCGTACGCTCCCTGAACAGAAGTGCATTCAGACGGTCTTTTTCTACAAGGAATGTCGTCCCACCTGAATCACCCGACCAATTACCAGGGGCATCAGCCGCCGCACCACTCTACAGTACGTCCAAAGAGCCACTGGGCGCTCACGATCTCATTTTTGGTCACCGGCAGGAAAACTCATAGCAGCATGGACTCAAACGCCTACGAAATGGTATCCCCTTCCTCTCGCCGTCGGTGCACTCCTTCTCGTCATGATACAATACCACAAGAAATCATCGCGTGCCACAAAAGAAGTCCATGTCGACGAGGAAGGTCGTGAGATTATCAAGCTCAAAGGTCCCTGGCAGGTGCGGACTTACATTCCTTTTAATTTTTCTCTTCATATTGATTGCGGTCAGGTTCATGTCATGGGCGCTTTGCCACTTCGCAACATGTCTCGAGTCTGGGGTTACATGAACTCTTTCGAACTCCCTGTCTGGTTTCGTCCCTACGGTATCCGGCTCTACTCTTATGTCTTTGGATGCAATTTGGAAGAAATTGAACCCAACGACTTGACGCAGTATGCTAGTCTAGGCGAATTCTTTTATCGGAAGCTGAAACCAGGTGTACGACCAGTCGAAAACGCTGTCCTAGTGAGTAGCTCGTTCCGGAGATCTTGGTAGCGTCTTATTGTGCCCTTATTAGGTCAGTCCGGCTGATGGTACCGTGCTCCACTTTGGTACTATCGATAACCTACGAGTGGAACAAGTCAAAGGAATCACTTACTCTCTCGATGCACTCCTCGGCGTAGAACGGGTTGATCCAAGCAATTCTCCAACATCAACAGTGATAGAGTTTCCAGAAGGTCAAGAAATGGTCGATCATCGAGAGTTTGCTGTCGTCAACGGGATAGAATACAGCCTTGACAAGCTTCTGGGAGCCTCGACGCCAAGCACACCTGGTTCAATGACGCCCATCGAACGGACGACTTCCGATTCTGAAAGCTTATCCGAAATACCACACAAGCACGGTGCACAAATTGACGCGTCGGTGGCGCAAGAGGGCAGCCTTCAAGAAATCCTGGCACACGACGCTTCCGTGGCACGTGAAATGGGTGTTCAATCGTCCTTGGGTGAGCATAAGCGAAGCATCTCTGGTACCAGCGTCAAGGACGGGAACGCGCTTTACTTCACTGTAATATACCTCGCACCTGGTGATTACCATCGCTTCCATAGCCCTACTGCTTGGGTCGTCGAAAAACGAAGACACTTTGTCGGTGCGTGATGGATTCCCGGTCACTTTGATCACTGGTGTCTGAAACGCTCCCTAGGCGAACTATTCTCTGTCTCTCCTTACATGGCTAAGCGTCTTCAGAACTTGTTCGTGCTCAATGAGCGAGTAGCGCTTCTCGGTCGATGGAGATATGGCTTCTTCGGCATGGTCCCCGTCGGTGCAACGAACGTCGGTAGTATCAAGGTCAACTTTGACTCCGTAAGTCTCACTCTTGCGACCCAAAAACCACTTGTCTCATCCCTCCCTTTCCCAGGCTCTACGCACCAACGTCCGCGGCCGCCCACCTCCCCCTGGGACATACACCGAAGCGATCTACTCCGCCGCCTCCCCACTTCTCAACGGTCAACCACTCACGCCAGCCCAAGAGATGGGCGGTTTCTGTCTCGGCAGTACCATCGTTCTCGTGTTCGAAGCGCCCAAGAACTTTGAGTTTGCGATCAAAGCGGGACAACATGTTAAAGTCGGTAATCGGCTTGGGGACGTTCCTGGGGCTCTTACGACCGTCGGGAAGGAGAAGATGGAGTGAGCGGTTGTCGGTGGGGGTCGTTTTTGAGCTCCATGTTTCGTTTTTGAGCTCGGGGTGCGTGATCTCTTTGGGGCATCACCGAGTATATCTTTTTTTTTTTTGACGGACAATGAACGAGCTTTGCGTGGAGTACATACATCTCATCTCATGATTTCCATCTTAGACCCCCCGATATTTGTACATACCCAACTATATCTAGCCTTACTAGTCCTCGCGAAAAATAGAGCAGTTGCGAGAGCAAGGATAGCATTTGTGACGAAATACAACTAGAGAGCCATATGATAAGCCTGTACATACAACATTTTGTACGCAAACCAAAAAAAAAGAAACTGAGTGAAAAAAAAAAAAAGACTCCCGATCAGATAAATCCCCCCCCCCTCTCTAGATTCGACACGCTTAAAAAAATAAATCAATCCATCAAAAGATCAACATCGATCCCCCTCATAAAAAAGAAATCCAAAAATCCCTGCGATTGAGATCTGGATGCCGGGTTAAAACGTTTGCCCTGGAGCGAGTTGGCGGACTGGGATGCCTTGTCCGTCGTAGTTGGTTCGGAATACCTAACGAGGAGAGAGAGGAGTTACGGTGGTGTGGGATAGAAAAAGGGTGTGTGTGATGATTGGGCTCACTCGATTACCCCACCAGGTTTCTATGCTGCTCGTGCCGATCTAGGAGTCGACGAAAACGTGAGATGGTCGATCAGAATGGGAAAAAGAAAAAAAAAAAAAAAAAAAAAGAATCGCTCACCGTGCGAGTTGAAGGGTATTGCAAACTACATGTTTTTGGTCAATCCAATACGTTCGGGTAGACGCACGAAAATGGCCAGGTACGTACGTGAAGAAGATCACTATAACAGACAACGCCAACCCCGAGTCGAGGGCCGCTGATAGAACATCTAGGAGTCACATTAGCAAAAAAAAAAAAAAAAAAAAAACGGCGGCAAAAGGTCAGAACGAGCCGATCACTTACAATTGTACTTGGCCCACCACGGGAAATTTCGTCTATATCAAATATCAGTCGACAATCAATCTACGGTAGAGTGGCATCATCTTCTTGCGAACCTTCGAATGATAAATTGGAAAATGAATCCGACGACTCTAGTGTCCAGGGCCAGAGTTACACAGCTAGGGAAATGAGAAAACAAAGGACGTACGCCCAAGGAACAAAATTGAGGGCCGTCGCTGGAGGTATGAGGTACGTGCCATTAAAGATGATGGGGCTGCGATTTGAATAATTATAAAGTCAGCAGTCTTCCCATTCGACTGTAGATCAATCTTACAAACTACGAGGAAGGGGTCAGCTTTCAATTGCACTGGATAAATAAGTAAAATTCCACCCACTTGATATATCGCAGGAAACTGTTCGGCCACCTTTTCATCAACAGCCACGGAATGATGGGCGCAACTGCCCCCAGGACGAAAAAGTACAAAAGACCTATCGGATAACTTAATATCTGTTCCATCCAGGGGAGAACGCTGATTTACCACTGGTGTCAAAAATCAGCAAGGGGGAACTAAAATATGGTAAGCCACCTACTTGTATAAATGACCAGCGGTGAATTGCAGTCTCGGTCCAACGACGCCTGAGTGATATCATCGCTGAGCAAACGATCCGCCATCCCTGCCGTTTCAAGCACGTACCCCAGATGATCGATGCCGTCGCAAACACCTGGGTATTCGGACACGAAAATCTATGAAAGGAAGAGTTATTATTAAAAAAGAATACGTGTGAACTATGAACGGAGCCCGTTTACCCGTCTTTTTGGTTGTTAGTACAAATGTCCCTGGATAACAGTCAGCAGAGCTATGCTAGCGAGGACGGCGACCTTGGCTTACGGAATGTGATCAAACATCCACATCTGCACCACGAGCTGCGTCGTGCCTGCGATGACAGTTGAGACGATCTATGATGGTGATGAGCGTGTGTGGTGGACGTGTCTGTCTGTGGGAGGCTTACCTGACACCAAAACATCGTCCGTGGGGGAATCTTCATATAATGCCCAAGCTTAAAGTCCGCTGTGAAGACCAATGCCTGTGTCATCGACTACAAGCATGCTCAGCGAGCCACGAGGGAATTTGTCACTATTTCACTCACTATATAGCCCCAGGTCTTGAACAACATCATTGCGACAGGCCGGCCGGGCAATGCGTAGCTAGACCCAATGAGTACAACAGCTAGGTGGATACAATCTCAAACTCATACCCAATAATGAGTTCCGTGATCACACTAGAAAGAATGACTGAGAATACATCAAAGGAAGGACAGAACACCCCACTTGAGACCAACTTGCTGGTTAGTGATCGCTTGTATCATCCCGCACGGGATGACATAGGTGAATGCTTTATAAGGAAGAGAGTTTAGAAATCGGTACATGCAACAGCAGACGGTTTTACCTATGAGCAAAGCAATCACGAACGCCCATACTGGCATCTGGGTATGCCACACTTCAATGCTAATAACGCCCAGTGTGAACATGAGAGCAAATAGCGCAAGATACCACCATTGGGGAACTGTTCAGAACGCGGTCAACTGTGGGGTTCTAAGGCGTCGAAGAGTATTCCAATTACCTTGAGAATAAACGCTCATTAAGCGAGAATGAATGTCCGGCTCTTCTCTTAAAGACCGTCGAGCTTGTTGAATAATTTGCTTCCGGAAGTAAATGAAAGTGTGGACGAGTGTCGCTACGGTGAAAATGATTTGTACTGACTCCCACTTAGAAAGAATAAAGCAGGTTACCTGTGATCGTAGCAAACGATAGTCTGGACACTAGTTAATTCTAGGGGAAAAGATCGAGAATTAAGGCATACCCGTATGACATTGCGAAACAGGTCCTAGAGGCTTTCAATCAAGGGATCCACAAATCAGAACACAAGAGGACATACGTCATGAATAACGGACTGTAAGACGCGTATGCGTCCATGTCGAGTGTTACTTCAGGCGTCAGGATCTTGGTCACGTTATATGGTTGCATCATATTATCATACACTTGTCGCGATTGAATACTGTCACGAATGTGAGTGGGTTTTATGTTCCACAGGGTGATAAAGATACTGACGGCATGTACAAGGAGTTCCAGGTGTTCGTAAACTGGCATGCAGCTGTGAATACGCTGCGCTGCAGGTGCAAGTAAGGGAACACGGACGTAAAGTATGGGTGTGGCAATCCCTGGAGGAAAAATTAGACCATGACGAACCTAGCAATATACTGGAGGACCCACAGTAAAAGATCACGAAACCGAAGAGGATGTTAGCTGTTGCCCACCCTAGTCATGAGTGTAAGTGAAAGATATGGACGTGATCACCAGAAGTCGTACATGGGGTGGCGAGCGGTGAACCAATGTAGCTATTCAACAGCTCAGTTCTGGCCACGTTTACATCGAGGGACGCACGTACGCAATTTGGCTCCAGTCAAATGTCAAGACTGACATGCCCTACAACACCAAATTAGGCTTGCTGCAACCGAAGCTCAATCGTCATGACACTCGCCATTCCATGGATATAACTTGTGAAAATGTGTGAGATAAGCTATTTTCGCAACAATGAATCACGAACATACCCAAATAATTGCGCGACCACTGCAAGATTCCTCTCAGCCATCTTTTCATCAAGCCGCGAGACATGAACAGACTCACCGGCATTATCGGGCCATATCCAAGTTACCCAAGAGAAGTACGAAAGTGCCTGGACTATCCACATATGTCGTCAGCACATAGACAACCTATTCTCCGAGACAATTACGGACACAAATAACCAGGGAAGAAATCTGAGAAACGTCAATTTAGTACCATCCATCGACCAGTACACCAAACCGAATGAGATGTGGGCTTACACCATAGGAACGATCCAATGAAAGTATACGCAAAAAAGCGTTCTCTGCTCATACCACCGAGTCGACCACTCCCTGCATACTGTTGCGAGTGTAAGGTATTAAACAGTGCGCAGCTCACTAGAGTCGTCGGCCACACCATGCTCGGCGGTGACACAAGAAACCGACGAGCAATCCCACCAGCAGAGAAGCCTATCAGCTGTGTGGACATTACCAAAAACCATTGATCTATGTGTGTGGAAACAATATACAACAGAGGCAAAAACAAGTAGAGTCAGCGAGCGGGCGTACCAAAGAAAGAAAAAATGCTAACAGCTAAAACTGTACGTTTGGTTATAATACACCCTTTGTACAGCGATGACATCGGTCTATATTTGGATCGATTCAGGACACGGGTGTTGAAGCGCTTCACGAGGGGTACTTACTGCGTAAGCTGACTGCGCTCCAACGGAAGCCATGATCTGTGGGCCAATATTGAATACTCGTACGGAGCGGAGGTCGGAAAAGAATGCCGACCGTTATCAACACATGCTCTTTGATAGAGAAGGGTCCTGGATTTAATGATATACCTAATATTCGTTTTCGAGGGACGTATGAAGCCCAAAGGCTTCCAAGGGGATATGAGAGGAGTTGTGCAACAATGCCCGTAATAGGCACAGAAGGGTATCGGAAGAAGAGAAATTGGTTCACGCCCGGCATGAGTACTGCCCATACCAGGCCTATCACCCATGTTCGTAGCGTCGCAACAGGTATCGAAGGATCATCAGTGTTGGCTACCGCAGAGCGGACCTCGGGGTATGGGGAATCGTCATCGAACTCGGCGGAGTGGTTCGATTCGAGATTGGGGTCATCAAAATTACAGGTGAAATTCTGTGTTGTCAGTGATAAAGCTTTAAATCAATTCCATGCATGCCGGTTGAGAGCACGCACTGAAAGTTCTGAGGTCGTGCGGAGGTCATCGGGAGGTATGAACGATGTGAAATAGTAGAACGCTCTCACAAGACTCACCTGAGCTGATCGTCCGAACGTGGTCCTCCGAGTCCTTATCCTGGCTTCCCAGGCTCTGAATATCGGTAGAGCCTTCTCCCGAGGTCGAGTTGAACCATCGTAATGGATGGTTCTGAGACGCAGATGTGTGCTCGATTGGCATCAACTGAAGGCGTTCGGGGGTGTGGGACTTGCTCCAGCTTGAAAGCCCTTGAGAAGGAGTGAGAGTTTTGGCAAGCTTGAACTTGAAATTGGTCCCTGGCGTCGCGTAATTATGGAATTGGTCGATAGCAGCCGACTGTGGATTTACACCGGTCACAGGCACGTCAAAGGCTACTCTGTTTATCACTGGCACCTTGGGAAATCCTTGTAGATGGCCAGACCAGTCGATGACATGCTACAGTCGACTCTGAACCTCCCGCCGGGGCATGGGACCGTTACACTCAGAAATTTTGACTTTATCATACAAAGTCTGTCCCATAAATTGCCACGAAAAATAATGTACAAGGCTCAAGGTTAGCGTTAGCTACCAATGCAAGTAAAGGTATGTGCTATGTGTTTTTAAGAGTGTGGGTTATCTCGACTGTCTGGGTTTATGTCGAGGCATAATTGTTCCAAAGGGCAAGCACACGACCATATTATTGGCCGGGTTCAGTCCAGATCCATTACGTAAGACATAAAGTTAAGAAGCTAGACATTAATTGTCGTTTTGACGTGGAACCTTGCCAGACTCATCAAAAGTCACGACTTGTTTCAAGCTGGATCCCAGAGCAAATCATTCAATGGAACGTCCAAGTCTCGTGCGAGTGCCAGCGCAACATCGTACGATATCCCACATTTCAATATGGGCGGACCATCCAGTTTGCCCATTGCGGTTGTTCGATGCAATGCCCTCATAAGGGTCAGCTCTGTGATCTGCGGGGCTATCTCGATGAGTTGTGTAAGGACCGTGGGGGAAAGGGGCCTCACAGCTGCATAGATATGTATCCGTCCAATCTCCATGTCGGTATACTCTCCTGGCAGTTCAAAGCGGGGGTCGTGCGGGCGTGACTCGAAATCGTTTTCCTCCAATAATGTACCTAGGATTGCAAGCAATCTATCCAGGGGAAACGTTGCAGGGCCAAGTAACCTTTGGGAAACCTTGGAGTAATAACTTTGGTAAGGCACGGGCAATGACACTGTGGAGTAGACAGCTGCGCCCGTACCTTGACAACTGTCTGCGAGCTGCCACTTTTCTTCGGGGAACTAGATTTCCTGCGCCTCTTCTTACGTTCTTCCGGACCTCGGCCGAACATCCGCAAGTCACTCTTCGAAGGATTGGTCGATGCCAAAAACGCAGCAATAAGGATGAACTTGGACATCCGGGGAAGATTCTCTACTTTGAAATCCGGAGGGGCCTTCCTACCTCTCAAGGAACCATGCTGATCGTCTAGATCCGCATCGTAATCGTTAGCCGTTGCCCAATCGGTGGCAGTCGTAAGTCGTGGGTAAAGTTGGTCTAAAGCGGCGGTGAACGTCGGTAAGAAAGCTTTAACCAGACGCAAGCGGCCTTCGGTCGGTGGTGGTTTGAGTACAGGGGGATCTGTTCCTTCATCTTCTGCTTGCTGCACCCATCCACCATATTGGTCGACGACCGGTTTCACAAAGCCTGGCCACCGTGCTGCAGCGATGTATTGTAGCTCGAAAGGATCGCTCGTGTATAGCGATATCGTGTCGTAGAGCGTCTCCACGTATTGTTCATAAAGCGGTTTTAACGCAGGATGATACGCCAGCTCCGGTGAATCAGCCGAAAGCCTTTGGAATACAGCCACGAGCCTTTGCATGACGTCTGCGATAGCGAACTTGCTAAAGGAAACAATCCAGGTTTGCACGCTTATCACATACCTTGTTTGGTGAGTGGCTTGACATCGACATAGTAAGGATCTGCCGCGGCACCAAGAGGGGGCCGGATATCCTCCCAGCTGACAGACGACAATAGTACGACGGAGATATTAACCTGTGACTGAAAAGGATGCCACGCCACTGATCAGTAACTCCACATTTGTTTAAATGAACTCCAGACAGATGAATAACGGATCTTAACTGACCAATTCAGCTAAACGTGTCAGAGGGACGAGCAATTCTGGGAGAGTCTCGCACAACCTCTCAGCCTTTTCGATGAGAATCACCATCACCGGATTTCGCTCGTTTTCGGATTGGGTAGCTTTGCCTTTGCCTTTGCCCTTGTCATTGGTGGGGCCTCCAGTAAGCTCGCGACGGAGCCTCCTGAGCCCGTGGAGAAAGCTGTCGATGCTATCGTTGTATCGCTGTGAATCGTCTCCTGGCCAACATTGACACCCATTCTCCCACGAGGGAGTCCACCCCGCGAGAGCGTTGAGTACGGTATCGTAGAATATCCGTGTCGTGAAGCATGCCACGGAATTGACTTGTGCGTAGTGGATAGGTGGAGCGTCTGGGATGGAGGAAGGACCTTGGAAGATAGCATCGATAACTGAAGCAGTTATACGCGAATTGCGTGGGTCTGTGACATAGATGAACGGTGGCAGATTTGCGGATGCCAGCGTTGTCAGGTGAGTAGCGAAGGATATGTATCCAGGGTGGGCCTCGGATATTTTCTGAATAAATGCTTCTTCTTCGTCCATCCTTTCGGCGTAGATTTCTTTGTAAATGAAAAGCTGCGGGGGATGCGTAAAAAGAAAAGTTGAAGCTACTTGAAGTTGATAATCTACTAGTCGTCCTTGGTGTTGTTTGTCCTTGTTGAATTCAGAAGCTGCCCACCTCAGGTTCCTAGCCTAACGCCTGCCAAGTCCAAGAGTCCGAGTCCCTCCCAAGCCAGCTTCAAGAAGTTACAGACATGGGGAAACTCAACATCGCCCACCACAAATCCTACCACCCTTATCGCCGCGACAACATCGAGCGCGTCAAACGAGACGAAGCAGAAGCAGCTTTCAAAGAAGCAGAACAAGAAGGGCGGATCACACTTGCCGATGCAGAAGCGAGGTTAACGCTCCTACGCGAACGTGCGGGTATTGGTAGAAAAGGGAAGGGAAAGGAGAGAGCTGATGCGGTGGAAGAACCAGGGGCGATGACGAGCGCGGGTAGCAGTGGAACCGGGATTGGGTCTGGGAAACATATCAATTTATTTGAGGATTTAGAGCAGGTGAGGATTAGTGTGGTGGCTCATTTTACATGGCTGGCTGAACGATCGGTGTTACAGCAAGCGACGATAACTGCTGTCCGCGCAACAAGCAAGACAACTCCCTCGGAAGCGGAGCAAGGCGTCCCATTAGCGCCAAGTGCCAAAGATCTCAATCCTTGGTACTCTGAGAAATCAAAAGATCATAACCCACCCGCACACGATGACAAAGACGAACGAAGGCGAGTGTCTTATATAGCTGTACTAAGATAGTATTCTGACATAACTCGCAGACAAAGGGATTTACGCTCGAAATCTATGAACGATCCACTTACTTCAATAACACAACAACTGGCTTCGCGCAACGGCACGTCACGACCTCCGCTCCCCTCAACCGACACTCGTTCCAGACAATATCGTTCATCTCGTCATTCTGGCCAACCACCACCCAGCTCGATGCCGCCGCCGCCGCCCAAAGCACCTGACCCAACTACGGCACGTTTGAACCGGGAGTCATCAGAACGTGAACGTGCACTTGCTCTCATCCGCCGGAAAAAGCGAGAAATGTTGGGTAGTGAAACGCCGAGCACGGTCCATGGCGGGGTGGAAGACGGATATGGTGATGTGTATAATAAAAGGGAAGTGGAGGAAGCTCATGCCTACAAAGATAGATGGAGAAGGAGAGGATGGTAACGTATTCTTAGTTGCAGCCGTTGTGGATAGCAGATGGTGTCCAGATCGAAGCCACTTAGAATGGATGTTGGACGTTTGGTGGATCGACGGTTAAATATCGTGTGTTCGAAGTTTTCACTTGCGTTTTTTTACTCACTAGCGTAGCAGTTTGACACTGACACTGACTTTGTGCTGACGATCGTCACGGCATCACTCTGATAGGTTTCCCCTCACTCATGTCGGCACGACCTTAGGGTTGTCTTACCGTGTAGGTGCCAAGTCTACAACCCTGTCGACTCCTCCCGTAGGTTCACGAGAGAGGCTTGCGACACCCTTGAATTTCCAGCCGGCTTAAAGGTCAAGCCCACATTGTTCAATCCACCACGATCTCTCTCATTAGCTCACTTCCCTTTTTTTTTACACCGTTGACTTGCCCCACATGCGCTTCATTCTGGCAGCAGCACTGGTTGCAATTCCAGCCTTGGTCGCTGCAGCGCCCCAGCCTGGGCGAAAGATTGGTTACTCGATCCCTATCACAAAACACGCGAGGTTCTTGAACGTTGACAAGAGTGTCAACCTTGACGCCCTCAAGTTTCAGGTTGTTGCGGTTCAAGCGTGCGTAACCGCCCCTCGATGCAACCTATGACTGATTCGAGCGTGCATATCCAGTAAGCTTCGTCGAGGGTTTGCCTTCTTTGAGAAGAACACTGGTTCTCCACACCCCGCTGCGGGGAAAGGAGTCCATAAGCATGCAACGGGTGCCGACGCCTTGACTGTCGACAAGGGTCAGCTTTGGTACGGCACCGACAACGGCCAGGTGTGGCATGGCACTATGACTATTGGGACACCTCCCGTCACGTACACCAGTGAGTATTATTGGGCCTTGCAAGAAAAATCACCTCATCCTTGGTACAGTTGACTTTGATACCAGCTCGAGGTATTCTCTCCTGCCGTGTATATGACTGTCCCTCTCTGAACTTAGTTACAGTGACCTCATCGTGTCGGGCCCCAGCTGTGTTTCAGCCTGCAGTGGTTTTACCCTCTACGAGCCTACCGCTTCTTCAACATCGAAGGACCTGGGAGAGCCCTTCAATATCACCTATGGAGATGGGTCCAATATCACCGGTGAACTGTACTTGGACACGATTTCTGTTGCCGGACTGACGGTATGGTCCATCGTCCATTCATGCCTTTGCTTGACTGACGGTGGAGCAGGCAACGAATCAGACGCTGGGTGGTGTTTCGGAATACTCTCGCGGATCTACCTACATTGCCACGGATGGTTTAATGGGAATGGCTTTCCCGAGTCTTTCTGCTTATAACGCAACGCCTGTCTTCCATAACCTCATTAATCAAGGTCAGACAGCCGAGCCCGTGTTTTCCTTCAAGCTCGCCGATTCTAGATCCGAGTTGTACCTCGGTGGTGCGAACTCTGATTTGTATACCGGCCACTTCACCTATGTTCCTGTCACCCAGCAAGCGAGTCTCATATTTGGCTAGCTATATTGCGTTGACATTAACACTTTTGTTTAGGGATACTGGCAGGTTAAAATGGATAGCGTGAATGACAATGGGAAGACCATTCTAACCAACATCGATTCCATCATTGATACTACCACTCCGGTCATCATTGGCACCCCCTCGGACGTCGCAACACTTTACGATGTGCTTGGTGGTGCTGATGCATCAAGCACGGCAGGCCAAGGCTACTATACCTGTATGTCGCAGACAGTTTGATGCTTGTTTTTCTATTAATGCTCCACAGTCCCGTGTGATTCGTTCCCCGCTGGCATCAGCCTTACCTTCGGCGGCAGACCGTTCCGCATCTCCGCTGATTCCCTCAACCTTGGACCTGTCACCCAAGGTTCGTCTGACTGCCTGAGCGGCATCGTCGGGTTAGACATTGGTGCCTGTGAGTAATTCCGACTCTTTGTTCGCTTTTTATTTTTATTTTTCACGAGACGACAACTCACTACCTTTTACCTTGGAACAGCGTTCTGGATCGTGGGGGATGTTTTCCTGAGAAATGTTTACTCCACCTTTGACTTCGGTAACACGCGAGTCGGTTTCGCTCACCTGGCTTGAGTGGTTCGCGTTCGTGCTTCATGTTTGGGACTTTGTTGCCTCCTTCTGAGTATATACTATCTGAATATTTTGCTCAGATCAGCAATTTACGAATGCCCTTAACCTCCCTTATTCCCTGTACGACTTGATTGTGGCATAGGTCACGATGGTGCTGCACAAGTGATTCAATGGCATCATTTTCTTGAACTTGACTTACTTGACTTGTACTAAATCTCCATGCCAGGCGTGAACCAGTGTAAAAAGTGGTGCAAGTTTGAAAGAAGAAACAACCTCCATCAGCGTTACTGGTACAATTCTCAAGCCCACTCGGTGCAGTCTCGGTGCGGAAGTCACAACTTGAAAAGATGAACAGTTGAACAGTGCTTGCATCTCAAGAATGCTCAACTGCCAATTCCGCAACACGGGACTGTTGCTCTCATCAAAGGATCCGGACCAGTCCTCTTATACCAGATATCAGAACACGATACTCGCATGCTCGTGGACATAAAGCATCCTCTTCCGTCAGATCTCAAGGTGAGGCAACTTTCTTAGTACTGTATAGCTCTCTGACGCGTCTTGCAGTCCCATATCCTTACGAATATCGCTCCTCAACTTCCCGCTTCCCTACATGTATCAATCCAGGAAGCATTGGGGAACGATCGTCTACGACGCATGCCAAATTCGTTCTTACCGCCTGTAGAACAAGGTGGGAAGTATACCAAAGAAGGCGTATTTCTTCTCGGCGATTCGTGGAACATGCGACATCCTCTCACCGGTGGTGGGATGACAGTTGCTTTGAACGATGTGGTTCTTCTGTCCCACATGTTAGCCAAAGTCGACAACTTCAGCCAATGGGATCAAATCTCCGACGTTCTTTCACGGTGGCACTGGGCACGCAAACCCCTTGGATCTACGATTAATACTCTTAGTGTCGCATTGTACGACCTATTTGGCGCCGATGGTATGTCCCTTCGGTCTTCGTTCCTTTGCTATGGAAATAGACTGTTTATAGATGAATGTCTTTCGGTTCTTCAAAATGGCTGCTTCAAATATTTCGAGTGCGGAGGTGAATGTGTCCGCGGCCCCGTATCCCTCCTCTCTGGGTAAGATACCGAAGTCACTAGTTCGGACGTTGTCTTCACTAACGACCGCTCTTTATCAGGATTTCCCCTTCTCCTGCTCTACTATTCTACCACTTCTACAACGTTGCATTCTATTCGATATGGGTGATGTTTACCCACCCTCGGCCCGTCGACAACGGCGAGGACAAGCCACTGCTCGCAGCCCCACCTATATGGGAGTACCCCTACCTTGCGATCAAGAGTTTCAGAGTGGTGCGTTGTTCGACCTCTCTGCATCGGACGCCAGAGCTGATATCGATACTCACGTTTTTAGTTCTGGACCGCGTGTGTCGTGTTCGGTCCATTGCTTTGGTCCGAAATAAGATGGTGGTGATGCAGGATATACTGTAGAGCCTTTTGCATGTTGACTTGTTTAAGTTATACCTGTTAATATGGACAGTGGCTGCGGCGGATTACAATTTACAGGTGCCATCGACTTCTATTTCAAGGAAAGAGTTCGGACGGGTCTCAAACCATTGTCAACCAATCGTTGTACATATCACTCGTCTCCATCGTGTATGTCTGTCATTGTCTGCTAATAAGGCTCACAGTGCCACTATGATGCAATATGCAGGTAATTAAATCACGTTTTGGGGTGACGATCTCGAAGTACTTACTTACTTCTCTTCGGATCGGAGTTACGCTTAGTCCTGCCAGGGAGTCGACACACGAACTTTTCACGCGAATAATACTCCCAATGTGGACTAGTGCTGATACCATTGTCGCTTGGTGCAAACAGTGGAGCCATTGAAATTGTTGCCAAGCACATGCGGTTACACAAGCCAATGCGACTGCCAACTTTCTCGACTCTGAGTCTGCCTTCAAGTTGGCCACACAAAGCGATGGACTTGTTACAGTCTGATAGGTATGATATTCGGTCATTCTTCGAGTACAGTTCCAGGTGAAGCGACAACAAGATCTAATGGTTCTCAGCCATGCGACTCCAAACCTCGAGATGAATGCGGCGCTGGGCCGACTAGTGGCGCGACAAGAATCAACCCTGACCATCATTTTCCAGCCGACACACGATCACCTCATGGCTGGCTGCTTTAAAGCCAGGCCATCTGCACCCTGTCATATCCGTCTTCCTCCCTCTTCCTTGTAAACCGTTCACTTGCCCGGCATGCGCTTGACTCTCGTAACAGCAGTGGCTGCGCTTCCTGTCTTGATTGCTGCAGCACCTCAGCCTGCTGAGCGGAAGATCGGGATGTCGATCCCCATCACGAAACGCGCGACCTTTGTCAACGCTGACAAGACTGTCAACTTTGATGCGCTCAACTCCCACGTCGCTGCAGTTCAAGCGTGCGTATTTGTTCTTTATCCGACTGGTGATTGAGTTGAACATGCATAATTCAGTAAGATTTCTCGTGGGTTTGCCAACTACAAGAAGAACACCGGCTCTCCGCACCCCGCCGCGGTGAAAGGTGCCCGTAAGCGCGCAACAGGCGCTGACGCCTTGACTGCCGCCGACAGTCTTTGGTACGGCACTATATCTGTTGGAACGCCTGCGAACAAGTTCACTGGTGAGCATCGTTCGGCCTTGTGGTGAATTGCACCTCATTCTTTCTCCCGGATAGTTGACTTTGATACCGGCTCGAGGTATGTGATTGTTCCGCCGTGTGTGGGACTGTCCTTTGAACTTGTCTACAGCGACCTTTTCTTGCCGGGCCCCAACTGTGTTTCAAACTGCGATGGTCATGCCATCTACGATCCTAGCGCTTCTTCAACGAGCCAGGACCTGGGACAGAGTTTCAACCTCACTTATGGAGACGGGTCAGCTGTCTCCGGTGAACAGTTCTCAGACACGGTTTCTATTGCCGGACTGACGGTATGTACGATATGTATTCTGTGTTTTCTTAACTAACGGAGGGGCAGGCAGTGAACCAGACCCTTGGTGATGCTTCAGAATACTCTGATGGAATGGCGGTTTCATCATTCCCTGCCGATGGTTTGATGGGGATGGCTTTCGAGAGCATCTCTTCTTATCCCGCGACTCCCGTCTTCCAGAACCTCGTTGATCAAGGTCAGACAGACGCGCCCGTGTTTTCGTTCAAGCTCGCCGACTCTGGATCTGAGTTGTTCCTCGGTGGTGCGAACGCTAATTTGTACACCGGCGACTTCAGCTACACTCCTGTCACCCAACAAGTGTGTTGCATACTTGGCTGTGTTGCGCCAGACATTAACATTTGTGTTCAGGGATACTGGCAGGTTAATATGGACAGCGTGGACGGCAATGGGCAGACCATTCTTTCCAACGTCGATTCCATCATTGATACTGGCACTACGCTCATCGTCGGCACCCCCTCGGAAGTCAAAACGTTTTACGATGCACTTGGTGGTACCGATGCATCAAGCACGGCAGGCCAAGGCTACTATACCTGTATGTCGCAGACAGTTTTATACCTGTTTCTTTATTGATGCTCTGCAGTCCCGTGTGATTCGTTCCCCAACGTCACCTTTGCCTTCGGCGGCACATCGTTCCCCATCTCCGCTGCTACCCTTAACATCGGACAAGTTAGCTCTGGGTCATCTGACTGCGTAAGCGGTATCATAGGATCAGACAGCGGTTCCTGTCAGTATCTTTGATTCATGATGGCTCTTCACAGGATGGCGACTAATCACCTTGCTCTTAAACAGCGTTCTGGCTCATCGGAGATGTTTTCCTTCGCAATGTCTACACCATCTTCGACCTCGGTAACTCTCAAGTCGGATTTGCTGAACTGGCTTGAAAATGGTTTGCGTTTTGTGGATTTAATTAAACTTTGGACTTGATTTCTCCCGTATAGTATGCGAATGTTTTTTTTTTCTCGTAGTCTTGCCTAATTCATGAATGTCATAATGTTTTCTGCGGTCCCTGTTCGGTGTACATGATCGCTTTATCCTACGTATCTGTGTGGATCCCTGACAGTCTGTCTGATCCTGGTGACCGCATTTCTCTGACACCGACAACGCAACCCTCGAATATTCTTTCGACTTCCTTGCTCTAATCAGCTCTCCAAGCTTCGACTCCTCTTCGAGCAGAATGCCACTCGACTCGGATCCTCCGCTGCCCACCTTAGAACTCGTGAACTTATCACGCGAGCAATGCGTACCGTGGGTTAGACCCGTTGCTGTCAAAAGACTCTTCTTGACAGCCCCATAAAGCTTGCACAAGTTGATGCGGCCTCAACTCGTCTGCTACTTACTCCGGTCACGGTCAGTTCTCATCGTGATAATCGACTGGACAGCTTGGTATGGTGTTCGGCCATTCTTTGATTAGTTCTGCATGATCTGAACAGAACCAAGACTCCGAGGTTCGAGATCCACTGCCGGGTACTGGCATCGACAGCAGGCTAACCCTAGTGAAGGGTGAACGACTGTTTTCATCCGACTCTTGGGTCTGCCCGGGGCATACTAGTAGGCTCACGAAAGCTGTCTTCGCTCGACTCGGTCACCGCCTCAATTACCTTGCTGCGTTCACAGCAAATCGGATAACATGCCCATGTCTCGTTATTCAGTTTGGACCCCTTCGTCCCGGTCGATCCAGCAGACTCCGTGTTTACCGAGCGATGGCAATCGCTCTCGGTATGATCGTGAAGATCTAACACACCTGGATCGAAAAGTGCATGAAAGCACTGTGGAAGATAAGCTTGGGCTGCCTCCAATCCACTCTCGATGATAAAAAGGTGTTGAACTCACCTCCAAACGGGGTGGAGTGCGCACATAGCTACTTACAAGATTCTTTTTTCAATGTCAAGAAAAGGGGGCCGTACTAAAGCGTGTGATCGTGACGTAAACGCGGGATAAGATAAGTTTCGTCGCGCAATAAATAATCGAGTCATCTGAATCCAAGTCATGTCAAAGCAGCGTTTTGTAGTTTCACCGACGAGAACGAATCTTCTTACTCGCTGACTCGGAGACTTTGCCAGTTCATAGAATAGAATGACCGCCCTACCTCCTCTCCTCGAACAAGACATCCATGTCGTACCCACCTTCGCCCTCGAAAACGGCTCTGTCCTCCGAGACGTCCCGATCGCATACAAAACCTGGGGAAAACTTAACGAATCCAGAGACAATGTCATGATCATCTGTCATGCATTCACCGGAAGTGCCGACGTTGAAGATTGGTGGGGTCCTCTCATGGGCCGGGGCAAAGCATTCGACCCCAATCGGTTCTTCATCTTTTGCGCCAACGTGCTGGGTTCGCCTTACGGGACCGCTTCACCTGTGACGATCAATCCAGAGACAGGAAAACCTTATGGACCAGAGTTTCCTCAGACGTCTATCCGGGATGACGTTCGGTGAGTCTTCTCGCACTGACACTCCGTTATCTCGCTCGTTCCAACCGCTCTATTCTTCTTCCATTCCACCTACGCAGACTGCACAAGCTCGTGCTTGATCATCTAGACGTATCAAGCGTCGCCATCGCTATCGGCGGATCCATGGGCGGCATGGCCATTCTCGAATGGCCACTCTGTACTCCCCTAGGGTACGTCCGACACATCATCCCCCTCGCCACCTCCGCACGACACTCTGCATGGTGCATCAGTTGGGGTGAAACCCAACGTCAATGTATCTATAGCGATCCAACCTACGAAGACGGCTACTACGTCACTCCACCCTCTTCAGGACTCGCTGCAGCGCGTATGGCAGCACTACTCACCTATCGCTCTCGCGACTCGTTCGAAAGCAGGTTCGGACGCCGTCCACAGATCCCTTCTACATCAGACGTAAACCCAAACCCAAAACCAATAACCCCTCTCGCACTCTCCGCAGCCGACCAAGCACTGATCGCACACAACGAAGGTCACCGACGAGCTTCCCGTTCACATTCCACAACCGAAACTCCATCCTCCACATCACCACCACCATTACACTCCCCCACGTCCGAGAAAGGACCATCTCCACCTCCCGTGTTCTCAGCCCAATCTTATCTTCGTTATCAAGGAGCCAAATTCGTAGCCCGGTTCGACGCCAACTGTTATATTCACATCACTCGCAAGATGGACACCCATGATCTCGCTCGTGGACGCAGCACTCCTCCCGCACCCACTACAACCGACGCTGAAACTCAATCGACCACGCTCGCTGCTATCTTGGCAACTCTCCCCCCACGTGCGCTCGTGATCAGCATCGAAACAGACGGTCTTTTCACTCCAACAGAACAAAAAGAACTGGCGACGTATATCCCAGATGCTGAACTCGTCGTCATCCCTTCACCTGATGGACACGACGGGTTCCTTCTCGAATTCGAACAAATCAATCGTCACATCCTTCGTTTCCTCAAACGCGAATTTCGTTCGTATTACGAGGTGCAGGGTGAGCAAGGTGCAGACGTAGATTCAGGAGTGGATGAAGACTTTTCGGTGAAAAAGACGAGTTTGTTCGGTGAGGCAGAGGCGGACGTGACGAGGTGGTAAAACGTGTCTCACAGTTCTTTGGGTTCTGATTTCTGGGATATAGGTTCGTTTTTTTTTTTCGTTGGTAAGGTAACTCGACGGGAGGTTTACTTATATATGGTCTGCAATCTGAATATCGCTCGCTCGCTCGTTCAACCGATCATTAATGACTTATTGCTAAGTAGCGCATTATTACAACCCGGCAGTCTGTCTGTACATTGTACTTACTACCATGCTTTGTACCATCCAACTGGTAAACTCGTAAAAAATTCCAATTTTGTCAAGGTCGGGTTGTATCTCTTTCTCGAGATCGACACCTGCTAGTTCAAGGTTCGTTTATTCGAGCCAAAGGTTCCACGATTACAGTGAATATCATATACGTAGCCGATACAGTAGACAAACCATGCGAGTTGGGAAGGGACAGTCGATCAAGAACGCGGTCCGGATAGTTGAAAAAAAACGAACGAGAGACGGGGGTGACCGGTGATCGTCGGTATGGGATTGTGAATTGGCCCAAAATCCAGATTTGGGATCCGGCGGAAGGGGGGGGGGGGGTATAAGGGGGATAAGGGGGATAAGAAGAAAAAAGAAAACATCGTCATGAGCGTTTAAAAAAAAAAAAAAAAAAAAAAAAAGGTACGGAATTGAAGAGAGAAACACGAGGATAGAAAAAGCAAAAACGACCACTCAGAACCGACGAGATCCACCACCGACGAGACCTTCGATCGAATGATGTTCAAGCTCATTCCTAGCCTTCAAAATCGACGCATGCATCTCCTTCATCGCATTACCCAACTTTACTCCAAACCGACTCAAAATATCTCGTTGCCATGCGTCGTACTTTGCGTTCACTCGCGCTTGTACTTGTTCGTAATCGATGACGCAGACGCCGAAACTTCGCTGAGTCTCAGAGGTGTCGAACGTCGATCGTGCTTTTTTGATTTCGGTCAGGAGTTGTTGCCAGTGGGCGAGCGAGTCTCCGAGGCGGTTGAAGACATATTCGGCTTCGAGGTCCCAGAGCGATTGGAATTGGAGCCATTTGGCAACGTAGTCTTTCAGTTGCTGGACTTTGAGTTCGATGAGAGAGAATGGGCGCTCTAGGGTGTTGTCGGTAAGATGCGTGAGCTGTATATATCACAGGCGTTAGCGGACGGACATGTACAGCTGGAGCGGTTGGCTCACGAGAGATGTGTATGTCGTTTCAGAGGTGAGGTTCCGTTGCATTTGCAAACCAATCTCATATCTCGAGCTCTGAATACGGCGCAACCGACAAATGACACCTACGGGGGCAAGACAGACTTTAAAATACACACCCCCCACTTGACAAGCAAAACACACCCACCTAACCAATCGTGCAGTTGTTTGATCCACGTCGAACGCGCGTACTCTATTGGAGGATCAAGGAAGATGACCTGGTTCTGTATCCGAATCTCATGCACGATAGGCTTGACGGTCATATTTCCTTCCAACATCTGTACGACCCGTTACGATGGGTGCCACAACGCGTGTGATTTCGAGGATCGCTCACCTTCTCTTCCCTAGCGCCCTTCCCAGCCCGTCGTTTGTTAGTTGCGTCTCGTAGCGGAATGAGATCACGTCGCGTATCTCCATCGTCTGTGCGGTCAAATTCGGAACACCAGACTTGAATGATATGGGTGAGACGTTGCAACAGTATGCCTTCTATCCGTTTATCTAGTTCCGCCACCCAATGTTCCAGATTTGCATACCCTTCCAAGTTCAATCGGTCGATCTGGGGGGTGAAGGAGTCGGTATGAGAATTGTATGCGACAACGGAAAATCAGGGAACTCGTACCGCAGCCTGGATCTTGCTTAGAAGTTCCGAGAACGCTTCATGGGTATACGCACAAGTTGATAGGTCTTCTACCGCCCGAAGGATATCCCGATATAAATCGATCACGTTATTCGTCTTGTCCTGCAGCACCGAGACAACACTCGCGAATTCGCGGACGAATTGGATGTGTCTGTTGTCCCGTCCGTCGGCACCTGACACGAAACGCGCCGTGTCGTATTGGTTCACGAAGTAGTCCCACCGAATACCCATGCCTAGAGAGATCGCGTCGGATGAACGTCTAGTGGAAGAAATAGGGTAAGAACACACCCTTTGCGACCATTCTCTGGGCTTCATTGCGGTATTCTGCAACAAGCCACTCGATCCCCTGATTACGTTCCACCAAATCCAACGTCTGCCCATACGTCCTGACCGTTTCCATAAGTGAAACAGCATGAGGATACACTCTCTTCGCGTCCTTTGCCATGTTCGTGATCATATGCGGGACCTGGAAATTAAGCCAAAGCAAGTTGCGAACCTCCTTGAAGAGCGTAATCGTCTGTGGATCAAAATTCACGGCGAGTTGGAATCCTCCACCGCGCAGTCGCACGATCTCGAATAGACGTCCGTTCACGGCCATGTCTCGTCGATTGATATCGTGTAGCCAAGCCTCGAAAACAGGACGAGTGTCGAGCTTCTTTCGGAAAGCAGTCGATTCGGATTGGAGTTTCTGACCCTCGGCGTAAAGTTCCCACCCTTTTCCAAGGACGTCTTCGACCCGTTTCATATAAGTCAACAGTTGTCGCTCGATCTGTCGCGCCCAAATGATAGCCCCAGCTATTGGAGGAAGGTCGCGCATCTGGGACATGTGATATGCCTCCGAGAACCGGTACTGAGTTTTGAACTAGACATCGGGCCTCAGTGACATGTCTCCGGGCGAACTAGCTCGAGTATCACCTTGTCATGCAGGCGTTTTATGTCCTCCTTGACGGAGTCGATGAGCTGTGTTTGGTACTCTTGAATAGCACCACGGATCTAGAAAAATACGGTATTCGGATGAATGCTATGAGTCCGGGAGAACGAATCTTACCTTGGGTCGGACGAACAGAGCATTGAACTTGGAGAACACCCTGAACATTTCGTTCGCATTACGTGCAGTGCCCAGCCTATCACGCAGCCTCGCAATAATCTGGTTCTCCACCCTCGCCACTCGTTCGTTATACGCGTTTTCAGCGGCGACCCAGATTTCAGTCCCCTCTGTGTGACGGAATGAATATGACCAGCTCACACCACAGACGCAAAACCTGGACTTACCGACCGAGACATCCAAGACATCGATTCGCTTAATCACTTCATACGCTTCCTTAACCTCTTCCTCCATATCCATTCCTCCAACCTCTTTCGTAACGCTCCCCAAGCCTTTGGTCGGACCTGTCATGACAGCAAGTTGCTCGTGTTGCTTCCTCCAATCCCTCAGATATCTCGTCCGTTCTTGCAGCTTGGCGTGTGCAGGGACTACCTTGATCGGAATGAACTTCTCCGAGCGCCTCCTCGTCACGTCACGGGCAACGTTGGTAAATTCTTTGATGAGGTCGTCCCATGTGCGAAAAATGTTCACCGTCTGCGACAATAACCGGTCGAAGGTCTCGTATGGTGTATATGGCAATCGATGTGAAGTCAGTACGCGGAGTAGCTGATCGTTAAAATCGCGAGAGATCGCCTCTACGAGAGGAAGGGCACGTCTGATCGGATAAGGTGAGAGCTTGAGTTTCCGGTTGATATGTCCGAAAATTAGAATGAGCGACTCGTGGATCTTGTCAAGGTCCGTAGCCGAAAGAAGTTCGTTTAGTGGGAAATCTTTCATCAACTGGTTGTACTTGTGGACTGATCGATATTTCGATGAGCGCATCATTCGACACCAGATTAGCGTTCCGTACTCACCCAGGTCCGTGGAGCTGTTCAGCCCAGTATCAGCGATGAAACTAACGGTCGCGTGGAATCGTTTTGCGTTTCGTAGACACTCCATGACCATGTTCACTTCTTCGGTTCGTAGTTGCGCTTCGATCCCCTCCAATGCTCGCTCCAAACTCAACCAGAAGTTGATTTCTTGGGATGCGGTACCGGACGACACGTCACGAGTGAGCTTCGTGACTGCTTGGATGGACTTGATCCATGAGTTCACGTGTCCGTGTAGTGTGTTGAGGAATGTACTGTCGTTGAGGAGCTTTGCAGGTAGATGTGAGATGTTGGGTCTTTGGCCATTGGCTTGGGCCTGGGTACGCGTCAGTGCCTCTTCAAGTAGTTAGGAGATATCACCAGACTTGTTCGACAGCCCGTTGAATAGCCGGGTGAATTATCAGATGCGTTTCTGGGATTTCGACGTTTTGTTGGAGATGCAAAAGTGATAACTCGAGCTCTGCGAACTTCTTTTTGGTCATGGGGATTCCTGATGCATATGTGAGCGAGAAAAAACATCGATCGAGTGATGCGTTGCGTACCCAATTTAGTGTCGCCGTCCTTTCCACCTCCTCGAGCCCCAACAAAGGCGTCAAACCACGGTTTTACACCACAGCTCACCAGTGCATGCAAACTCTCATATGGGGTCTCCTCACCACCGAACAAGTTCAATAGATGTAGTTGGGAAGCCAAGGGAGTGACTGGGTCTAACATGGGACCACGTTTAATGAGAGCTAGTGACGTGAGGTTCGAAGAGGAATATGTGAGCTGCGAGGTGAGTTGATAGTGGAATTTCGGCGGCGCATCCTCTGGTACGTGTCAGGACAATATCGATGAGACACGAACTCCACCTTACCCTCCGTTTCTTCCCTGACTTTAACGACATAAAGGACGCCACCACCCTCGGTTGCGAACCGGGACACTTTCTCATCGAACTCGTCGTCGAAAAGTGACATAAGCTCCTCCGGGTATGCAGCGAGGACCGGTGGCAACAGTGAGAGAAGATAAGAGCGAAAAAGCGATACATCGAACGGAAGTGGAGGGTTATCTACGGGGCCGTCGTGGGGAAGTACGCCGTTCGAGTTAGAATTCATCAAAGACGGCGCGGAGCCGTGTCCGTTCGTGGTCGCCATGGTGTTGTGCGGTTCGATCGTGTCTTGTCGTCTTTCTGTGAGATAAACGGGGCCAGATACGATACGAATCGACCGCGGTAGCGTGCCAAAGTCTCTCCAACTTGAAGAGCCGGTTGATCGAGGTCCACAGACAGTCTTCCTGTGGCTTCTAGGATAACACTGCAGCGCACATTGTCAGCAGCCAACGTCAGTGAGCAGTATAGGACCAACCTTGTCCTCGTCGCGGAGGTTGGTAGTTGAGAGCGAGGACGGAGCTGTGGTCGCTGTCGCCCTTCGCGATGATGAGCAGACGCGAGCGAAGAGTGCTACTTTAGTTTTCAAAACTCCCACGCGGATATGTCCAATAACAGACTTGGCAGAATACTCTCAGAAATATGATCTCCTTGCCAATTATTTATCGTAAATACATTATCCAACCACGACCATTGTATCTTCGAAACAGTCAAACAGGCAAAAGTTACAACGACAAGCCAGTCATCATCTGTCTCAACCGACTCTCCTCCAGGCGAGGTATAAAGTCTACCTCGAAAGGAGCCGCATGCGCGATGACGTTATCCGTATAAGCATCGACATCAATCGGCGCATCCAGACGCTCCGCAATTCGGAAGGACCAGAGCAGGAGCGCAAGGTTGATATACATCGACCGATTGGCAACATGTTGCCCCGGACAGACTCTGTGGTCAACCAATCAGCGATCAACTAAATATTAATTATACTTCAAGGTTGGCTTTACCTTCGACCAAAACCGAATGAATAGAAACGCATGTCCTTCCTGACTTGCCCATTTTTGTCAAGCCATCTCTGGGGATCGAATTTTTCAGGATCAGGGAAGGCTTCAGGATCCCGAGAAATAGCCCTGAGGGGACCAAAGATTAGCGACGCTGCACGAATGAAAGGCGAAATATGCGTACCAATGGCATCCGAAGACAGTTGCACCGGCTGGAATGCATTCACCCCTCTGTTACAAACGAATGTCAGTAGTGTCCCTCAAGCAATCTGAGCATCGACGACATACCCAAATGATGTCTTGCGTAGCGCGATGTGCGAATCCTATAGGTATATAGACTCAGTCCCGATAGCCTCGTGCTCAAAAGAATTGTTACCAATAGGCGTCACAGGTCTCCAACGAAGTGCCTCCAGCAAGAATGCATGGAGCTGAGGAAGCCCATCTGAATCTTCCCAACCGGGCACTATTCAAATATTTTCAGCATGTTTCGAGCCACCACATATGACCCCACCTACTTCTATCCATCCCAACAACAAGGTCGAGCTCGTCTTGAACTCGTTTCTGTGCTTCCGGATGACATGCAGCGGCCATAATCATCGTCGTGATAGCGACCGAGGTCTGTTCGTGATCCAAATCCAAATCAGTTCAGTCACCAAATTGTTCAGCCAAGGATGGCGCACAGTATCCGAGCCAGCACCGAATAGAGTTCCAGCAAGATAAGCCATCTCGTCTGCCGATAGTCGATGTTGACTGATGTGCTCCAGAAGTGTCCATGCAAACGAGTCTCCACCTTCCTTTATTTTCTGTAACAACGATATTTATCCTTGTCAGTCGTCTGGCTTGACCAAGTGACTTCCTGCCTACCATGTCACTTTCCACGCGACCCAATTGATCTCTGAAGAGCTCAAGCTCAAAGTCGTGGTATCGCTTGAGTTGACTGCCATATCCAGGGATGTATTTCAAGATAGGGATACGATCCACAAGATGACCTCCGGGGCGCAAGGCATACTGGAAGTGTTCGAGGGCTTGATGTATACGAACGACTTCCGGATCATCATTCGATGTCGGCGAAGACTTGCCATACGTGACACGAAGGATAACCGATGCAGCATACCTAACAAACATGCCACATCTCGCGTCAGCGTTTTTTTTTTCATCGAGAATAAGCATCACGAAAGTGAGTGCTCACCGTTGCGCATGGGCCTGATGATTCTTAGGGTCGTTTAGGATATCCGTTATCACGTCCTTGGCATGTTCCAGTTGTAAATCTTGGTAAGATTCCGCTGCTTTGGGTTGCAAGTGGGAGTGGACGGCCTTTCTGAGTCGACGGAACCGTTCGCCAGTGCCCTCGAGCAAAATTCGCATTCCCCCAGACATAATTTCACCAGCAGCTATTGAGCGGGGACGATCTACGAGCGCCCCACCTTCCTTCTCCATTATCTCCGACGCTGCCTATCTCGTCATATCAGCGTATGATAGATGACGTCAGAACAGAGTTCCTTACGTCCATTCGTCCAATAACGATGATAACTTGGCTACCCTGGCGCAAGCTGATCACAGGGCCATATTTATCGATCCATTCGGTGAGCGTGTGAGCAATGCTGGGGAACGCATGTCGATGAGATCGAAAAGAAACAAAAAAGTGACGGAGACAGAGCCTTTGCACTTACTTCGCCTCCGGCATAGCGTTCTCCCAGAACCAGTGTGCAGGAGGTCCAGGCGGGAGTGGGATACCGTTCTTGGATACATGTGCAGCCTGGCGTTTCTTGTACAAGGCAATAGCTGTGGCAGCCGTTGCTGAAAGTCCGACTAGACCGTTGACTGAGACAAGGCTTTCGAGCGCTGACAAAAACATTGGTTGGAAGGAAGATGATCTGAGCTGTAAGTGGTGATGCTAGGTGTTCGATGTGTTCTTTGGTGTAGAGTGAACGAGTTCGTCCATCGTCTTATATAGCCGCGACATTTTGCTCCTCCGTTCACCATGGATGGAGGGAGAGTATCGGACAACGTGAAGATGATTACCTGTCAAGATCGAGGTGGTACGGCTCCGTGCGGGCACGGACCTCGTCGCCCGATTATAACATCTCTTGTTTGAGTCAGTGGGAGTGGTAAGCACCCCAAGGGAGAATGTACATTCCGAGACCTGCCTCAGGCTTGTCGGCCGAATAGTCGGGTAGCCTGGCAATACTGGCAAAGCGAGCAATACACACACCATCGGGGATGAATCTTGATTAAAGATGGTAGGAAACACTAACAACATCATCATCAGCTATGAGTCGTAGGTGCGAAACGAACGGACTGGGCGATTCGTCGGATATCGTGGAAACCCGGGGAGAACGTAGTGCGGGTTACGCCCGAGGCATGTGGACACGGTGGGAGACTTTGACTTTCCTGAATCGTGCTCGGACCTCGCGCAAAGTAGAGTGCTAATTAGTAATTATGATATTTGAAGTTGGAGGAAGTACCGTCCGGACCGAATATTACCATCGAGTCGGTGTCTTCCTTCATCCATCCAATCTCTGGTGCGCCCATTGTTTGGCATGAACCATCGATGGGAAGCATGCAGCCTTGATGAAGCGACAAGTGGTTCAAGAATAAGGCTGAAGACAACGTTGCGGTGCAGTGGCAATGCCAGCCTCAGTACCGTCACGGTACGGTTTGACTAGAACATTACAATGCGAAAAAAAAATTACATGGGTCAAATGATACGAACGACGTTACATCAAAGCATACAGTACCGTCAGGGAGTTTATTGGATTGTCATCAACATGCGAGAAAGGTTTTCAAGTTATGACGGCAATCGCTGAGTCGGAGGGACTCCAATTGAAAGGTCACCATTATCACTGTCGTCCGGACCTCACCACAATCATATCGACCACCGACCAATAGGCACAGTTTGTGCCACTGGGTTCCGAAAAATTTGCAGCGACACTTGATACGGATGGAAAGTGTTCACGGATGAAACTCGCTACTGCCCACCTCTATTGGAACCTCCCTGGCATCAAGAGGTAAGCATAGTTGCCTGAGTCCCGGGCAAGAAATGATGAGCTGCAAAAGGCCTTTGCAGGGGATATATTTAATCGACCGTGGAGAATTCCACGCTTGCAAAATATCTTCAGGGATTCCATGGATGGCCAGCTGCGAGCCATGCTTACAAACTTGTTGTCATCCAGAGAGATCTGGAAAAGACCGACTCCACGAATGTTCCGCACCGTGGTTTTCAGCGAGAGTCGAGACGTATGAAGGTCATACTCTTTCCCTCAGCAATGGACGGACGCGGGTAGTCTCCGAGTGGATAGTAATCAGGTTGTGTCTCTCATGGACACTAGGTGTTGCAGAATCACGATTCACGATCCATCGAGGGAATGCGAAGAGTGGAGCGGGCAAGGTGACACATCCGGAAATGTGTTCCATCTGCTCGCACAGCGGACTCGCTAGCCTAGGGTTACAGTCATCACATTAGCTCGTCTGAACCCGAAAGTGCGCTTCCACGGCAGTCCAACTCAAGTCCAACTATACCTGTAGGGGTCCGATAAATTTTAATTTAATTTGTAATTCGCGCGAGGAGAAAAAAAACACCCACACCACGATCTTATGATCCTCAACTTCACACATCAAATTTACATGGCGGCCCGGACCCCACAGGTATATGTAGATGGACTGCCTCCACGTCGGAGTGGTACTGAATTAGTAATGTCTGCTTAGCAACTGTTTAGGTGTCAGTCAACCAACGAACTGCTGGCAAGATCGAGTCTATCGTGTGTCTGTACCTGGCTGGACTCAACATCGCCATCATCTTCTCCGAACAGAGTCACGATGATCCGTGCTTGTCATCCTCTATCACATTCCGGGTCAGACGCGGTCACACAGTATTACCGCTTTGGTGACATTGCTAATCGCCGAGTTGACTACTCCCGCGATGGCTACCCGCTTTCCAGTTAGCTTCTGGCATGGCTGGTTTCACATCTTTGTCGTTTTGGATTCACAAGTGCCCTGTAGAATTATTTCACACAATCCCGGGGCCCCACCCTCGCATGTTCTGCCGGTATTTTTGATCACGGTGCGTGTTGGATGGATTGAGAAATGACCCTGAGCGATACTCAAATGCCCTGGTAGCCTGAGGTAGCATGACGTGGCGGCAGGTCATCGTTCTCCAGTTTGCGGAGATTGGCATTTCCATAGTCGTGTGTTTCAGCTGTAAGTGCTGGCTTCCTGGATTTCCTGGGCTGCTCAAGGATTCTATCAGACGATGCGTGAAGTTATGTGCAAGTGGATGGGGTGTGGCTCAAGATATAAGCCAACTATTCCATCTACGGTGGTTTTCGAATAACGCAATGCGAGGCCGATGATATACCGCCAGTGACAAATGCAACACACATGTGTCGCGATCCCCTCAACCTCCCCTCGGTGTCAACTCTCGCGATGTTCACCGCCAGGTTGTATTTTGTCAGAAGGACGATTACCAATAAGTGAAGTCTGTTTCGACTTCTCACCTGAACCGTGTAACTCGCACGAGGTTATCTCTTGCCTGGACATAGATGCGGCCTCCGTATCATAGGTACAGCTCTACAGCGCACTCTCTTCACCACAAATACTCGTTCCTGCCCCCTCTCACCTGACGACTAACTTCCATGTGGACAGGACATTGGTGTTTACAGATTAGGATGCTCCCGTCCTCGCCAGCGAGACTCTCTATCATGTGTTCTTGTACCTCGGGGATTATCATAGCCCATTACCGATTGTAGGTTCCCTTCATTCGAATGTCTGCTGGAACTTTCAAAACATTTCATCCCCCTGTCGCGTGTCTGCATACTCAGAACGGCCGGAGGGGAGGTACTTAAGGCTTCACTGTCTTTACTGGTTCCCCACATCGAACCCCTCCCGCACGCTGCCCGCTGTTGAATATCCAACCATGCGATATCGTTCTGCGCTTCTACTTCTGAGCACATTACTGTGTGCCACACAGATTGCTCTTGGTCTAGGAACTTCTTGCACTGCTCCTCTCGGGGGTGGAACTGCTGCTCCCACTGATCCGTATTGGCTCGAGAGTATCCAGCACCAAGGAACCTCCCCATTCAATCCCGCAGGAAGTTCATATGTCGTTTTTCGCAATGTCAAAGATTATGGAGCCAAAGGTGATGGTGTCACCGATGACACGGCTGCTATCAAGTAGGCACTCCACGCCTGAACCCCGCGTCTCGCTGATTTTGTAGTTCGGCTATGTCATCTGGCAATCGTTGCGGTGGAGGATCTTGCGGTTCATCGACGTATGTAGCCAATCTGTGTATAGTGGCAAATAACTTAGCTTGTACAGTGTCTCTCCTGCAATCGTTTATTTCCCTCATGGGTGGGTTCAATCAAATCGACCAGTTTCCATCGTATACTGACCCATAATCAGCACTTATCTGGTCTCGTCCTCCATCAATACCTACTACTATACCCAAATGATCGGAGATGCCAAGAATCCCCCGACTCTTCGCGCTAGCTCAACGTTCAATGGACTCGCGGTGATTGGTTAGTCTTTTCCATTTTATCATCTCTCTATGTATCTAACGCCAACGTGGGATAGATGCAGACCCTTACACTGCTAACGGAGGTGGTTCGCAATGGTTTGTTAACCAAGACAACTTGTACGGATCACCATTCAACTTCCGTTTGTCTTTGATCCTGAAACTCAATCCCATGTAGCTTCCGTTCCGTCAGGAACCTCGTCATCGATTTGAGGCAAGTTCCGTCTGGGAATTCGGTGAATGGTTTGCACTGGCAGTTATCTCAGGCGAGTTCTTTGGTTAATGTGGTTGTTGAAATGTCCACCGCCTCTGGAACCAATCACGTTGGTAAGGAAAATATGTGTGATGTTTGTTGCTGTACTGATTTTTGTGAAAGGCTTGTTCATGGAGAACGGAAGGTAAGTTTGCATTCTAGCCGAGTGGTAAGAACGATGGTAACGTAGCTTGTCAACTCCTTTCTAGTGGCGGTTTCATGGGAGGTAAGCAGCCGCATTGATAAGGGTTAGTTCACTCGTTCGGTGCTCACCTACTTCTAGATTTGGTCTTCAATGGAGGTACTCTATGAGTCCTAACGAAGCGAGAACAGCGCTGAACCTCGATCTAGGAAAGATAGGTATCGAGGTCGGAAACCAACAATTCACTGTTCGTAACTTGACCATCAACAATGCGGTTACTGGTAAGCAAACCCAACTCTGTCAAATACCGGTTGATCGTGATTTCGGTCCTCAGCTGTCTACGCCCTCTGGAATTGGGGTTCGTCGTTGCCTTTGAGATTTGTACGGCTTATCTGAGTTTTCCCCCCAGGTTTCACGTTCCAGGGTATTACTATCAACAGCTGCCAGGTACCTCGTGCGACTTATACAGCAAAAATACGTGTCTAATGTTTCTTCGCAGGTCGGCTTCCACGTGTCAGTTGGTGGAAATACCCTATCGAATCAGGTGTGTCATCTCTCCACCCCCTTGCACAGTTTCTTATCGGCGTCTTCAGGGTGTCGGTGCTGAAGCCATCATCGATGCAGTCGTGACAAATACACCCATTTTTATACAAGCATCTGCCGCAAGCAACGGGGTCCTTCCATACTCGCTCGTTCTCAACAACGTTCAGTTAACTAACGTTCCGATCGCGGTCGGCGTCGCTGGTGGAGCAACCATCCTCGCAGGGGGTACGACCACGATTGCCTCGTGGGGGCAAGGCAACACGTGCTCCGGAACTTCTGGTCAGAAGACTTGGGTGCAGGGTAACATTGCAGGACCCAACAAACCCTCTGTTCTCCTTGATAGCTCGGGCAAGATCTTCGGCAAGGCTCACCCTCAATACGCAAACTATGCTCCAAGTCAGATCGTCAGTGTCAAAAGTCAGGGAGCGAGGGGTGACGGCAGGACGGATGATACGGCAGCTATCCAGAACGTGTTCAACCAGGTATGGTTTGCATACATGTCTCCGCTTTGGTTAGTTCCCTGAGTCGGGCTTCTGCATAGTATTCCGGATGCAAGATCATCTTTTTCGATGCTGGGGTTTATTATGTCACAAACACTATTAACATTCCCGCTGGAACTCAAATCGTTGGAGAGGCATGGTCGGTCATCCTCGCTGGCGGAAGCAACTTCCAAAACCAGAACAGTCCGACCGTGGTCATACGAGCTGGTGCAGCTGGCTCGACAGGAGTCCTGGAGATAAGCGATATGTTGTTCACGACCGCTGGGCCGAGTGAATAGTTATTCTGACTCGTTTTCGAGGTCATACTGACGGATGACCTTAGCTCCCGGTGCAATCTTGATCGAATGGAACGTCCATGATCCCTCTGGCCAGCAAGGCGCGGCGGGTATGTGGGATAGTCACTTACGGTGAGCCATTCGGTGCTTTATACGTGCATCTGTGTTGAAACCGCAATCGACAGCATTGGAGGAGGTTCGTGTCGTAATATTTCCCAGTCCAGCAGCAGCCTCTAAAGACCATCTAGCTGCGGGGACCAACTTGCAAAGCTCTCAATGTCCGTCGGGCTCTGTGAACGCCAACTGCCAGGCTGCGTTCCTGTCCATCCACCTTACTGCAGGGTCTAGCGCATACTTTGAGGTTTGTGCAATTTCTTGACTCGGATTGCGGTGGATGTTTTCAACGAATGATCAGGGTACCTGGGTTTGGACTGCCGACCATGATCTTGACGGCCCTTCTCAGACCTCGATCTTCACTGGTCGCGGTATTCTGTCCGAGTCCGCTGGACCGGTTTGGTTGATTGGAACTTGTGAGTACATGGCAACATCACCCGTTGTGACGCTAATCGTGATATCGTCATAGCTTGTACGTTTATTGTTACCTTGCGGTGCAAGTAGTAACGGTTGATATTCTTCCAGCGGAACACGCTGCTCTTTACCAGTACAATTTGGCAGGCGCTCAAAACCACTACATCGGTTTAGCTCAGACGGAGACTGTAAGTGATTTATGAATCTGTCCTAATACAGCCTGGTGCTCATGGATCGCTTTTACAGCCTTACTACCAGCCTAGCCCCGCTGCACCCTCGCCGTTCAGCATCAATCCTACTTACCATGATCCTAGCTTCACGGGCTCCAACATGGCATGGGCGATGAACATCCAATCTTCATCAAACATCATCCTCTTTGGTGAGCAGAGCGACTCCCGCCCCGTTCCGTCTCGCCCGACTCGGACTCACTCTCTTATCATAGGTGGCGGGTTCTACAATTTCTTCCAGGTCCGTCATACCCTCTCTCGTCATGTCTGACGAATCCGAGTACAATATTTGATTGCGTTGTACAGAATTATGGCCAGGCGTGCCTCAGCACCAACACGTGTCAATCACAAATCTTCAATATAGACTCTGCGTCGGCTCCCAGCGTATCCGTATACAGTCTCTCCACTGTCGGGACGACCTGGCAGCTCAGCGTGAACCAAACTGGTGTCGTCAACGAGAGTGGAAATGGGGATGGGTTCCAGGAAACGCTGACCGCTTGGCATAGTTGAGTGGGCAGCGCGGCGCACGAAAGAAGTCGACAAGCCGATGTACCGTTTTACTTTTCACGTATCCCATAATGATGTATAGGAGTATCGAAATGGACGTTTTATATTGGTTCATGCAAGGAGTTTCCTGTGAGAAGAGCGATCGATCGTGCGAGTCGTGCCCTACATGTACAACCAGCTCGAGTCTTTGCGTACAATATTACTCACGGTCGGAGATCGATCAGAGCGTGATGTGCATGTGCATGAATTCCCACCTCTATTGCGTATTTCTCAATCATGTCCGCAACGTTGTTTGGAATCAACCTCGTCAGGACAGACAACTTGCCCACCGTGCGATGAAGTTGGATTGGCGCTTGTACATGGATCCGTAAACCTCCTTCGCGCATGCAAATAAGCTATCCGTCGGAGACAGGTCCGACGGACGTCGGCACAGGCGAGTCGGCGGACGAAGATACGGAATTCGAACGACACGTCGAGGCATCGAGGGTCGCTGCTGGTTGAGCCATCGTGTGATGTTGTCCATGAATGGCACCTTCCTGTGATCCTGACGAGTGACGCCTATTAGATATCAATGTTTGACACAGCTCGTCGCGAGACCTTACAGCTTCGGAGAGCGAAACAGGAGATTAACCACGCAGATCGACAAAGGTTCCCCGCATCGCCGAACGAATGCGATGGCAGTTGCTCGAGATGCTGAAATACAGGAAAACGTTGGCGAAGTCAACATGAATACGACGTGCTTTCGAGACTAGAAAGAAACGCTCCAAATCCACTAGGCCCCTGTTGGTGGAAGGTCTTCGTAGATTTTAGCATTGGATTTACTTCATTGTTGAAATGTAGTGGAAGAAGTTCCGGAACATCGTCACTGAGCCAGGAAATTAATTTACTAACAAGCTCGAACCGCAGAGAGTTAGACTTACCACTCACCGGGACGATTCGCCCGAAGTTGTGGACAAATGCCTGCGTAAAAGGGCCGCGCAAGAATCCTCGTCTAGAATTAAACGGGAGTAACCTTCGGACCTAGAACCTCGCGAGCAGGGCATGGCAGTCATTCTGATCAAACGAACATTACCGAGGGTGGCACCGAACCGAGGCGACATACAGGACTACGTCGATCCGTTTGTTTCGGGTTGAAATGGGATTAGAGCGGAGAGGGATACCCACCGATGTTCCGCAGTGGCAGAGCGCCATAGGGATGTTGCCCTGATCTACATAAATTCCGAACATGGGGCCCACATGTGCGAGCTCCGAGCCGACCACTATGGTCGGCGACTCCGGAAAATTCGATGGCAATCCTAAAGCCAACATTGCGAAGCAAGCATCCCATTAGTAGTACAGCGCACGTTGGCCCTGAATCCTGAGATTGCGCCGTGGCTGATCTTCTCTAGCTCTCGACCCAGCCGTTTTGGTCGCTTCCCGGCGGAAGCTTCCCGCGACCAAAACGAAGGTCACTCGGGACTCAGCCCGACCGGTTCCTAGAACGTCTGGTTCGAGACTACTAGCTACTTACACAAAACAAAAGTTGAATGGCGTTTGACTGAAGAAGGCTGTGCCATGCCGTCTCTTATGTAAGCTTCCACAAGTTCCGAGACCAGCACCATCATGATTGGTGAAGGAATCCGGGCCATCTTCCCCAAATCTTCCTCCAACTTTTTCGGCCACTGGTAATACGGAAATCGTGCGGTGCGTTTCGTGTGGGGCGAAGTTGACCAGTCATCCTCACAAATCGCGGACTCGCGATCGACTCGGAGCGACCACCTAGCATGGGGCCGCTGCACGCTGTCGAAGAACGTTTTGGAATGTCGTATGACTTCTACTCGGTGATGATGTGGCCTCATGTTGCATGTATGAATCGCTCCTGGAAGGATGAACATCATCTACTGCCGTTCGAGGTTAGGTTAGGTTAGGTTAGGGTTAGGGTTGTCACCCACATTGAAGTATTGACTCAAGACGGGACCGGATCGGAGGTTCGCCCTGTACCTTCCGCGTTTTGATCACGCGTTATCTCCAAAACCGTATCACCGTAATCCATTTGGCTCTTGCCAGTCATTGCATCACCCTTGCAAACGCACTTAATTTGGTTATTCCGGCGCTGCGTTGTGAGTGTATAACACTTTTTCATTTAACTGACCCGTGATTGTTGCCAGCACACCATCTATCAAATACGGTTCTTCGGTACGAATCACACTACCTGTTGTGAGGTATCATCCGCCTGGTTTATTTGCAGGTACAATGTGCATGAAAGAGAGAATGAGAACGATCGTCCCGTCAAACACTTGTTCAACGTGGCAATTCCAGTTTGCTGGCTTGGGCACGGCTCAACGCATCGTCGGCATATCCATGTTTAGGCATCTCGCCGCAGGTGCTTGCTTGAAAACCAATTTCATTAACGAAGCTTCGCCTTCTATTGGATTCGGACAATGAATACCCTGACCGTGTAGTATATTGAGATCCGAACTGCTGCATGGATCATAGCCTCCGTCCCGAAGTTGTATCGTATCGGGCCCCAACACCAAAGTCAATCTAGGAGGTGCTTTCGAATTCCCCGCTTTATGTAACCAACCTAACATCTCGGTGACGCTTCATAGCTGTCCCGCATCATCAGTTTTCGGAATACCTCTCCGGTATGCTGAACTCACTAACATTGGCACATCCTCACGTCCTTCCAGCACTGTGTTTAGATGTCAAGGTCGTCTCCTGGCTTTTTATCCTCCAGATCTGTTCGCGGTACTGCTAACCCATGTTTTCCAATTTGTCCTTCGTTCGATCGTGACGCCTCGTCCAGAAGAGCTACCACAGATTGGGCTGCTGACGTGCTTGCCAGCACGGTACTCATCACCATCCTGCCTTCCATTTACTCTTAGCCCAGATTCGTTTGTCTTCCCCCCTATTGGCTACGGAGCTAAATCGTTGCCAATCGCAGGTCATCATACATAGATGTCCACCTGTATTCTCAAAACGCCTCGTTCTCTCGCTCTCCTTGAGGAGCTGGATTCATTGTACCCACTCGGGAACCTTGGGATTGGTATATAAACGCTCCGCTTCCCCGATACCCAGATTGAAGCACATTCCTGTCTTCGTGCATCTTCTCTTCGTTGCACCTTGAGCAATGGGGTATCGCTCATCGTTGTTGCTTCTGAGTACAGTCCTGTGCACTTCCCAAATTGCTCTTGGTCTCGGCTCGTCATGCTCAGCTCCTCTAGGTAGTGGGTCTGCGGCACCCACGGATCCATATTGGCTCGAGACTATCCAACACCAAGGAACATCTCCGTTCAATCCGAATTCAGGTTCCTATCAAGTATTCCGCAATGTCAGAGACTTCGGAGCCAAGGGTGATGGTGTTACTGATGATACCGCAGCAATCAAGTGAGTCCGCTGCTCATTCCTCATATTTAGTCCGAGTTGATGTTCGCAGTTCTGCCATGTCATCAGGAAGTCGCTGCGGCGGAGGATCTTGTGCATCATCGACGTATGTGCTTAGCCTTCATGCAGCTTCCCCCAGACTAAGGTTTTACTTCAGTCTTACTCCGGCGATCGTCTATTTCCCTCAAGGGTGAGTTTCTAGTCAGTTATTCAAACAATAGCTCAGATTATTCAATTGTCAGCACCTACCTCGTCACGTCGGCGATCAATACCTACTATTATACCCAATTGATTGGAGATGCCAAGAACCCACCGACGCTTCTCGCCAGCTCTAATTTCAACGGATTTGCTGTCATTGGTCGGTCTCTTCTGATCTCATCATTGCCCCGGATCTAACCTTTGACAGACTCGGACCCGTATATTCCCAATGGCTGGGGCGCTCAATGGTTCACTAATCAAGACAACTTGTGCGTATTTCATCTCCTGTTTCGTGATTTCCGTTCGTTTCCTGTGGGCTGAGACACTGTCCATATGTAGCTTCCGCTCTGCGCGGAACTTGATCATCGATTTGCGGCAGATTCCGTCTGGAAATTCGGCGATTGGTTTGCACTGGCAAGTGGCTCAGGCGACGTCATTAGTCAACGTTGTGGTCGAGATGTCGACTGCTTCCGGAACCAACCATCAAGGTACGAGGAAGTCTCCCTCGCCTTGGTTGTATCCAAAATTAATAATCATGACCGTCAGGGATATTCATGGAGAATGGAAGGTGAGCGTACTTTACAGGTTTGTTGTCAGAGTCATAGTAATCCGCCATCGTCTCTCAGCGGCGGCTTCATGGGAGGTAAGTTGACTTGTCATGCGCCCAAAATCAGATATGCTCATCGCTTGCAGACATCGTGTTTAACGGAGGTAATTAGTAACCCTGGTCATGCAGATATGTGAGTTAACAGTTGTCCAGGAAAGACTGGCATTCAAGTCGGGAACCAACAATTCACTGTTCGCAACTTGACCGTCAACAACGCTAACACCGGTGAGTGAAATCCCAATCGAAGCGCGTCAATGCTCATCTATGCTGCATAGCTGTATCGGGGATTTGGAACTGGGGTCTGTCTTCGTATAAGTGATTAACATTGGGCATCTTGTCTAACGTTACCTCAAGGCTTTACGTTCCAGGGTGTTACAATTAATAATTGCCAGGTACTGGTTCGAATAAACTAGGTTGATGCACGGAAGCTTAATATCCTTGTACAGGTTGGGTTCGACTTGACGATCGGTGGAACTACAGAATCCAATCAGGTCTTCTATATGTTCTCGGATACATTCCTCTTATACTCACCACGCAATTACAGGGTGTTGGCTCTGAGGCCATCATCGACGCTCTCGTTACCAACACGCCAATCTTCGTACGGTCATCTTCTGCAAGCAACGGGGCACTTCCGTACTCGCTAGTTCTCAACAACATCAAGTTGAACAATGTTCCAACCGCGGTCGGCGTTGTCGGCGGTGCTACCATCCTCGCAGGTGGAACGACCACCATTTCATCGTGGGGACAAGGCAACGTGTACTCCGGTACCGGAGGTCAGAAGACTTGGGTACAGGGTAACATCGTATCTGCAAACAAGCCCTCCGTTCTCCTCGACAGCTCGGGCAGGATATTTGGCAAGACTCACCCTCAATACGCAAACTATGCTCCAAGTCAGATCGTCAGTGTCAAAAGTCAAGGAGCAATGGGTGATGGCAATACAGATGATACGGCAGCGATCCAGAACGTGTTCAACCAGGTATGGTTTGCATACATGTCTCCGCTTTGGTTAGTTTCCTGAGTCGGGCTTCTGCATAGTATTCCGGATGCAAGATCATCTTTTTCGATGCTGGAGTTTATTATGTCACAAACACTATCAACATTCCAGCTGGAACTCAAATCGTTGGAGAGGCATGGTCGGTTATCTTGGCAGGCGGAAACAACTTCCAAGACCAGAACAACCCACGCATCGTCATCCAAGCTGGTGCTCCTAACTCTCAGGGTATACTGGAGATCAGTGATATGCTCCTTTCCACTGCAGGACCGAGTGGGTAGTGCCCCGACTGATCGTTGAACCAGGCTGAAGCTGATCCGTCGCAGCTCCTGGTGCTATCTTGCTAGAGTGGAATGTCCACGACCCCTCTGGTCAGCAAGGCGCTGCCGGCCTTTGGGATACTCACATTCGGTACGTTATCTAGTCCTGACGGTGATTTTCGCTGACCCTACGATTGGTAGACTTGGAGGAGGTTTGTACCGCGCTCCTTTGCAGATACGATCGATGACATATGGAATACGTCTAGCTGTGGGTACTAACATGCAAAACTCAGTATGCCCCTCTGGATCTGTGAACGCCGCATGCCAAGCAGCTTTCTTGGGCATCCACCTGACTCCAGGATCCAGTGCTTACTTCGAGGTGGGTGATGTTCCCGGCTCGTCGCTGGACCGTGTATTCAGCTATGTGTCAGGGAACTTGGGTTTGGACTGCAGATCATGATCTGGATGCAACCGGCTCACCTCAGATATCGATCTTCACTGGCCGAGGTATCCTTTCAGAGTCCGCAGGTCCTGTTTGGTTCATTGGAACTTGTAAGTGAATAGATCGTTCATCCTACTATGTGTGTGTTACTGACACTACCTTTTTTTGTCGCAGCATGTACGTATTGCGATGCATCTCGACTAAACGCCCAGAATGATCGGTCCTCTATTGATAGCGGAACACGCAGCTCTCTACCAATTCAATTTGGTGAACGCCCAGAACCACTATATCGGTTTCGCTCAGACAGAGACCGTAAGTCATCTCCGACCGTTCCGAACCTCACTTGGCGCGTTAAATAATGTCGTACCCCTTTTCCTTAGCCATACTACCAGCCTGTCCCTGCCGCTCCATCTCCGTACAGCAGCAGCTCCACCTATCATGATCCAACTTTTTCCAACAACGTCAACACCGCATGGGCCATGTACGTCCAGTCGTCGTCTTCGAACATCATCATCTTTGGTGAGCGTTGTGATAATTAATGAACGTCGTTTGGCGAAATCATCTCTTTTAACGAATCGATTTTTTTTTGGGATCAGGTGCTGGCTTCTACAACTTCTTCCAGGCGAGTCACGTTCAACACGCTTTTTCCGTGTACATAAATAATGCGCATTTTTCTTTTTTTCTCCCAGAACTATGGCCAAACCTGCATCAACGCCAACGCGTGTCAAACGCAGATCTTCAATATCGACTCGGCGTCGAGCGTGACGGTCTACAGCCTGTCAACGGTCGGTTCGACGTACCAGCTCAGCGTGAACGAAAACGGGGTCGTGAATCAGGGCGACAATGCGGATGGGTTCCAGTCCACTCTGACGGCTTGGAGCAAATGAAGTCAGTGGTTGTGTATCACCAGATATTATCGTTTCCGTTCTCTTTTCATCTCGCTCCATGTCTGTTTATGTTAACGTATGCTGTAAGAGTATCTATCGATCATGTTTTATTAGCTGGTATTGATATTGATATTTTGTTCCAACCAGGAGGAGTATTTGAACTAACAAGTACCACAGTGTCTCGAGCACATGCTCTCCGGATGCAATATTGACACAAAAATCTGAGTCGACATTCCAGTAATGCGAGCACTGTTCATCTGCAACGACATGAAATGGAAAGCTCGCACAAATCACAGTAATCAGAGATCAAATCTTTCAATTGAATGATCTTACAACATTGAAAAGTAAATCTCAAGCACTGGCTACTCATATCTACTCATTGTGCTCCACCTAGCAGAGATCCCCAGGTATCATAGCAAAAAAAGAAAGCAGGGAGGGTTTTTCAAAAATTGCTGAAAGCCGAAGCTAACAGACGAGTTCGGATGTGTAATTTGCAATCAGCAAAAGACTGTGCCTCGGTAAAGACCTCACTGGCGACAGTACATGCCCGAGCACAAGAGATGAAGAAAAAAAAAACATCGCACCAGGAATCGCAATATATAAACCTCGCAGTGTACGCGCACGGACCATGCCTTTTGAATATGGAAACTTTCTCTTACTTGATCGGGTAATTTCTATTTTGTACAGTTGACCGTCTTTTACTCTACATCGACTGACGTGTTGGTATACTTTCACTCGCAGAGAACGCACCACCCCTCGTACTCGTCTCTTCCTTCCTGGATGGCCAAGATTTTCTCCCTTAGTGCCTTTCCGACAGGCTTGAGCGGTGCTTCGTGGTCGGGGATACGAATTTCTCGTCCCTCGTACCCAATCCTACCGACAGAAGCGACGATCGCGGCTGTACCAACGCAAAGTACCTCTGCGAGTTTACCTTCCGCGGACCATCGCTCGAGGTCATGCATCGTGAACGCCCGCTCAGCAGGGTGGAGGCGCAACGAGACGGAGTCCTGGAACGCACGGTCCGCGGCGAGATGGAGACACGATGCTCGTGTCACACCGGGGAGAATCGTACCATCCAAAGGTGAAGTGATGAAATCGAAACCTGTCGCGATCGGTTACATCACCCTCCCTTGACCATCAAATGAAAGATCACCCACCGTCTCCATCGTCCCGCTTGATGACTGCGAAAACGTTCATTGCGCCAGCCTCGGTGACACGCCTATCGGGGCCGAAAAGCCAGAGCACTTGATCGTATCCATTCTCAGCTGCTTTCTTCACTGACACGAAACCGGGCGAGTAGTTGCCCCCGACTTTGTCACCACCCGTGCCACCAGGCCATGCCCGCACAGTGTCGGTGATTGCGGCCAAAGCGACCGCGCGTGGTTCTGAGAAGAATGGCCCACTTGGTGAAGCGATGACGTAAACGATAGCGCTGTCAGATGCTACCACACCCAGGGCTAAGTAGAGCGCCATCAGCGTCGTGGATCACGATACAGCATAGTTGGACATGCCTGGACGCGTTCCAACGATCGTCGGTCGCATATAAAGGCTGTGACCTTCTTGTGTAGGAATCCATCGCTTTTCTACTTGGACGAACTTTTTGATAAGCTCTAGCACGGCGTCCCCGTCTATGGGCTACGGGTGCTGATGAGGTCGAGAAACACGGTGCAGTTATTTGCAAGCAATACTCACAGGGAGAGCGAGACGCGAGGCGGAACGCTCGAAGCGACGCATGTTGAGGTCAGGGCGGAATAGCCTGGCTTTGCCATCGGGCCCGAGATAAGCCTATTTCGTCGATTAGCCGTTTCTAAAAAGAGAGGCAATCTATCACTCACCTTCATACCGTCGAAACAGTTTGTGGAGTACTGGAAACAAGACGAGGCAGGGTCAAGGGAGATGGGCCCGTAAGGTTTGATCTCTGGATCCGACCATCCCAAAGTCGGGGTGAACGTCGAGATAGCCATGTGGTCGCTGTATATCTATCATCACCGGGGGAGCCACGTCGATCAGCATGCTGGTATGAATGATTGAGAGGAAGTGTGCGCTCACCGCCCCGAATTTGAGGGCTTTAGAGGCTGGGAGGGGTTTCGGTGCATCGGTCAACGTGACTGTCAATTTTGAGACCTATTGGTTTCGATCGTAAGATCATTGGGTAGGATACGCGAAGACACTCACGTCGAGACGAGGCAACTCTGCACTCGCATTCGTTTTGTGGGGGGTATCACTGATCGCCATTTGGGTATTTCGTTGATCCTAAACAGTGAGAGGTATCGCAATGCAATCAAAAGCTGGTTCACTCGGAGTATAAGTAACAGATTGGAGTCATACGGCCGCCCGGGCTGTCAGTGGCTTACCTGGTCTTACTCAACTCGTTACTTCCGTGCTCTCCCGGATCATCACATGGAATACCAAATTAGGTTAGAGGCCTCGCTTATCAGTCTCGGTGGCAGTGCGCGTTTGATCGGTGGTCGGCCGAGGCCCCCGTGGGGTTCATTCGAGCTTATCTAGTGGAGGTGTCTCCCCCTTCTGTTGTTCCGGTAACCAGAAATCCTTCTAACACGGCGACCGTAACACTCAGGTACGGAATATTTAATCCCACCACAGCAATATCGCATCTCCACTTGCTTCGCTTCATCCGAGGTTGAATCCCATGGATTCTGGAAACACTGAAGCCAGGATGCCTTGATGCCAGTGGACATAGCCATCAGAGCATCGTTTACCAAATGCAAGGTAAGATTCTCGCAGGAACCTTGTCCATGTATGCTCTATATTCCTCCCTGATGCCCTCGTCCTTCATGATGGAATTCTCCTGCAACATCGTGAGTGAACATATGATCGAGCGAATCAGCAGAATCATACCTCGATGGGCATTTTGATTGCGAACGAAGCTGCGGTAACGCCGAGTGCAACCAAGGGTGCGTAGGACCAGAATGCGATAGACCATAATGCCTGCTGCAAAAGAACGGCGCTGCATCATAATTTGTGACGTCAGCTCCCATCCAATTTTTGACTCCAACAAGCGCTCACGTATATAGAGGATGTCGGACCCATGCGTAAGGACCAGTCTGGACTACCCTAGGCCGTTCGCGACGCTTTAGTATAAATATTATATGAGAAACTTCGATCAGATGGAACCCATCATCTACTATCAAGTTTGAAATACACTCACCCCGAGACTATGCCACTGTTCTCCCAAATGATCGAATGCACTCTCCATGACCCTCCTCACGGCGAGACCTCCAACACACGCAGCTACTCTAAAGACGTTCTTCCAAGTCGCGTCCAAGTGGACACCTGCCACAACATCTGAGAGAGCAAACTGTGAGAACCACTTTGGCTGCTCGAATCCGTTGGCTACCAGTGCGCCGACATAGATGATCGGTGGTGCCCAGAAGGCAACAGAATGGATGACGCTGATGACAAGACCCGAAGTTGACATGCTCTCTGATCTGACGCGCCCGCCTTTGGAATCAGCGATAGCAGCGGTCTTCTTCATGGTAACCCCTGCATCTCTGAAAAAGTCGACGGTGCTGAGCACAACGAGGCCCTCGATCAGATGAGTCGAGGAGAGCGAAAGCACGGCAATATACATAGCTCAAGCGTACACCGGGAAGTCAGCGAAAGGTAAAGGTGGTCAGAGTTCTGGTAGGGGTTCTGGAAAGCATTTATCATTTTGTGTATTCCCTTGTAGTATGCCGCTAGTCTCGCAACCAGACGTTTTAGGAAGCGGTCGGGCTGACACCCAGATCCCGAGGCCGTCCGAGGCGAAGACCAAAACGGATGGTTCGAGACTAGTATGCCGCAGTTAGAGAGAGATGCTGTGTCAGAGGTTGGTTTCCCGGACGGTGCGGTACTCACTCACTTGAACTTGAAGCTTGCATTGTTTGCAAGGTGACACTTGAGGTACATACACGTACACATTGCAAATTCAGGGGTCTGAGAAAACTCAGTAGCTTACTTCCATCCCAGTGAGTGCCAGTCCGTGGAACCGAGATCAATATATATCCAAGCCTACTCCGAGCATACTCGGAACCAGCCGCTCAAGGAAGAGGTGGTAAACTCCTGCGTTCCTATTCCGGAGCGTCGACTGGCAAAACGTCCGATACTACGAGCATCCCGACAAAATCATGCAGTAGCATGATCGAGATACATATTACAGACTGGCCCGTTGGCAGAGTTCGCTGAGAAATTTTCAAGTTACACTGGCAGTCCCAACTTAAGTAACGGTGGTTACCAGTGTGTAAGCTACGTCATACATCCTCATCTTCTACTCTCGATTGATGACGTCTATCATCTCGTCGAGACATATATATAGTGGACTGCTCGACATCCTGTATCTAATCTCTTTCTTTCCCCTTCTTTCCTCTCACCAATACACGCTCATCCACGTTCTGTTCAGCATGAGCGTCTCGGTGTTTCCGTCCTCGTGACGGCTTCCACAGTGCCACAAAATTTTCACGAGATCGTCACACCGACCGTGCACGGCCTGCCATCGCAGCTCCGACATGTTGAGACTCATTCAAAAACAAACGGATACCCTCTAGGCACGATTTCCTGGAACCAAGCAACGTCCTCCCCGAATCGTATCAAAACCATCCATTTACGACGAACTTCACAAACAAGCCGGGTGAGTCAACCTGGATGAGAACCAGACCGTCAAGATTGCCAGGTGAGAGGTCACGCTGTCGTCGAGTTGGCTCGACTGAACCGTTTTAGAGCTCACCAATCATCGCTCTGGTTGTACTTCTTAGCGGGCCGTTGGCGGTCCTCGTAAGTTATCTGTCTCATCTCGCTCAAAGTAAGTCAAGTTGTCATATCGCACCATATTTATTCCGGTTGCTACAATTATTGCATGTGTAACATCCACGACGGCTGACCGGTCCTGTAGCCCTTTCATCCGTCCGACGCCATCAACAGCGATATACTTGACAAGGTTTGTATTCCGAAACATCGGTGCTACTCCATCCTGATGTTACGAGTCATGACCAGAACCCTAATGCTCAGTTGGCCGTTGCCCACGAATGGATAATGATGGTTGACCAAGTTAGTTGTCGTCGACCCATATTAATCCCCTCCTCATCCGTGCCAGTGCTCACATAATCAATTCAACACTATTAAATGTGGTTTACTTGCGCCGCAACTCTGTGTTTCCCTCTTCCACTCAAGATCAGATGTCGAATACGCCGGTTTGTAGTAAGTCTTCCAATGAGCACTCCAGTGCGGAGCCGTGGATTCTCCAAACGCACGCCTCCGAGGGTTCAGACCATCACACGTGTGTACCCTTTGCTGTTGCCACAACCTTGTAGACACACAACCCTTGTCTTACAGATTTGCGGCTCGAAAATGTGGACATTGGTCTTCAGCAGATGCCTGTTTGGCTCTTCGTCAGCATCCAAAATGGTGACACGAAACTCAGAACTGCACCGAAGTTGGTATTCTCCAATTCTCTCATCGCCTGGGAGGATGAATTACCTCTGTGAGTCATTGATTTCTCGCTCCTGCCATATCGATTCCCATTGGTTCAGGCCACACGACACTGAGGTCCGACTCTCGGTTTGTGCTGCTTTTGAGCTCAAACCAATGTTGGGCAGCGGAAAGGTTCTCCACACCTGTGAGATCAATGGAAAGAACTTGGCTGATCCCATTACTCGTAAGCATCGTGCCTTTCCTGACAAGCCATTCGAACTCAATGATCCAGCAGTCATCGAATTTCCTTCTGAGAAAGAAGTTGAAGATCGACCTTCACTCCTTGTTCGTTGTGCCCCTCTCGAGGTTACTTTAAACAAGCATGATGACAACGTGAGACAAAGAGCACCGTATATGCACACCTCGTTCACATCGTTGACGATGCCTTGTTAAGGCGAGCCAGGATGATTTCTCCAGCCTCGTAAATGCAACGGAAGAAGGACACGATGCTCTTCGCCGCTACTACTACTACAGCGACTCTAAGAAAGAGAATCCGGAGGAATGACGAACGTAGCTGGAAATGCGGAACGGAGGTTTTTCAGCCGCTCAGACCTACTCACGACACTTGGTGCTGACAGACTGATTGAGTGGTGCGATGGGTTTTTTGACGCTGTTCGAAATACTCTACTTGTGATGGTCGGTGTTCTTAGAACTTGAGAAATCGAGGTCGTTATTATGTTCACGTATCATATATCAAGTTCGAGGCTCTCGATCGAGGCACGGTCAAGGTAAACTGACCCGGCCGTGCTCGTCCAACCAGGGATGGACTGATTTGTGTAAGAACGATTTGGAGGCTGGTATCGTCCAGAGCAGCCATGCCGTACCTTGATGCACCCAAGGAGAACCACGGAAGTATATAGACACTTTGGTCGGGAAGGCGTCGCGGTCTTCCCCTAGATATACCCTATACCAACCTCAATACTGCCACAGACTCGACATGGGCCGTCTGTGGGAACAAATCAAACCCTCTCAAACTCTCCAACACATACCTCTTTCTTCCCATTCCCATCCCCATTCCCATTCCTTCCTCACCCTCCATATTCCCTTCAACCCCGCCAACACCTCCCTCTGACATTCTCAAAATCATCCCCACGTCCCTCGCTTGCGTATGCACGTTACAACTCACATAAACCACCGTGCCGGGTGCAAATTTCACCAACTGTTCCACGAACTTTTCGTCACACCCTTTTCTTGGGGGATCCACGATCACCGCCGTCTTCTCCCTCGGGAAGGTTTGCACTTTTGCGAAAATGTCGGAGGCGTCGCCTGAGAGGAAGGTGCATCGGTCGGGAGGGACTGTGGGGGCGTTGAGGGGGGAGGTGACGTTGAGTGTGGCAGAGGCGATGGAGGAAGCGGAAAGTTCGATGCCTGAGACGGTGACAAAGTGGGGAGAGAGCATGATCGAGAAGAGACCGCTGCCGCAATAGGCGTCGACGAGGTGTGTCGGCGTGGGAGTGGGAGTGGGAGTGGAGGAGGCGAAAGGGAAGATGGCGTCGCGGACGTAGGAAGTGAGAGGGACGAGGATGGAGTTGTTGTTTTGGAAGAAAGAGTGACCGGGGAATTCAAAGTAGGTGTTGCCGACACGTTCGCGAACGATGGCTTTGGGGTTGGTGATGCAGATGTGACTGTCTGGGTCGTCTGGTGTAGGATTGGTGGGGTCTATTGGGATAGATGGGTCGAGGGAGTCGCGGAGGAGGAGGGATACCCCCTTTTTGTAGGACCAGATATTGCTAGGAGGGATGGGGTGAGTCACAAGATAGGGAGGGTGAAGGGAAGAGAATTTTACTTGATGATGTTCTCCCGTATTGGAACGAGTGCTTTGTTAAGTACTGGCGTCGCTATCGGGCATTCCTCGATGTCCATCACCGTCCTCTTTCCGATCTCGTTGAAACCAATTTTGAGCCAGTCGGGTTTTGGGGTGCTGGTGCTAGGGCCAGGAGTGTCAGAGGTGTGTAGAGCACGGGCTTTTTTAGGTGATGCCTCGAAATGAGGTGTTATCTTTGTACGGTAATGGTATTGTTTCGGAGAACCGATGGTAGGCAGCACCGTCGGCACTGCGGAGGGGGGTAGGTCTGTGCGAATGTGAGTAAGAGAGAGGCGAGATGTGCTGTACAATACCTGAAAAGTGTTGGTATGCCTTGATGACGACGTCGCGCTTGAGTTCGAGTTGTTTCTCGTACGAGAGCATCTGAGCGGGTTGAGCACATGCTGAACGGGCGTGACGGGGGACACATACTTGATACTGGCAACCCGAGCACTTTCCAAAGTATTTGCATTGTACTCTACTGTCATCTCTCCAATCTGGATTGGGAGATTCGACTGAGAGAAGGTCTGCGAAGGAGTGCAGACGAGAACTACGATACACGCGCACACGTATTCGTTCACCGGGGAGTGCAAATGGAGCTACTATGACCCAGGACGAGCGGGGCTCTGGTCCCAGTGCGAGTGCATTCCCTATGGAGGCGATCAGCTCAAGTGTTCGGTCGGTGGAGATAGACAGACCGTTCGAGGCGAGTCGATCTACGATGACATCGAATTCCTCTCTGAATTCGAACGGAGATTCCCAGTCCGATCCGTTCTGTTCTGCGTCGTCTACTTTCTGTTTTCCGAGGAGAGCCACGACGTCATGCCATAGAACGTCATCGGGTGCTCGTCGTGTTTTCTTCCTCGGTTTCGGGTTCAGTCGAGCTCGCTTCTCTGCGGGTGCGATGACGTCGTTGCCTTGTTCTTCAGAGCGTGCTCTGACGTAGGATGACATCTTCACGAGAGGAACACTCCGACATACACGGAGACGAGACAATGTGGTCAGTCGCGACAGCATAGCAGAGAGTGAATGCATGAATCTGATTGGCTGGATGAACACGTGCTTTGGTCCGGATGTGGCGTCTCAATCCTGACCGAAACAAAGTCCGGGGAGGACACTTCTCCTCCTCTCTCTTTCTTCAACCACGACCATCAAGTCCAAGCGGGGGTTTCGCTGACATTGTCATGATAATCTCCCTCGCACGCGCTCTCTTAAATGGTCCCCCAACTACGGTAGAAGAGCCTATCGGCTCGCCAGAGTTTTGGTCCAAGTTGGCTATCAGTGCGGCTCTCGTCCTCGCGGGTGGTGTCTTCGCGGGGTAAGCACTTTACACCCTTCTCCTACATCCCCATCTTACGTGCGCAGTCTCACCCTCGGTCTCATGGGTCTCGATGACCTCCACCTTCGCGTCCTAGCAACATCCTCCGATGATCTCGTCGAAAAGGAAAACGCTCAGAAAGGTCCATTTCCCTTGTATTCTGGCTGTTCACTTCCTCATATTGTCCAGTCTTGAAACTCATGCAGAAGGGCCGTCATTGGGTTCTCGTCGTTTGTACACTTGTCATCCGCTCACCGCCTCGCCGCTGATCCATTCACACAGGTGTTACTCCTTGCCAACGTCGTGCGTGCAACTTCTCTCTAATGATACACCGCTTCACGTGACCCACCCCCAGGTGATCAATGAGAGTTTACCTATCTTTCTCGACAGTGCCGTAAGTTTCCCCTAGCTCCGCGGAGCATGGTTGATGATCATCGATCCCCCCCAGCTTGGTGGTGGTATTGCTGCCGTGGTCATATCAACAACTGCCATAGGTACGTCTTATTTGATTCTTTTTTTCCGTCTCTCTCACCTGATCCAATTCAGTTATATTTGGGTATGTCCTACCTCTATCACTCCTGAACTCATTGCAACTTACAACGGCAATTCATTCTCTCCGAAGCGAGTACGTGTCCGAATGCTTCTGCGTTCTAGACCTAGTACCACTCAGCACTCATTATCAAATAGAATCATTCCACAGGCCCTCAGCGTGAGATATGGTCTCGCAATCGGCGCACGCTGCGCTCCATTCGTCGAAGGTCTTATGTATCTCTTTGGTGTGACTCATTTCATTCGTCTGATTCATACATGAATATTTACGACAATCCGTCCCTGCAACCAGCACCAATTGCCTGGCCCATCGCCAAGCTTTTGGACCACGTCCTGGGCGTAAACGAGGCCCACACCTACAAGAAAGCAGAGCTCAAGTCGTTTCTTCAGTTCCACCGTACTGGAGAGGAGCCCCTTCGCGATGATGAGATCAGCATCCTCAACGGTGTTCTTGAGCTCAACACCAAGAACGTTGAAACGATCATGACTCCTATCAAGGTGTGTGCCGAGACTCGATGCTTAGGGATGTGTATGCATGCTTACAACACCACATTTCTGACCCGGTCAGGACGTCGTGACCCTCTCCGCAGATACTATTCTTGATCACGCTACTGTTGACGCAATGCACGTTTATTGAGACCTGACATATTCTCCCTACTGATTCTGTCCGTTTTCAGACTTAACAGCGGTTACTCGCGGCTACCCGTTCACGAACTTGATAACCCTCTTGCCTTCCGTGGGCTGCTTCTTGTCAAAAAGGTTGATCCCAATATTCTCGTGATGTTTTGTGGCTGTTTAACTGACAGGTTTGATGTCAGCTTCTTGTCTACGATCCCGCGAAAGCACTGCCTGTATCTCAAATTAAGCTGTCGATATTGCCTGAAGCGCACCCTTCCATCAACTGTTTCCAGGCGCTCGACTACTTGTCAGTGTTGATTCTCGCTCGGCTGCGGTGCTCCCTGATCACACGACTCTTTTCGTAGCCAAACTGGGCGCGCACATTTATTGCTAGTGAGTCGGACGCCCGGACTCGCCGGTGGAGGCATTGGCGTGATCACACTCGAAGGTACGTCTATAACCCGCAGCCAGCTCCCCTGCAGCTGTCGTTGTCGTTATCTCCCGACTGGCTGATTGAATTTGATGGATGGCCGGGACATGCAGATATCATCGAGGTAAGCATGCGCGATAATTGCCTCTGGCTATTCGGTTCCGCCTGACACCTGCGACTCTTTTGCTATTGCCCTCCTCCTTCGCCCTATAGGAAATCATTTCAGAAGAGATCGTTGACGAGACGGATCGATACGAAGATAACCAGAGTAAGCGATATGCAAAGCGGCTCACAAATGCCGCCGTGATGAGGGGGTGAGTAGTGAATCGGTTGCCCTCTTTCTCCCCAATCAGTCATATCACCCATCTTCCGCAAAACCTCTTTTTCGTTCTTGTTCCATTTTTTTCCATGCTCACGTGCACGATAGAATTGTGGAGCGCGAACGCAGTCTGACTCGCGTGTCGTCTGTCGAATATACGCCAACTCTACCTTCCACTCCCATTTCAGGAGAACACTCCGCGGGGATGATCGCATCACATCACGCGACGCCGCTGCTAGCTCACTCACATACGACGCAGGCCCTCCACCATGCGTCTGTACGGTACGGTGCCATCACCAAATCGCCCAAGAGCTGACGTTAGTTGGGGAGGGCACGTTCGTTGCTCTACTGTCGACTCGTTCCGTCTTGACTAGTTTTGGGAAAACGGACCCGAGGGTTGGGGGAGTGGTCGAAATGGGTGTGGGTGTTTTTTTTTTTTGCTCGGATGACGCCGAATTGTGTATCATATTTCCTTGACCTTTTTTCTTGTCTTTTTTTTTTTTTTGCATACCTGGCTGATGTGGTGTTGGGTTGGGTCGATGTATCTAGATTCAAAAGGGGGGAGGGGGGAGGGGGGGCTGCTCGTCATCTTGTTGTCGTGTATCTTCATTCATTCATCCACTCTCTGGTGCGCTCGATGTTTTTTGTGTGGACGACCGGTGACGAAGTGACGAACGATTCGGACGCTTGGGCGATTTGAGCAAGCTGTGTACCGAGTGGACTGGTGGTAACGCCGATGTTTGGGCACAAAGTACGGTCAGAACGTGTTACATGATGTCATGGTACTCGGTCCGATCGTGCATCGCGAAGGGTACGTGCCATGTGAGTTACATCAAAGCATACAGTACCGTCAGCGAACGTAGTATCGAATCATCATCAACATGGCGAGAAAGGTTTTTAAGATGCCAACCGCTGAGGAGGGACGATGAGGGGTCATCATCTCTCAAAAAAGAAATCGACACGGAATCAGACGACGACGTAAACATTTAAATTTAATTTAATTTCGTTCGGCCATTTTCGATTGAACGTCGAACTCACCTATCAGCTATCGACGCGTCACACGTTCGAGCACCAGTGTACGTATCGACGGTGACCGACCAACCAAAAACCCACAGTTTCGTGTCCTGGTGTGAAAAAAGTAGCGGTGACTTCCGACACGAAAGGAACGTGTTTTCAGATGAACCGCGTGATTTCGACAGGATTTCGCCGATATGGTGAGGTTCGTGTAAACATAGATGACGAATGGCAACGTTTTCGAACGTCGTCGTCGGGACGTCCCCTGGTAAATAAAAGTTCCTTTTTTAGTTTCGGGTAGACAAACGACGAGGCCTTGGGCAGGTGATATATTTGATCGATCGGGGAACGTTTGCAACGTATCTTGAGGGATTCGATGTATGGCCAGCTACGAGCCGTGTGTGCCAACTTGTTGTCGTCCAGAGATTTGGTCGGTCCAATCGACTAGCAGCATGTGAAGATGCGGGGGGGACGTGAGGGGGAGGAGGGATTGATATGAGAGACGGAAGACGTTCGCTTCCTCTTCCGAGGGTGATGCCTTTGTCGGAGGAACGGACGGGACGGATTCGAAGATGAGGGACTGAATGGATTCTGTGTACGAAGAATTCGAGGCAAGAAGGTCGATAGCGCTTCCGCAGTAGGTTGCTCGTGGACCCTGACATACAAGGTGACTAATGTCTGATCCCGAGATCCAAGGAGGGTAGTGACGAAGTCAATATTCGACGTCGTCAACCGGTGACTCACCCTGGCGTGTCGAAACGGCATGTCTTCGTGTCGGAAATATGGGTGTGGAATTGGTTTCTGAGGGGTGTACTCGACCTAAATTTGTTCAATCGTGGGAGACAGGGATATGTGCATCATAGCAGCGTCGTCAATGAGGGGCCCTGTGAAGGAAGAGATCTACAAGTTTATCACTACAGACTGCCCGAGATAACTCGTAGGGCGGTCGTCTGAGCCAGCACTTGGTCACCCTGGGAAACAAAATGAAACGATCTTCAAGCTCTGGCAGCGATGGTGATAGCTCTGTAGAAACGATCGTAATGATTTTCGCCGTCCGTGTCAGAAAAGCGTGGAGCAGTGGATAGATCCACGCGATAGACCCAGGAGGCGGGTGTTCGGATTTTCGCTGCCAGATCAAGACCCTTGAGTTGGGAAAGAGGGGGGATGGCTGAGAACCAATACTCTTCAAGCCGATAGATAGGCCATCTTTCAGGACAAAGATTTTCTGAACGCGGCGGGAGTATTTTTCGATGACAGCCCACTCAGCGGGGGTGGGAGGATCCTGTTATATGTATTTAATCACGATCCGAGGAACTCAAGAAAACCGTGACCAGTTCCTCTACCTCGTCGAATTCGGAGTCTTTGTCCTCCTCCTCGGAGTCTTCATCTTCCTCGGCGTCTTGGTTTTGCTCCTCAGAGTCTTCGTCCTCTTTGGCATCTCCGTCCTCCTTCAAGTTGGCGTCTTCGTCCTCCTCCTCGATGTCATGGTCGTTCTGCTCGGTGTCTTGGTCGTCACGCTCAATTGGTCTAACACATCGAATGAGTGGATGGAGAGACTGCAACTCCTGCCAAAGGCGATCGAGGGATGGTTTCTGAGATCGACCGACACGTTTGAGCGAGAGCGAGCAATGTCTGATGTCCCTTGACATCACGAGGAATACAATCCAGGATGGACCGCAGTATGTCTGCGATAAGCAATGGATTGCAGCCCTGAGCTTTCAACGATGTCATGGGATCCGTCCTGTGCGTGTTTCCAAGGGTCCGAAGGGGACATTGGGGGTTAAAAAAAGCGTAAAGCCGCTGCAACTCGAGCTGATATCGTGACGGTTCTTCAAGTATATCTGGAAATTACCAGCTCGGACATGTCAATGCTACATGATGTTTCAGCACAGCATCTGCTTCAAGTTGACACTGTCATTGTCAAACATCGTTCGTCTTGCCGATGTCACGATGAAACGCACCGTCATTTCCCTTGGCCACAAGGCTGTGCAGGACCAACTCCGCGACCATTCTGCGCCGTGGTTTGCAGCGAGACGTATGAAGCTTCCGACCATCTCTGTCCTCCCCGGTCCTCAGGCTCTTGGCCTGGTGGGCTTCATCTTTACTGTGCGACGACGACCGCGCCCAGCATGACCTTTCCCAGCCGAACCTCGTTCACCCATGGATCAATGCGCTCCTCGATGGGCAGGTTCATCGTGGCAGCGAGTTGGCTTTTCCCGACGACCAAGTTTCCGCTGACTGAGAAGAAACCCACGCACCACACCAGGCTTGGTTCGATTACTCACCTGAGCGCGCCTCATCGAGGCTCTTGAACTTGAAGGAGTGCGTTTCGTCCCTCGTCTCGACAACTGTTTAGTGCACTGCTACTCGCGCTACGTGGCAATGGACCGGATTATACGAGGGCTGCATTGGATAGTCTGATTAGTGTTCAGCCATTTATGGGCTCCTTCCCACCACCGACTCGAACTTGCTGTATTCAGGGTCATTCCCTATCAGTATCAGTACGGAATGAACAGCCCTGGTAGTCAGGGCTTATAATTATGATCAAGGTCATACCCGCATACATTCCCCTTCATCCGTAGCACTTGGCCATTCACCATGCCTCCTAGTTTCCACCCCTCCCCGTATGAGCGGCATGTCCGCAATGAGACTGTGAGTTCGCTTTTCTTCCCCAGATTTTCCTTTCTGATGGACTCCGCTCACAAAAGCGAGAGTCACAAACGCTTACACTCTCCCGCTCCCAAGTTCCCCCGGGCGCGCAGAAGGAATATAATGCTAAAGCGATCACAGGCATGTTTGCGTCACTTCCGAACTACCAATAAGTTATCGATGTGGGATGCCAGGTATTCGCGCTTCTCAACTTACTGCCAGCTTGAGGCGGATTCCTGTTGGTTTTTATGCTGCGATTCAGTTCCATGGAGTCGAATGGAGAACCACACATAAGCCTGCGGAAGTGATGAACGACACGGTTGAGTGGAAAGACGTGATTCCTCTGTAAGATCTCCCTTCCACTCATGGCATAACAGCTGACCAAGGAACTAGGCCATCGGAACGCGCTGCCATCATTCGTCTTGGAGTGTATGCATCATTCGAATTATCTCCCATGCTAGGGAAGGGGGAGCTATTGCATAGTTTAGAAATAACCACTGCAGAGCTTCTGGATGGGCTTGGTCAGTTGGTCGGAATCTGAGTTAGAGTGCCTGAGCGCTAACATCATCTCAGAGATCACTTTTTTGCCGAGGGCCGAACAACCTGTGTCCTCGTGTTCTTCACTCTCAATTACAATCGAAGATCGAGGTTGTGAACGCAACTACCCAGTTGCAGCTCCCCACAGTCAATCTGTAAGCGAAGATGGCACAGACACTGTCCTTTGTTGATGGTCCTCTCACAGTCGAACCCGGAGGGAGTTCGTTTAGAACGTGCCACAGATATCGCTCATGATTATCTCTGTTGTTTCCGAGAGCTTGGAGAGGAACAATGGCTCAAACGATCCATTGAGGAGTTCGAACATGTTCTGATTATCTGCCCACCGGATCACCCTTATTGCGCCGCTGCCCTCTCCAACTTGGCTATGGCAAAATTCATTAAATGCCAGGTTACAGGGACCTATGTCGACCTCGATGCCACCATCTCCTTGTATTCTCAGGCACAAACACTGCGTCCCGCTGGTCACCCGGACCTCCCTGCCACTCTACTCCACCTTGCTATCGCATACTTGGCGCGTTTTCGAACCCATCGCCACCTTGATGATGTTTTTATCGCGAGCCAACTCCTAGAACAAGTTCTGCAATCCAGTTCCATCGAGCGCTATGAGTACCGATCCGCCGTCCTCGCAGCTGAGATGCATATAGCATGGATCGCTGCGGACAATCACGGCGTCAGATGGTCCCGCGCTTTAAGGCTTGTCGAGAAAGGCTTTGCATCCCACCTTCTGCATTCCTACCAGGACCACAGTGACCTGCTGAACCTCGAGATTGGGATCTCCATCTACGAGGCCTATGTCCAATCGAATCCAGTCAAGGATTCGAAGTATGGCACCTACCTTATCAACCTCAGCACTGGGTTGCTTCATCGTTTTGAACACAAAGGCGTTGTTGCCGATCTTAACAAGGCGATTTCGACACTCGAGGAAGCCCTCCTGCTAATTCCAGATGACCATCCTAGTCGGGGCGCTTGCCTCAGTAACATCGGGATTTGCTTTTCCACTCGCTTTCGCCTCCTCGGAGAACTTGAGGACCTCAATCAATCGATTTCTAGTTTCCAGGATGCCATGCGGTTCGCTCCAGAGGACGGATCTGATCGAGCTGCATGGTTGACCAACCTGGGCATCGCACTCAGAACTCGTTTCAGGCACACTGGGGATCTTCGGGATCTTGACAAGGCAATTTCAAAGCAGGAGGAAGCTGTGCTACTCGTTCCAGGCGACGCACGCCGAGCTGGTCTACTGAACAACCTTGGCACTTCGCTCAGGACTCGGTTTGACTACCTTGGAGATCTCAACGACCTTCACCAAGCGATCACTAGGCAAGAGGAGGCTGTGCGGATCATCCCAACTGGCGATCATCACCTGCCTGCCTGCCTAAATAACCTTGGGAACTCCCTGATCGCGCGTTTTCATCTCTCCGGGGATCATAGCGACCTTGACCGAGCCATTTCAGTCCAGCATCATGCTCTGCGACTCACTCCCGAAGGTCATCAGAGTCGGCCCCGTTGGTTGGGAGGACTTGCCACATCCTTGAGGATTCGTTTCGAACATTCTGGGAGTGCCAGCGACATTGAACAATCAATCACGAAAGCGGAAGAGGCCGTACAGCTCACCAAAGACAGTTCTCCTGAATTGGCACAGACCCTGAACAACCTCGGCAGTTCGTTTCTGAGTCGGTTTTCCCGACTAAGTGACCTCCATGATCTCAGCCAAGCAGTCTCGAAGCTTGAGGATGCGGCTCGGTTGACTCCAGACGGACACCCTCTCAAGGTGGTCTGCCTATTCAACCTCGCTCAATGCTTCTTTGGAGAACACAGTATCACCAGCAGCCATTCTGCCCTAAAAAATGCTTTGATCAAATTCTCACATGCCGCCTGCAATTCCATGGGTTCTTCTTCAACCAGATTCCGTGCAGCGCGAGGATGGATAAATTGTGCTCACAAGCTGGGCGACGACACTCTTCTTGAAGCATATTCTGTCACCATCGACATGCTCCCCCAGCTAGCGTGGATAGGGTTACCCCTCCGTGAACGTCATCGGAGGCTTATCGAAGCTGCGGAGGTGGTATGCGATGCTGCGTCTACAGCTCTCGAACAAGGTCGCCCGTCTACCGCGGTTGAGTGGCTCGAGCAGGGACGCTCTGTCGTGTGGGGTGAGCTCCTGCAGCTCCGTACGCCGCTGGATGAACTCCGTTCCAAGTACCCAGAGCTCGCTGATCAACTTCGGCGGGTCTCGAACGCACTGGAGCATGCCAGCACTCCTGACCAACACATGGATGCTGGAACAACGAACGTTCGTGGCTCGTCGCTTGAAGAACAAGCCCGCATGTACCGTGAGCTTGCGCTAGAGCGGGAAAGAATTCTCGTCAAAGTCAGATCCCTGCCAGGTTTCAAACGATTCCTGCTGGGCAAGACAGTGAACCAGCTTTTGGCTTCAGCACGTCATGGACCTGTTGTTATCCTCAATGCCAGCCGTGGAAGATGTGATGCACTCATCGTCGTCTCTGGCGTGGATGAAGTGCTCCACGTCCCACTCCATGATATTACCTTGACTCAGGCTGTGGATCTACAAAAAGCCTTGGAGAAACTACTGCAACACGGCGGCCGCGATCTCGTAGAAAGTGTTTCGCAAACGTCTCTTTCCAATGCTATCCAGGACGAGGAAGTGCATAGATCGCTAGCTGCGCTGCTGGGATACGGCGATCGTGACCTCGTAGCAGATCAGCGTGCCGCGAGACCTGCAAGACTCACCAATGACGCTTGGTTCCAAGAGATTCTCTCTAATTTATGGACGAAAGTTGTCAAACCAGTCCTAGACGCTCTTGGTTTCTCGGTGCGTGTCCGCTCCTGTTGGATTGTCACACCAGCGAATCTGATCTGGGATTGTAGACCCCTGGAGAACTACGTCGAATATGCTGGTGTCCCACCGGACCGTTTTCGTTTCTTCCCATCCACGCCGCTGGGCGATACGATACGGCCGAACCTGGGCTGAAACTCTCTGATTTTGCCATCTCGTCATACACACCCACTTTGAGTGCTCTTGCACCACCACCACAGGTGTACGACGCCGGAAAGCACATTCGTTTGCTTACCGTCCGTCAGCCTAATTCAGATGGACAAAGTCAACTCCCAGGTACACATCGAGAACTGGAACACATCAACGCTGCGCTCCATTCCCAGCCATCTCCACACGTGAGCCTCGTAGAGTCCAACGGGACCGTGGAAGATGTGTTGGCCAAGATGAAAACGTCTGAGTGGGTCCACTTCGCATGTCATGGGGTACAGGATCTAGCGAACCCTCTCGACAGTGGTCTGCTTCTCGCGGATCGTCGCCGTTTGAAGCTGTCCAACATCATTCAGCTCTCACGTCCCCGCGGCGGACTTGCCTTTCTCTCTGCGTGTCAGACTGCAACGGGAGACAGGGAGCTTTCGGAAGAAGCTGTTCACCTCGCTGCTGGGATGCTTCTCGCGGGGTACAGCAGCGTCATTGGCACGATGTGGTCCATTGGGGACAGTGATGCCCCGGAGGTTGCAAAAGCCGTTTACGAGGACCTTCTGCAAAAACAGGGGGGACCATCCAACGAGGAGTCCGCACGAGCTTTGCATCACGCTGTACAACGGCTTCGTCAGCGCAGTCAAGTGTCGTTTCTTTCTTGGGTTCCATTCATACATATCGGTCTTTGATTGCCTTACCCTGTAACTTGTCTTATGTCGGTATCTTAGTATCGTTCAGTTTATGTCGTCTCGTTGACCTGAATCCATCCTACGTTTGTTTACTCACCGTAGTTCTAGTCTCTTAACGTTCACCGGGTACTTAGTTTCCCTCGTATGTTAAAAATCCCCTTGTATATTCTTCGTTGCGAGTGTTTGTGCGCTCCTATATCCAGAATTCAACCAATCAGTTGCTCCTCGTGCTATCGCCCTGGGTACCGTCCAACCGTCTCAGTCTCGTCTATGAGACATCAGATAAGAACACGACAGTGGATGGTGGTGAGGCAAAAGAAATCAAGTGATACATAGGAAACGCAACCGACCTCGAGCGCGAACAAATGTGAGTCATATGATGCTGGTGCAAGCGCACGTACGCTCTCTGCCAACCGGTATAGGTAATCCTGTGCAAGGGAAATGCTATGAATAGGTTGGAGATGACATGGACTGAACGCATTTACCTCGTTTCTACCAGACGGCCCTACGGAGCGCCATATGTGCTCCGCGAGGGCATCGAGTGGCTCAGAACCAACTGTTGGATGGTCAGTCAGCAGACATTTTCCGAAACCATTGGGGGTGCATACTGAATGATGGGTTGTCCGGTCTGCCGACATAGCACTGTAATAGGACGTTAGTTACTATGATACCTATTTCACAACCTCATGAGAGCGTGGGTACGTACATATGCCTGTTGCACACCGGTGTCGGGTCAGGGTAACTCAGGATGGGACAGCAAGGGAGAGAATCTAAGGCGTACGTCATGTATAATAACTTTCTCGACTCCATCTTCTACGGTGTGTATGTCTAGGGTTTCCATCGTGTATCCGTCCTGGTACGAGACGAACTTAACGTTCGGTCTTACCAGGACCATTGTACAGATACAACACGCACCTTTTCCCGGTAGTCTGTAATCGCGTTGAGGTACAGTTTGTCATTGGGGTTTCCCGTAGTGTGTTCCTGTAACCACTAGAGGGGATTGCACTCACCTAGGTAGTCACGCACTTCGGCGACATAGGCAGGGTCTATGGTATATGCGATGCCTATCGACGTGAACATGTCGCGTCAGCATAGAGATATCGTTGACTCGCACAACAGAGTGGTACTCGCCCCATACGACGTCATCATGAGGAAATGCATCCTGGATATGATGGAGAGCGATGAGTTTGCTAGAGCAATAGGAACGGTGGTACGGACGGCTGCTGAAAATCTATCCCAGTCTTCTTTGTGGATGAGCGTCACCACTCGTCCAGGGTTCTTACGATGGTGAAATTCGTCGTCGTTATGAATTCCGAGATTAAGATTTGGCCCTGGGGCTCAACAACATCGGGGACGCACCTCGGGGGTTCCACGATGGTCGTGTGATTTCTGGGAGAACCTTCGGACATATCCTTTCAAAAATCCAGGGACTGCGTGCACATTGTAAGTAAGTAGCAGAAGACAGACTGCTCTCAAAAGGCGCACCTTGAGATATAACGTGTGGTGGAGGCTAGATAGCCACCGATCAGCAGTTTATCACACCGATGGTTCGAAATTGGGCAATCCGCTCGCCATACCTTAAAAATGAGAGATCCATACCCAAATACAACGAATGCAGGGCCAGTCATTGTGCGATCAGTTGAAGTCTCCAATGCTGTCGTAGTATGTGATTGGGTAATCAACCTGATTACTAAGTAAGTACAGAAGAGTCAACGCAGTAAGGGTAGTTTCACAGACAAAATGGATCATCCAATCAAGTACACATGAAGTCAGAGACAGTCATTCACATATGATCATAGAGAATCGAGCAAGGCAGTATACTACGAAATGGTTAGTAACTTGCTTCCCATACGATCGAAGCAAGTTCATGCGCACCATGGGTTCGAGCCCCCGCCGCTATCTTACGTGCGAGTCCCACCAATCATTCCGCCTCGCGATGTGAGTTGTAAACAAGTCCCTGCAGAGCTCCAACTCATCGTGAAGATCATCTGAGCTCGACATCTTCTTCTGCACGATCCTCCGCAGTGTATCGAGGGAGACAATATAGACACGTTGATCTGAGAGCCCGGCTGACTTTAGATGGGCTTGAACATTCTGTTGTGTCTTTCGTATCGCCAAGACGAGCCTGTCGCGCATGTTTTCGACTGAATCAATCGCCCCCTCCATCTCCACCATAAAGTATTCGTCTACTTTTGACCACACGATGTAGGTCGGGATGTTGTAACGCTGGCAATTGGCGAGGAGAATGGTTTGCATCAACGTCAAGGGAAGGTCGATTTGAATGATGACGCAGTCGAAGACGTAAAGGGATAGACCTTTGAAATAGTCTAGCTCGGACATATCGAGGGAACCCCGTGCCCAAACTGAGTACCAGGCGTACGGGCGACCAGGGTTAGGATCAGGGCGTCTAGACATGCGTGGTTCCGGATTGTAATCTGAGGAAATTTCAGATGGCCCTGTGTATGACTCTATCCCGAGGAACGCTTCGACGAGGAAACTCAGACCCCGCCCATCATCGCTCCTGCCCACGACGGCGAAATGGAAGAGATCGTCTTGGTACTCGGCGCGCTGCTTTGCAGCGGCAAGCTCGTCCTGAGAAAATAAAGGTGGAAGATCGGCAGTAGCCTGCAACTGCCCCACAGCGACGACCGATGTCTGAGGCTCCTGAGCTGGGGCAGCACCTGTTCTGGCATCCGCTGACACAGCAGCCACGCTGGACGGCGCCAGTGCCTTGTCCTGGGGAAATGTGGGTTGGGAGATGGAACCGGTTGGAACTTTAGGGCTCTTCCGGTACCATAAGTAACTGGCCCAGAGAGCGATTTGGAGGAGGTGAAGAATGTAAGAAAGTATGAGGAGATTTTGGATGCCAAAAGACATGATTCGCGTGCAAGGAAGGTCGTGTGGATGCGTTGGGCTTATAGAGATACGGGGAAGTCACTAGGATGAATGATTCGACCGGATGGCGTTGTCGCCTCGTGTGTTCCAGGGTGAAGAATGACTGGATATCACCTTCAGTATCTAAACGAGGCTTCCCTATCGTTTATGGGTATAACCATAGACGGAAGCTGGATGACAGCGTAAACTTTGTGGATGTGAAATTGACACCCACAAATGTGTATGCGGAACGTTCAAATGACGACACGTATCTGATCTTGCGAGGTGACTACGCCCTAAATCTGAAGTATCAGCAGGAGATGAGATACACGCACCGCTGAAACGTCGAAGGACGCAGGGAAATAGGTGAAAGTTGGACGCCACAGCGTGTTGCTGAGTTGAACCAAGTTCAAGGGTACGTAGGCACTAGATCCCTTCTTCCATTGCCACGCCGTCAAGGTCCCTCGACGCCGAGTCGCAGGAATCAACGTAGCCCAGGATGTGAGGGGGAATTGGTGATTGTCGCTTGAGCTTGAATGAAGTCCAACGTCTTGGTTCAGGGAGACATCGGTCTAGAATGGACCAGGCACAGCTCTGGATTACAACTTGCTGTAATTCGCAAGGCCATGATTCCAAGGTACATACATATCGGCCGCCTTGCCTGCAGACAGAACCCAAAACTCGATATCCACAGACTCCAGGCTTACCTGAAGTTGTACTTTACACTTGCCCTCCATTCCACGAACCTTGGCCACAACCAATACAAGAAATGTCCCGCTCTGAAATACGGCGGCATGAAGACCGTCTTTTCACCTGAGTCGATCGCACGAATGCAACGGTCCGCGGCGTATTCGCGTTTCATGCCGCGTGTGTTTGGCTCGGTTTCGTGAACTAGCGTCACGGAAGTACCCGGAGGGTTATCCACCGCTGAAGCACGGAAGTCACCCTCGATGGTTCCTGGGATGATGAACGTGAAGGCGATAGATGGGTGCTCGATTGACAGTGCCTGATAGAGTAGTAAGGAAGCTGATTTTGTGGCAGCATAAAGAGAACGTGTCGGAGCGGGGATAACAGCAGCTGCGCTGGAAAATAGCATTATTGATGGGGATTGGGAGGTATGTGTAAGAAGAGGTATCTGTTCAATAGATTGACGAGTGAATCTCTCGACAGGGGGCATTATGTCTTACGAATGTGATCGCGGTCACATAGGGACCTATGAAGTTGCCATTGACCGCTGCATTGGCTGCGTTGACCGCATGGTGGATACCCTCCGGGGTAGCTTGGGAACCAACAATGTCTTTTGAAGACATGTCAACGCCTGCGACGGTCAGGAGGGGCTGGAGTGCTGAGACCCCCGCTGTGAGCACCAGCGTGTCAAGTCCGTGCCATGCTTCAGTCATTTGTTAGCACCACCCATCGTCACGACTTGTACAGCTACGACGAACCTTTCTGGAGTATTTCGCGTAGGTGAGTCATATCCTGCACGTCCGCGCAATCCCCTCTAACCCCCAATACTCGATCTGCAAATCCCGCTCGTGTCGAGATATCCTTGCATTCCTGTACTGCCTCATCCAGATTTTCCTGCCGTCTACCAACTACGCACACGAAAGCGCCTCTCGCAGCAAACTTGTGGGCTAACGTCCGACCCACACCACTAGTTGCGCCCAGAACGAGTACCCGTTCGCATTCTGGGAGAACTTTGGATGTTCGGCGGGACCGGCGTGATTTAACAAGGTAGAATGTTGAAAGAGCAACTGCTACTACACCGACTGCGGTTGGTAGATGTGAGCTTTGGACGGTCTGTACCAACTCATCCAGTGTTTTTGACAACATGGTGGTCTTCGGCTACTAGCTTTAGCCAGATCTATGACAGGCTTATATAATCAACGCGTCTCTGTACTACTGCGACATCATGCATCAATGCATCATCGATCATCAGTAGTAACTCTTCCGACCTGTATCCGATGTCCCCTGCCAGCCTTGTACCGAGTTTCATATCGAATGGAAAGTTCTCGTATCTCGGCCAAGGGTACAGCAACATTCACCATCTAACTTGGCAAATGGAGGATTCTGAGTCAGGTAGAGTTGATGTGCGTTTTTCACCTAGTCCTACCGAATGGCTTGCATAGCCTATCCCAATTTGCGGTATATAACTTGCTGGTAATACTTACACTACGAAAGGACGATGGAGGCATGGAATGATTTCAGGAACACGTGATCCCGTCGCGTAGACGCGTCGTGGAGCCGCTCCAAGTATGTAATATATTTTCCGGCCAATTACCGACAGAGATTCTCCCAGCTTGGCACAGTGTAGCCACCCTTCCAGCTTCCAGGCTCCCGAACAAATATTCACCGCTGCTGCGGGCGATCACCTCTTCCCGAATGCCATCCCATCTTTAAACCACCACCTCCTGTACCCAACTACCCGTGGTGTTCTTTCAGAGCAGGGACCATTACTCGGAGTTTTCAACAATGTTCTCTTTTCTGCTTTTTATACTATCTTTCGTTGGTTTCTTTGCCCCTCGAACGTCGGCTGCTAATGCACAGCAATGGAGATCACGCTCGATTTACCAGGTACGTTTAGTCCTTTCCGAGCGTGGACACTTAACGGGGTTGTAGATCATGACGGACAGGTTCGCGCTCCAAGATGTGAGCGACGGTACTGCGTACGATACTCCCTGCAACACGTCCGCCCTGAAGTACTGTGGTGGTACCTGGCGTGGCATCATCGACCATCTCGATTACATCCGGGGCATGGGCTTCGATGCCATCTGGATCTCACCGCCATTCGCCAACGTCGAAGGTCAAACCCCGTTGGGTGAGGCTTATCACGGGTGCGCACTCTCTGGCCTCTTATACGATCTCACGCTGACGTAGCTTGGTCCAGGTACTGGCCTCAAGATCTGACCTCCCTGAATTCACATTTTGGCACTGTCAACGATCTAAGAAACCTCAGCGATTCTTTGCATTCGCGGGGGATGTACCTGATGCTCGATATCGTTGTCAACCACATGGTGTCTTCGCGACCATTCAATCTCACCGCCGTCACGCTCGCTACTTCTAGTTCCTCTGCTCCCGTCACGAACACGACCGCGCTGTACCCTTTTACCGATCTCTCGGAATTCCACTCGCTCTGTTGGATTACCGATTACTCGAACCAAACCGAGGTCGAGCAGTGTTGGTTAGGGAACGAGGAGATGCCATGGGCGGACGTGGACACGGAAAATACGGACGTGAAGCAGACGTTGAATAATTGGATCGGGGACGTGATTTCGGATTTCGGGGTGGATGGGCTTAGGTTGAGTACGGTCAAGTATGTTTCACGGGATTTTTGGAGCAGTTTCGCGGCGCAGGCGGGTGTGTTTACCATGGGAGAGGTGTGGAACTTTTCCGATCGTGGTACTGGCAGCAGGATTATTGACCATCTTGTTAGGTATTTTTGCTCGACGTCAATTATACCAGCGGCTATACAGGTGCGTCTGGACCATCCAAGGGAGAGGTAACATATTAACGGAAAGATAGACGTGATGAATGCGGTGTTGGACTATCCTACTTGGTTCGAACTTCTCCCTGCGTTTCAGTCACCTGAGGGTGACTTCAACGCTCTGCAAAGCATCATCAAGCAAGCTCAAGACGAATATACCAGCGGAACATTCATGACCGGGGCGTTTCTAGAGAACCATGACCAGCCCCGATTTCCCTCTCTGACAAGCGATCCCTCGGTACGAGGGCAAGTGGATCGGATCTGCAATGTTAACTGAGTTGGACTCGTAGCTCCAAGCGAATGCCATGGTTTGGCCATTCATACACGACGGCGTCCCCATTATGTACTACGGTGAGTCCCTAAAATTCCGAGTCAAATATCGCTCGCTGACAGGGATCCAGGTCAGGAACAAGGACTTTCTGGAGGTCAAAGCCCCGACAATCATGAAGCGTAAGATTCCGGCGCTTCCGCGCGCTATGGCAGTCCTTACAGCCAGATCTAGGCTCTGGACAACACGATATGACCCTGGACATCCTCTCTACAAGATGGTGACGTCGCTCAACCGAGCACGACAAGCTGCGATATCCTCCAAAAAGTACTTCTTGACGACCTCGGTGAGTTATTCGCTCAAAACCATGGATTAGGGTGACGAACCTGATCTACTCAGATGCAATTTCTGGATGCGAACTCGTCGAACACGCTTGTGGTTTGGAAACCGCCCATGCTCACGCTCTTCACCAATATTGGCAGCCAACCGAATACGTCGGTACTATGGAACGTGACGCACCCTGTCTTCAAAGGCGGCCAAGAACTTGTGGACATCTTGACCTGTCAGCCCCTTTTAGCGACACAGAATGGCGGTGTGGCGGTTCAGTCCAATGGTGGAATGCCAAAGGTATGCTTAAGGTGCCGATTGGCGATGAAACGTAACCTGGTATTGACCTGGGGTATCGTGATCTTGCCCCGTACAGGTACTGATGCCGGTGTATTCGCTCGATGGTACGAAGTTGTGTCCACGCATCGTAAATCTGGGGAGTGGAAGACGGATCGCTGATCGAACGGTGTCCTGGACTGCGGTCCTTTCGTCATTGTTGCTGCTTGTGGCGATTGGTTTTGCATGAACATGGCATGGGAACAGTCAGTCCATGGACTTGTACACGCTCGCTTTTGGCTTGCAACCTCGACGCTAACTACGTTACGATATTGATCATGTATGTTAATCAGCACCGATGACGACTCGGTGGACTAGTTCTTGCTTAGATTGCTATCGTTGCCATTTGTTTTTGATCTGGATGGCGGACCGGTGTGTAATTCAGGCACAGCTAAGGTTGATACACTTAGTAATACGCCAGTCATACCCCGCACCTCTGACCCGCTTACAACTTACTTCCAACTCATTTACACAGCGCCTGAACCTCCCAGCAAACTTGGACTTGCGGTGTGGACTTGAACTCGAACAATGAGCTCAGCTGTTAGGTCTCCTCAAGACATTCTCGCCAAGAATCTCTCATCTACGCGTGGTTACCCTTTGAGGACCCCCGAGCAAAGCCTCCAGACCTTGGCCACCCGGCCACAAGGTCTCAGGATTGGGGACGTCGGTGTCGTCGTTCCTGATAATGGCAGTTTCGACTGCTTTTTCAACTTATGTCTTCCCCGTGATCAACAACGTCGTAGCGAAGGCGTTCCAGAAGGCTTTAGCCACATCGAACTTAGCGACGGAGACGTCACGACTATTCACGATGCAGAACCCCCGGGTTCCATCATCAAGAGCTCTTCCGTGACGAATACGAGGATTAGAGAGCAACCAGCAAGTGGTGACGGGTACGCCGCCTTATCTTATCGTTCGAAATGAGTGGGGTCGCCCCGATGATACCAATGGAATGTTGGTTTAGATCTGTCCAAACTGGCACTACCCATTACGAGTTCGACGTCTCGTTGCCAGAAGGTGCTATTCTCATCCTCCCAGATGGCGCCGAACGTCACGAAGTCAAGGACCCTCGCCCCTTCTTCGAGCAGGCAGCCAAACATGCAGCTGCTTGGTACCACTTTGGTGAACAGAAGCTCGGCCGGATCATCAGTCGCGAGTCCCTCTATGTCATTACAGGATTTACCAAAGCCCGCGCTTGGTGTATGGCAGGATTCGGGGAGGGACAAAGAGAGGCCACTAGTTGTTTCACGTACTCGCCACAAAATCGGGGCAGTCACGGTTCGAACTGCAATTGGACTTTTACTGGATCGGGTGGGATAAACTGGAGAGCCGGTGATGGAAACGAGATTGCGAACCAAACTGTGTTTATCCATGGATTCAAGATTGCGCTTAGGTCGGCTGTACGAGGGGTGCCCCAGAGATGGAGTCGCTTTGTTCCTGATAGTCGACCACATGACGAAGGCAGGTCATGGCTTGCGAACGCATGGAAGGGATTCTCACGGACCGTCGGCCTGTCAGACGAGGACTCATCTGATCGTGGGGGCTGTCAGGTCGAGATCTCTCGCATGCCCGAACTCTTGCCGGTAGGTTTTTGACCAGCTGGATATACAGGGTCTGAAAATATTTCTAGGTGTTCCACCCTGGTGAGGCCATCAATCAATATCTACTCTACAAGGTCCGTCTTATGGTATGGTGTTGGGAGACCGACTAATGACATTCTTTGATAACAGGTACCGTCTGCGAAAGTTGCTATTACACACGACAGCGATTGGGGCTCCCTTCTTGAAGAGGTCGGTTGCGAGATTCGCACTCGTTTGAAACCTGACTTAGACCTTCGTATTCCAGGGACTAATTCGGCCCGAGCACCTCGCAGAGGACAAACACCTCGCAGCGGCAATTTCAAATCACTATGAGATACTCTCGCGGGATGGTGCGTAGTCTGATTCATTGCTATCGTGCCTCCTCACATTTGTTTAGGTGTGGTGTACTTGGAACGCAAACCTCAAAGGTTCGAGTCGGTTAGACACTTGAGTTCTGTATAATGACCTCATGACCATCGATAGCATTTCGAAACCATCTTCTACCGTCAGCCAACCAGCCACTCCAGAAACCAGTGACACGGAAGCAGAGCACCCAAAGTCTGTCAATGTGGTTTCTTCAAGTAACTATCGTTGTCCGGATGACACGGCAACGACCTCATCGATGTATGTGACTACGACGCTTTCTACCGAAATCAACTTCTGATTATCTTCTAATCCAACAAAATCCAGTCCGCCAGAGGATCTATACAGGTTGGTAGTAGAAGAAAATATTAGTCAAGTTTGCACTAACGCCATCGTTTATCAGCCTTTCCTCTTCGTTTACGGATCTACCCTCAGCACTTCTAGCCTCACGAGAAACTCGTCGCGTTATCAAAATTCTGATCTTATCTGACTATGTGCGTTTCTACACACACATGCTTGTCCACGCGTGCTTACTATTCCCATGATTCTTGCGTCTCTGTCATCTCCAACAATCTCATCCCCTCACATAGCTTTGCAGTTTCTGTTTCTTGATGGATAAGGTTGTCCACGAAGCCATCGAAGCGTGCCAGAATCTCCCTGTCCGTTTCGAGGTGGAGTCCCGCCCATTTACGCTCTTGAGTCCAAGCGCCGCAGATTCTAACAAAGGAATGAGTCGGAATGCTTACATCATCAAAAAGTTTGGCAAGGAGCAAGCTGAGGTGAAGCTGAAAGCCGTCTCGGAATTGGCTCAGAAGGCTGGATTAACGCTGTACGTTCCTCATCGGGTGGTCGATCATCATTTACTTGACGCATGCTGTTAACTCTGCAGTGCCGAGGATGGTATCATCTGCCGGACCATACAAGCTCAGCGACTTTCTATGCAAGCTTATCAGATTGACGGTCAGAGCATGCAGAGAAGATTCAACACGCTCGTTTTCAAGGCGTGTCTCGCAGAAGGCAAGGATATTAGTGATGAGGATTTCCTTGCGAGTACTGCTGCCGAGGTGGGTGTGATGATATCCAAGGAGAAGGTATGTTCTTTGTACTTCTCTGCCTGATGTCTGGGCTTAAATACGTCTCTCTCTCTCTCTCTTTCTCTCTCAAGGCGATGGAGTACCTGCGCTCCACAAAAGATCTCGATCGCGTGGAAAAGATGATTGAAGCTGCGAAAGCACAAGGTGTCAGCGGAGTCCCATTCGTCATCGTCGATGGCAAATGGGCCGTGAATGGTGTTCAGCCTGCAGAATGTTTCATCCAAGTTTGTCACTTTCCGCCGGTTCTCTCCGTTCCTGTTCGAACATCTGACTAAACGAACGACGCTCGTTAGATCTTCCAAAAACTAGCCCAGTCTTCAGTCTCCCCGACGCCTTCGGGAAAATCGAAAGAATCTGAACGCGTAGGCTGAGTGATTGGGATCCGTCGGGTCTGGACTTGTATTGTAATTTGTAATTGCTTTCCCTCGAACGTTCTTGTCTATCTCAGTGTTATATAACTTGCTAGAATATACACGTCGGGCCGCTCACGAGTGTACTTATATGTAGCCGTGGTCCATGCGACTCTCTCCTGCAGTTTGAATTTAATTTTTTTTTGGGACAAGCACCATAAATTACTTCAGAGTAGCGCACTCTATCATACATTACATTACGGCCCTCAGACCCGGCCCAAAGACGGGCGAGCGGTGTGCGCAATGATCTCGCGCTCCTAGTTGTAGCGAGCGATGAATTACTTCCAGCGAACCCAAGGTCGGCGGCTGACGTCGATGGGGAAACTGACTGGGAGGGAATTGTGGTCTAGTGACTGGTTGAAGCTGGCTCGGTTCGCGGCGTTGGCGCTCCTCAGAGAGTTCTGAAAGAGTGCCGTCATAGAACGAGGCTTCGGTACTGCTTGTATCTTTGTTGAAAGGTGGAGTTGGTTGGTCGGAATTCATGGGGAACGACGCTGTTGTGTGAGTGCCAGTGGGTGAGCTGAGCGGGGTCTGGGGCCAAACAATTGGACCCAGCGGAATGCTCGGAGTTCGGGTATAAAGGGATGTCGTGGGGCCGACGGTTGTCGCATGGGAGTCACTATCAGATTCGTTCCTCTTCGTCTGGGGAAGGAGTGCGGCCTTGAGCAAGGGAGGTCCTGGCCCGTTCAAAGGTGTGGGTGCGTCGACCGAGCGCGAGACAGGGGAGCCAAAATACGATCCAACTTCCTTCGCTTCCCAACGTAATCAACTCGACCAGCTTCTGCTTCGATTCCGCCGAACGAAGGGGCGTACAGGCCAAGTTTGATGACACATCCCCCGTCACCGAAATTGGAATTGTTTTCTGGAGACCCCGCGAGTCGGAGTCGCGACGTGGGGTGGTGGTGTTTGGACAGATCCCGTGTGACCCGGATGACATCGACGAGCCATGGCCGCATCGTTTCAGAGTAAGTGTCAGCGTTTCGCTCTCCGTTGTTCCTGTACAAATGCGTCTGTGTGCAGAATGGCGAGGCGATATGGGTCTGTGCAAGTGACGGCCTGCATTCGTACCGCTGGTGTGTGGAGTACCACGTATCAAAGAATAGAGTTCGCACCACTGAACGGGGATATCAAGCCCAACATTCCATGAGTTGCTCGAGGCGGCTGGCGTGCTAAGATCGACGGCGACTTGGAGCTGTGATGTTCCGTTTTCTTCCGCTTTCGAAATTTCAATAACAATTGGATCGTTAGTCCCGTCGTCACCGATAGCTACACTTTGGAGTTTGTCGTACCTTGGTCTTCCCAATCGTGGAACTCGCTTCAAGCAAAGCATCCTGGAGGTAGCAATAACTAGACCGCACTTTGGATGGTTTTAACTGAAACGAGAGATGTCGGATCGACCGCGAAGAAAGTATGACGGTGATTAATTAATGTGGCAGTGCCCAGTGTGATCAATCCGGATTCTATTAAACTCCTATGTCCGGGTTAGGGGTTGGAATACAAGATGATGGAAACTGGGATACTCTCAAGCATTCCAACCATGACCACTCAACCAGATAAAAAGGCTGCTATCAAGCCACTGTCCGCCATCCCATCCCACCTCCAACCTCGCGTCCCTCTCAAAGTCATCATGTCTGATGTTTCCACGTAAGTTCAACAAGTCTCTCACGCTAATTAATCTTATCCTGTCATAGGGTCACGGCACCCCCACCCGACGCATCCCGAAGCGTGAGCCCATCTCAGGCTGGATCTGCACCAGGTAATTTCTCCGCTCAATCTGCCGATCTATGCTGACACATCATTATCGATAGCACGCCTCGCCAACTTCGAGTCCAAGCTTGTGGAGCTAGAGGCTGAGTTGATCTCCCTTAGGAAGACGAACGAACGGTTGGCCACTATGGATCAGAAGATTGACTCGATTCTCTGGGCACTCAAAATGAGTGAGTTTCTTGCCCTCTTTTTGCAACGCTCACTCAGGCTAATGCTAACGATCCGAGTTCAGTTAATACAGTCACAGCGCTGCCTCAGGGTGGAGTGAATGTAGCCCGGGCCAAGTAGGCGCCTCGCTCTGTCTTTGAGGAGGTCCCCGCCTTGCACTTTCTTTTTGTACATACACTGCTCAGACGACTCGTTAAATAGACGACCCAGTTTTGGCCCACCTCTTTGCTGAGCGATGTGGCTGTACTTTCAACTTATCGCCGCCTGCAAGACGAGCTCGCAACTTTCTCCTGCAGTTTGAATTTAATTTTCTTTGGGGGACAGCATCATAAATCACTTCAGAGTAGAGCCACACTACGATACATGACGCCTCGGACCTTGAAAGCCAGAAGCTACTGTTCACGTTGTCGAGACTCGAGAATCAGGAGGTGTGCAGTCCGAGTCGAACATGACTCACTGGCAAAAGGATCAAACCGACCGTACGCTCCCCGTTTCTTCGCGGGAAACGACTCGGAGTGATGGCCTACTCCCGGTGATTACGAGTGATCGACGACTGAACCACCTCCGGGTTCGACGACCGTGTCGCCCGAAGACGGGCGAGCGGTGTGCGCGGTGTGAACGCGATGATCTCACGCTCGCAACTGTGACGAGCGATGAATTACTTCCAGCGAACCCAAGGTTGGCGTTGAGGTACGGCTGACGTCGGTGAGCAGACTGACTGGAAGGGAATAGTGGATGAGCAACAGGTTCAAGCTGGCTCGATTCGGGGCATTGGCGCTCCTCAGAGGGTTCTGATTGAGTGCCGTCATAGAACGAGGCTTCCATGCTGCTTGAATCTTCGTTGAAAGGCGGAGTTGGGTGGTCGGAATTCATGGGGAACACTGTTGTGTGAGTGCCAGTGGGTGAGCTGAGCGGGGACTGGGACTGGGACTGGACAACTGGACTCGGCGGAATGCTCGGAGCTCGGGTATACAGGGATGTCGTGGGGCCGACGGTAGCACGGGAGTCACTGTCAGATTCGTTCCGCTTTTTCTGGGGGCGGAGTACGGCCTTGTGCAGGGGAGTTCCTGGCCCGTTCAAAGGTGTGGGTGCGTCGACGGAGCGCGAAACAGGGGAGCCAAAATACGATCCAGCTTCCTTCGCTTCCCAACGGTATTCCCTGCTAATCAGCTCGACCAGCTTCTGCTTCGATTCCGCCGAACGAGGGTGACCAGGTAGAGCAGTGATGCAAGCGTGACCGTCGAATTCCATCCCCAGATCTCTCAAATAGGATGAATGTTTCTCCCACCACCCCTCCATGTTCACCTCTCGCTCTAGCTGAGTTACGACAATGGCAACTGGGGCGGCTAACCGTCGCGTTATTTGACAAAAGGTCTTGTAGTATTTCAGAGATGCCTTTGTCACCCCCGATCCACGAACGCAGTATACGAGAAGGTCGATTTCGCCGTTCGAATGTCTTTCTCGCAAAAACTTCTTGAGTTCTTTCTCCGAGCCCCCGAAAAACTGCCGAAAAAAGCTGGAGGGCTCCCCAAGCCCACGAGTATCCCATAGGGTGTACGGTGCACCTCGTACTTTGGTCTCGTAACGGGTGCCGCGTCGTGTACAAGGATCGGGGGTATTGGAAACGGCGGCGAAAGGACCATGCTCGAGAAGGAGGTTGATAATGGAGCTCTTCCCTGCCCCTGTTTCTCCAAAAAATATGATGTTGCGCCGAGCCCGAGGGATCTTCGCCATATCAGATTTTCGATCGGTAAATTCATGTAACTCCAAACCAACCTTGACATCGCCTGTCGCAACAGCCGACGGATTCCTGCCAACGAGTCAACAATGGTGGAGACACCATTTAAAATTGAGATGCATACCCTATAGGTACGCTTGACAGGCTTGATCTGCGCTCTTCAGCGAGTTCCACCTGTGAGGCATTGGATCCAGACGACGAAGCAACTGCGTTTGGGCGGGCAACCTTGATCGAAAATGAGCACATGTTATCAGCCCGAAATGTGAAATGGACCTCGTTCACATTCTGAAGGGCGCCAATAACCGACTGACCGCCCAATGCATCTACTGAAGGATCGCTACAGCCAATGTCACGTTCAGGTCAACGAACTTTCCAAGTGGTCGGATGGTAGCAACACCAACCTGTTGTGATGCAAATATACCGCACCTAAGATCATGTGAGCAGTCGCGACGATATGTCGATTACATGCTCACCTGCTTGTGATACAATATGGTACTTCTCTAACACCACAGACTTTACACGATCTTCCTGGAGCAGCTCTTCTGGTCGGAGCAAGTCCTGGGATATAATTTCAGTGTCACAAAATGATCTCTGACCATCACGAGACCAATACGCAACCTTTTCGAGCATCGAAATCCACGCCTTGTCATGAGTGACCGCGATCGTCGCGGAGGGCTCCTGAAGAAAAAATCGTGACAAACTGCACTCAAGTAATGCTGGCACACGTCGACAAACCTGGTGCAGCAGATATTGGTTAATAATATCTGATGGGTGAAAAACCTAACGATCTCGTCAAGTTACAACCATATGCAATGACGCAATACACACCTGCGGTACGTCCGGGATGCGCTGGATCTCAACGTCTGTGGCCACCGCATCGAGCGCTTCATCGTCGATGAAATCAGTTCCCTGGCGATGCGTGCTTTTTCCAATTCCCGAACCGCCAAAGCTCTTTGATCCTCCCTTCTGGACATTTCCAAACCGAGTGCCCGGTGAGAAACTAGGGGGTACGGAAGGACCCGCCCGAGCGCTCGGTGCTCCTGCCGTGACGCTAATCCAACGAGTCCCCGGGATCCAAGTTTTGAGTGCAATCTTGAACCCACGGATGAATACCGCCTGGCTGGGGATGCCATAGTCAACGGCGGGTCCAACGCGCCAGTCTAGAGCACGCGTGGTCTCCCAAGTGTAACCCGCTGGAATGGTACTTCCCTCGACCTGCTTAAATTGTGCATGAAACCGCTCGTTCCCTGCCGTGTTCTCGAATGCTGCAACCGACCAACGGCGTGCTTTATGGAATCCTGTAATCAAATAAAGAGAATCGTGTCTGATGGTTCGACGGCGACGTTGCACGGCATAATAGTACCACGCGGCTCCGTGTTGTTTCGCTTGGTCCAAGAACAGATCGTCGTTGAGGAGCTCGTAGCGTTCGGCGCCTGCAGGTAAGATGAGGAGTGCGCCTTCACGGGAGGAGAGGTTGAATTCATAATCTAACGTGTCCGTTCGGGCCCTGACACGGATCGGTCAGTGACCATACAACATCACTTCTCCAATGATACTTATATAATGTCATACATACCTCGTTGCAACGTCGCTGGGTGGGGGCAGCTCGGTGGACCTGACCCTATTCACCGAAGACGTCGAAATGATACGGCCAGGATTCTCTGCATGTGTGATGGTCCTGATATCCAAATCACTCTGTTCGATATGAGTGAAACCTTCGGGAACGCCGTGGCGACGATGGAAAGGATGGTCGTGAGGTAGGCATAAGTTAAAGAAGACATCGAAGCCGCCATCGTCGGGAAGGACCACACCGACGTCACCAATCTTGAGACCTTCTCGCCGAACAGCTAGCAGCTCGTTGCTCGGCTCAGGAGTCCAGAGAGGATAACCCCGAGGAGAGAGCAAGAGTCTCGCGTACACATCCTGCGGCGACCTAGCCATGGCCGGGTGCTGCAACGCTCGGACTCGGAGCTGATGCGGATGAGATTTGGAGAACCATGACAACTGACAGTTTGAGCGCTAAGGCCTTTGAACTTGGTCGCCTGACATAGGAAACGACACGTGGAGAGAAGCAGCGAATGTTGTACTATTTAAGTTGTCGACTTGGCCAGACGGTCGAATGTAAGCCGAGTCACCGTACTACGAAATGGGATTTGCGAAAGAAACACATCGTGGAACAGGCTCAACGACTCATTTAAAGTTTCACACACGCTCGTTGCAAGCGAAGTGGAGGAGTTAATCCCGTCCCACTGATACAGTTGCGACTTGCGAGTCCTTGTAATTTACGAGTTCCCGCCCGGGTGTCGCTCACCCGAGGCTCGGAACGATCGATCAAACTCCTCAAGCCGCGCGTACGCTTGATCGAGCGCTCTCGAGTAAACAAACGGTAAATAAACAGCGTCAAGCCCCAAAGATGCCATCTCGTAAACTCTCTCTCCATTCACTCCCCGAGCCAGGCGAGATATCGCTCTTATCGCTCTTCCGCTGCACGACGACGCTCGGAACGATCGAATAGCTCCTCAAGCGCCCGCTACGCACGAGCCACACATACGCCTGATCGAGCGCTCTCGAGTATGCAAACGGTGGAAACCTGAGATGTTGAAGAAGTCGGCGAGCACCAGAGAGCGAGAGCACGTATGCATGCGTGCATTTGGGGGAGAACGAGGGATGAAGATTCGTATCCGTGAAATGCGTGAGCGGGGGGTAAGTCGATTCGTTGGACCAACAGTGGCCTTTGGGGAGGTTTGTAGAATGATTTAAAACGTGTGCACATCTGCGTCATCGCTGCGGACTCACCGAGAAAAACGATGTCCCATCCGGAAGGCAAAGACGTCCACACATTGGAAAGCCGACTCGATATATCTTTTTCCATGTCGATGTCGTCTTCGAGGATTACGGCCATGTCAGATAGGTTACCGTCGACGAACTGGCGGACAGCAGATACATGCGAATGCCAACAAGCGATCTTTGCAGGTGTAAGAATCGTCCACTCGGGGGGGTTGTCATTCAAAGTCGGTATGGTGTCATCCTCGATCGCACAGGGGAGATTTGGATATGTCTCTTGGGAGGACGCCGAAGCACCAAATTTGTTAGCTTTTGGGAGCTTAGGAGGAGACTTCTCTGCCCATGCATCAGCTCCCCACGGTAGTAAATGGTCCTTGGAGTCTGAAACAGCGTTGATCTCTTCGGGCCAGCGAAACGGAGCCCTCTCGTTAGTTGTTTTCGCAGGCGGCGCGCGTTGGAAAGCTACCCAGTCCAGGACACGGTGGACGAGGATCGCGCTACGAGGGATAGCATCGATGACAGTCCATGTCAAGCCTTGAGAGGAACGCAAGACTTCCATGTTTTCGCGCCTGTCGCGTCGATCGGGGAGAGAGATCACGTAGAACTGCGCTTTAGGGATGCCGATCCCGACTTGGCCAGCGCTCGGGTCTTCGGGAAACGACCGGTTGCTCGTGAAGCTTGGGGTTGAAACAGAAACGTAGCTTGCGCTATTATTCACGGGAGCGACCCCGTCGTCCGTCGTTGTTGGGGTTTGCCCGAAATCCACGCGGAGTCCGGGGAGCAGAGAGGATTTGGGGATCACCGACCATAGAATGAAAGCGAGTGCTGAGAACAGAAGTATGTATCTAGTTGGTGCGATCCTCCGCAAGAATATCATGGTTGTCGCGTCGCCGGTCGGACGAGTCACAGATCGTGGTGAACGAGAGCAATTGTGGCGTGTCAAACACCGAGAAAACCAACCTCGATCACGATTCAAATTTATTCAATGGTCAACCCGGGTTGTTCGAATTGATGGTACGAACGTCGCCCCTGGCCAATCGTAGACGTCATTTTACAGCTTTTTGGCTGCACCACGATATGTATCATTGCATGTAGTAGGCCCATGGAAGACTCGATTCGCTCCAGTAGTACTTAGTTCGTCTTGTCGTTGTTTCTGGCCTAGTGGAGGGTGAACGACTGTCTTCATCCCGACTCTTGGGTCTGCTTACGGGAGACTATTGTTTCTGGTACGCAGTGAGAGCAACGACCGGCAATCATTCTAGTGCCCCAAGTCAATTCTGGAAGTCTATGTATCACTGCCATCTGCTTCGACACGTTCCGAACAGAACAGGCCGCTTCAACTCTGAGTCGGAGGATTGCCTAATTTCTGATGAACTCTATCCAACGGATAAAAATGAGAGACCAACCAATCCAACTCGAAGGCTGACTCGGAAGCTCGGGAAAGGATCCTTCATCAGCTGGTGATGACCGGTGACCATTCTGAGTCCTGACTGGCAGTCATGCTGTGGTGAGGCTGTGGTGAGGCTTCTTCTAGAACAACAACTTGAACGGATCGAGCATATGTTGGGACAGCGCAGCAGCTTTTGCTTTCGAAGGCTCTGCATCACGGTCAACTACAATAATATTGACGTGCATGACTCAAGCGAATATGTGGTGCAGCTTCTGCATGAACTATCACCAGCCCGTACCAGCGGTGACCCCCGGTACAAGCACACCTGAGCACAGTGCTTTCGAACGTTGTGCCTCACGGTCAACCCATAATATTGACGTGCCTGACTATGCTGAAAACCCATAAATACGCGCATTAAGAACTGAGGTGGGTCCGCAACCCACTTTCTTTCGTATGGCATCCTTCTTCACGGACAAGGGACCGCAGAGGGGTCACTCCCAACGCGAGCAACTCCTCGAACGAAAAGGATTCTACTTCCACCCGTATTTTCAACTATTTATTCAAGGACTCGTTTGTTTCATGTGTGTTGGCATGCTCGACATCTTTGGGGGTTTAGCCCAAAATGTTCGGATTACTGTTCAGACATTCTCAAACGCGTCACTGGCGGAAACCATCACCTATTCCATCGTCGCTTTCTTTGCTGGGTCAGCCTTGCACTTTCATCGAAGTTGTGCGGAAAACTCATCTCTCCAGGCCGATCGTTAATTTACTTGGCGTCCGTCTTTCTCTATTCGCTGGAGGATTAGGATACTCCCTTTACATCGTTTCGTTCTGGTAAGATCACAGTTCAAATCTCCACCACACAATCTCTTCATATATTTTCCAGGGCTATCCACAATCATGCGAGCGTATACAATTTCTTTGTCGCCGCGGAAGCCATCCTTGGAGTTTGTGCTGGTATTTTCTGGACGGCACAAGGCTCCGTGATGTTGGCGTATCCAACGGCAAACCGAAAGGGCCTTGTCATTGGTATCTTCTATACAGTATTTTATCTTGGCTCGCTCGTTGGCGCAGCGATTGCTCTCCCAACTGTTCTTAGTGGACGGGTGAGTTGACCAGCCTACTTGAGATCTATGATTTTATGACGCCTCCCATCTAGCCCGACATAGGTAAGCATTGTATTAGTACCTTATCAGGCTCATAATCAATCTGATCCCCTTTCACCAAGCCAATAATGGAACATATGTAGGTCGTATATCTCCTCCGAATGCGTTGCACTGACTCAGACGTTCGCGCATAAGGCCGGATTCTTCATCCTTACACTTTTTGGAGCGTTACTCGCTTTATTCATGGTAAACCCGGCGCGGGTGGTTCGAACGGATGGCACGAAGGTCAACGCCCCTCGTCAATGGCCGTGGAAGAGAGAATTCTACTACATCTATGGTGCAATTCGTACTGATCCGATGGTTCTGTTCCTATTTCCCATGTTTTTTGCCAGCAATTATTCCATTCTATGGCGTAAGTCGTTTATACCAACGTTTCGAACTTTGTCACGAGCTGAGGAATCATTCCAACAACTAGAGCAATTCGACTACAATGAATTGCTCTTTACCAGCCGCACGAGAGGTCTCAACTCGCTCCTCTTCACGCTGGCGCAGATGATTGGTGCCGTGTTCCTTGGCTACGGAGTCCTTGACCGATGGCAGTTTAGTCGTCGAACTCGTGCGTTGGCTGGCTGGGTTATCTTGTTGATCCTGGTTTTCGTCGTCCACATTTGGACATATTTCTTTCAAAAGTAACGTGCCTCCTCTCTACTACTCAAGAACGGTTTAGATTGATGAGAACTTGAATTTCAGGTCACCCCCGCAAAGCTATACTCCCAGTGAATTTCAGCTAGACTACACTAACCGCTCGTACCCCGCCCATGCCTGGCTATACATTTTTTGTGGATTCATGGATTCTATATGGAATACCTTGATATTTTGGCTGTTGGGTGCCATGTCCAACGATATCTCCAAGCTTGCTGTTTTCATTGGCTTCTGTGAGTCGGATGATTATTTTCCATCTCACTGTAATAATCTCTGAGACAACCCAATAACTCTGTCCACCAGACAAGGGTCTTCAAGTCGCTGGTGTGGCCGTTGCTTCACGGGCAGAGTCGAGCTATTTTCCGTGAGTTTCCCTCTTTTCTCATCATGATTGATTACCTATTCGAATAAATAATATCCCTGTAGGTCCTTCATCAAGGTCCTCATCCCTTCATGGGTGTTGTGTGTCGTGGCGGTCTTGGCTGCTTTTCCGTTGATTTATTATCGCATCAACGATGCCTGCGAGCAGGACGACCAGGAGTTGTCGGCATTCGTCGCCTCCGACGCCTAAGTAATATCATGATAACGAGCCCGGTGATGAGTGGATAGTTATTTCCCCATAGTGGAGGGTGAACGATTGTCTTCACCCCGACTCTTTGGTTTGTCTAGGGGAGACTAGTTATACCCCAACATATATAATAAATCTGTGTTGTTGAATAAATGCCATGATAGTGTCAAGTGACTCTGGTCGAGCGTGGCCCAATGATATGATCAATGCTACGGATACTGGTATAGTAGTCGAAACGATTCGAGGTCCCATACCTCTTCCACTGTTATTATAACATTCCATTTCCTACCGCAACTTGAAGTGACCGTAGTACATTTAAACTGTCACTGTAGCTCGTTTAGAATTACAGTGACACTAAATGTACTACGGTGAAATAGATCTGATCTTTCGATCCGAGTCGTCTGGCAGGAATCAGAGGCAAGTTGGGCGGTAGCCGCCTGACCGAGGCGATACCCAAAAGCACCTCGAAAGATCGCTCGACGGGAGACCTATCGATGACCGAACCTGCAAGTGCTGCTGTGAAAGTATGAGAGCATGAAACGATGAGGAGGGTGAGGGTGAGGGTGAGAGTGAGAGTGAACCGAGGTCTGGCCGGTTCGAAGAAGAAGGCTGAGAGATTCAGAGACGATCACCTCAGGCTGGGGCATGGATGCATGGATGTACGAGAGTGATTGGCTATTGGGGGAAACCATGGAAGTTCAAGGTTCCCCACAACAAGAAACAAAGTGTGGATGGTTTTCGAGGAGATGTGTCACCTCGAATCATCATCGAAGGCGACGATCCAGAGGATGGAGGGCCCGAGGTAGTCGAGAAATGCAGAGGAGTAGAGAGAGCCGAGCTTGGATGGATTCCGAGGTACGAGTGCTGAAGTTGGACTGGTCATGATCGGGTCTTTATACTCCTAGAAGAGTACATGACCGCCACAAATGCCTAGCAGGTCACAGAACGAGTCGATTTGTCTGTGGGTGTCACTCGTGGCGGTCACCACCGCTCCGTCACGGTCATTCGGATAATCGAGTGCGGCGCAAGACAGCTCCAAACGTCGCGTCCGGGGACATGAAACACAAACTTTCGGATCCAAGCGACGTGTTACCGATAGTCTGTTTCATGGATCTACAGTATATCCGGCTCACTGGCAATTATGCATTTCGGGTTAGAGTCGACCCGCGTTTATCGAAATCGGCACTGTCGCTTCGGGCTTCAAGCTTCAAGTACGAAGGTCAGCAGAGGAGGTCAGCGCCAAAAACGACCATCGAGTAAAAATCAAACGCACACACCGGTATCCCCACATATTTATTACCAAGTTGGATCAATCCATTCTCGTCGTTCCCCTGATCAAAATGGATCCTTCTCGGGTCCAAAGGCAGTTGGCCACGCCCGTCTTGACCATCGAGCGTGCCTTGTCAAGGAAGCAGGCCTGGGCCTCTCGATGGGCCCGCAACACCACATTCGTACTGTTTGCTTCAACGGACGAAAGGATCGCGGCCCAACGTCGGAGGCAAACGTCAACAGCAGCCTCGTCGGTCATACTATCCATACAAGGTAAAACTTCCGATGATGCATTTCACATGTCCATGTCATAATCATCGCAGTGAGGCTCCAATCCGCAGCGTTGCACCGACGTCGACTCCAGTAAACCATACACTGAACAGTCACATCGATCACAACCCGAGCAAATTCGTCCAATCCAGCGGACACGCAACGCGTCACCAAACTCGATAATAAGGCAAAAGTAAGGAAAATCGTCTAGGGGAGGCATATTCCGAGTCGGAATTACAACAAATGCAGTCAAAAGAAAAAAGTGAATCGACATGTAGAAGAAAAAGACGCAAGCATTGACAGAGAATCCTGAACCATGTCATTTCGAGTGCAAAACATGTATTCACTCGGTGGTGGCGGTGTTAACACGGTCGCGCAGTCCTTCTGCAGTGACGGTGTCTGTGCGAGCAACGCTACGGGAAGAACCCGAGATGTTTGCTATGAGCGGTTGGAGAACCTTGCCGTACATGTATTGTGCGCCCTAAGTGTCCAAAAAATGAGCCATGGTAGAGGGGTAGAGGGCAGGAGACGTCGACTTACGCGGACGTTGGGGAGTTGTAGGTACAAAAGAACAATCGTCTTGAGTGCAAAGTACCAAGGAACGTAGTAGAGCATGATTCCCAAAGCGATAGACTCCGCAAAGTTGAAGAAACCAAAGATGACCCAATATGTGAGCCACTGAACGTCATCTTGAGCCGAGGGGCTTTCCAGCGCCTTGAAGGAGAGATAAGTGGGGAGTGCCCATCCAACAAGGTTAGAAATGGGGGCAGCGAGGGGGTTGATGAAGTGGAAAAGAGCAAGGAGGAAGACGGCGCCGATGACCAAATAGGACTTTGGGACTTGAGTGCGTTGCTCAAACGTGTTCAACACTGCGTACTTGGTAAGCTACCGAATCAAGAGATTTGGTTAGAATCAACTGCGAATGGTAGAGGAAGGGTGGCGGACCTCCTTGTCGAGCTGGCTGAGGTGGTAGTTCACCTTGTTTTGCGCCTGAACGAAAACAGGGTGTTGCTGGATCTTTTGAGCAGCGGACATCTGCCACTCAGATTTGAGAGTTGTAGCCCACTCTAGGATACTTGTACACACCTTTGGTGGTTGCGAATAGATATAAGTAAGGTGTAAGGTAGTTTGGCGGTGAGTGCGATTGAGAAGGAGGCAAATGGAAGGATGTTAGGTTGATATGGGTTGATGACATATGTTTGTTCGGTAGTCAAAATACGTTAGCTTGCGGCGTGGCTCTCATCCAGTCGATATCCCGTCCTCTGCTCGACAATCCAACATGGACAATTACGACGCCGTACAGGTATGAATCTACGTCTTGTTACTCGCGCAAACCCGCACTGAGGACACGCTGGAAAGGCATTGCACAAGTCACTGCCCCCGTTCTCGCCATACGTGGCAGCTTCATTGCTCCCACAAATCGCACTCGTTCTCCTCGCATCTACATTCGCTCTCGCGTTCTACCTGTCTACGTCCGTACACGCTCTACACTCTATACGTTCCGTTTGACTCATGGTGTTGTCCCCCACAGCCTTCCAAAGGACAGTATTCCAGTTCGGGAAACCGCAGTCGCGTCGCTCGCAAGTGTTCTCGGTGGTTTTGGTGTCGTGGCCCTTTTCTGCGGTGTAGGGGTAAACGTGTAGAGCACTAGGCTGGCCTTTTTTTCGCGTGTCGCACACCACGTTCCCTTTCAGTTGTTGATCCGCCATCCGTGCTTGCACGAGACACACTGGAAAAGGAAAGTCATTGATGGACGGTGAAGCACATGCGTGTATGCGAGGGATACTAACGGTGTAGAGAATCGTGGACCCTTCGTCTGCACTCCGCATCTGTTGTGATGGATTAGATGAGCTGTAGTCCCACTTTGACCGAACACCCACTTGTTTCTCTTCGTAATACGCTTCGAGGTGGCCACAGGCGGGACATTTTTCGGATACCTTTGGCAAGACTTTGCCTTGGTGGATTTTGGTCTGAGTCTTGCGCTTCTGTCTCAATGCAGATGGGAATGCATCTGGGTGAGAGCGCGTGATGATCTCGATATTTTCGTACGCTGAACTTGTGGGTCACGGACGACCATCGGGCATCACCGATGAGACTTACAAGACGCTGGTTCCTCGTGATGGCATTGTTCGCAAACGACGGTCGGTTCGTTGTCCTGTGGTAAAGCCAGCAGAGTACCACAGTTTGGACAGAATAGCAGGGACCCTGATGGCTGATGAGCACACATAGCCTCGCGTTATTAGTGGAGCGTCAACTTGCCAATCTTGTGCGCAAGGACAGGCATGCTCGCGGGTACCAAGGCGATAGTAGACGCTTGCTTAGCACGAGTTATATCCGTTATATCCTTGTCTTGTTCAAAATAGACGCTCAGGGACACGTGATTGATGTCGATCGCGACCTTCCTTTTTTGGGACAATGTCTTTTGTTCAGTGCGCCCACAGAAATACAGTCCAAGCTATTGCAAGCGACTGCTTTGTTCTCCCTCAGTGACCGTCTGTCAGTATTCTAATTCAATCAGCCGTCTTACACTTCACAGAAAAAAAAAGCGCACCCACACGCACCCGCACCTGTCAGCCGTGCTCCTTCACAATAATAGTGACTATAAGGGGTTTGACCTCACCGTCGAACTCTACTCGTTGGCGGCTGTCGGCTGCTGATTACATGGTATAAATATTCCATCATGTCTTGGCTGTATTCTCCCCAACACCCGACCGTTCTTCCTTTTTTTTCTGGTGTTCAGCCCACGCAGGACGTATTATATTAATTTCTTTCTTCAACAGGATTCAAACATATAATCCGTTCCCCTTTCTTTTACCATTCATAGCCTCGTGCCAGACGCTAGATAACACTGCTCTTTCATTCCCCTTTCTTGACACAGCCAAGCGCTCATTCTTTTCTTCTCTCATTGCATCCCATTCATTGCATCCGTCTGACTTTCCCCTTTAACCTCGATCTCGAGCCACACAAACTCAACAACGTCTTTATGCACAACACCATGGTCCGCTCTGCGTTCTCCACCGCTGCTTTCGCCCAGCTCGTTCGTAGATTGCGTTACACCAACGCACGCTACAACCAAATCGCACACCACTGCCGATCCAAACGACGTCCCACTCATCATGCCAAACGTCACGCCTTCTTCGCCGGTCTTCGCGTCGACACCTTGACAGCCAGGGCATGTCCCCTCAAACATATCTCCACGAAGCCACTCCCCGTCATCGCAACGCCTCTGTCTCCCATGACGAACTTGCCACAATTGAGTGTCATCGGCGGGAGTGGCAACGTGCTTGATTTGAAACTGACAAACCTTCCGGACGTCGTCGCGCACGCGCCCGTTATTCCGGTGTCTATCAAGCAGAGGCGCGCGGATAGGAGACAGAAGTTGACGATTCGGGTGCCTCCGTTGGCGTTGAACTTGAATTATGGATATGGGCTCGCTGCGCCTCTCCAGGGGTTTGCGCCAAATGCGCCGTTGCTCAAACCGGCACAACTTCCAGAGGATGATGGCGACATGGAAGAGATTTCTCTCAACCCTTTGTCGTCCTCGACTTGTAAGTTCCTCTTGCTTTTTAACGTTGGAATCGCCGACTGATCGAGTGTCGTGACAGCTTTCTCGTCGACGGATACTGTTGAATCTCTTTTGACGCCTGTATGTATGCGCGATCTTGACGTTGAGGCTGCTACTGATGCAAAGGGGCAGATCGACGTGATGTATTCCGGTCTTCGCATCACGATTCCACCGCGTGGCATGAAGCGAAAGCTCCAGGATGTTGACGAAAACGGGAGCGCGATCGAAACTTCGCCCTCTCAGCCCAAGGTTAGTGTTCGTCACGTAGAACGTGTGTCGGTTCGGCTGACATCTCTCCAGCGTATCATGAAAACTCGCTGGTACAGATCTCAGGGGCGCGTACGCGTCTGAGATCCATTGCTCAGCACAGCACGTCAACGACTCTACGACACGACTCGAACGATATTCGGGTCATACCAAAAAAAAATATTCACGATTGCCTAGTTCCGCAACTCTTGTCACATCTCATGCTTTAACACTGTTTCATCCAGGGGTACTATTCTTTCGTGTATCCATCATCCAAATGTTTTTCATTGTCCTTTTACCTACTACTCACGGACTGAGCTGTTCCATATAATGTTCTTTTTTCATAAGTTTTTCTTTTTCACTCCTTACATAGTACTTACGAACGCTTTAATTCTTAATGTAGCCCCAGCTTTCTTTCTGTCGTACCAGTGTTTTATTCTACTTGTCCAATCATCATTGTGATATGGACATGACGGTTCGTGTGATCGCTGGTATGGTTCATTAAACGAGGGGCTACCATGAGTGGGCATCAAGTCTGTGTTTTGATTTCTTGAATACCGAAGCCGACTCGTCCCGACCGTACTTTTTGATAGTACGACCCACGATCTGTAACTGGTTGAACGTTTGATCGACGGAGATGGGGCTCGAACAATATGCGCGATCGGATGCGACGAACACGATCCAGTTGACATTATCGATCGCTGTGGTTCATCACGTTCTTTTCTGTAGCCATAGGTCGGGGCGGGATCGTACTGTGCCAAGCATCGGGGGCGTGTTTGTCGATCCTACCATGGCAGAGAGGTCCAGAATTTTAATTTCTTGGGATAGAAAAAGGTGCGTTGTTGCCAGAGTCAAGTGGAGGAGTGCCGCTTAAAAGTCATCTCGACAGTACGAGGAAACGTTTCGGAGCTGCGGCCGTTCCAGGGGTCAGGCTGTCGACCACGACACCCCAATTCGACTAACCTCTCAAGCCTCTCCGGAAGAGGATTCAACGTCAACAATGATCGTGACGGGTGGATCGTTTCCAGACGCAGTGGGAGTACGACGTGAGTGTAGACTGGCATCGTTCACGGTGTCCCCTGACGCGAACGTACGCACGCTGTGTGAGAGATAGAAATGAGGCCTTGAGGATTCGTGCACGAGCGGGAGGAGAGTGATTAGTTGTATTGCCAAGGGAGTTGGACGTGGTTCGGGGGGGTCTAATGATCGTCACGGGGAGGAGACTCGGAGTTGCCCGGTAGGCTCCTTCTCCGGGTCGTCGGGTCGCGTGAGCACTGAATTATAATATCTCCAGGGGTCATCAGATTCTATCTTACGACCCACGATCTGCGACCGTCGACGACGATGGAATCAAGCGCGACGTTATCCGATCCGACGACACAATCCAATTATGAATCGATCGCGACGACCGAGTTGGAATTGAATTGGAAGCTCGAGTTTAACGAACGGATGGTGTCGGGATGGGCAGTTCATCGGTTGAAGGTGATCAAAGATGGGGTGGATAGGGTTATGTGAGTCCTGGATTGTCTGGATTGTCTTTGCGTTGAATTTCTGACGGGTCCTGAACTTGGACTTGGATTTGGTATCGTTCATACATGGGGGACTTAGATTCGACACGTCTGATTTGAATGTGGAGAGTGCAGAGGTGGCTATTGGGGATGAAGATTGGGTGTCTACGAACGTGAGTCTCCCCCTCCTCTTCAGAATACGCGCTTCAATCATGCATTGACACATGTTCCCCATCCTCGCACACGAACTCCCATCGCCAGTTCTCAACGGGCGACTCACACCCCGTGATGGGCTCCGCTCTCACCATCAACCTTCCCCGCCCTGTGGACGCCGGCACGGAAGGCGTCCGCGTGAGAGTGGGATATTCAACGAAAGATAGTAAAGCGTTGCAGTGGTTAGATCCACAGTACGTATCCGATCGTTTACGAGCGTGTGTAGCGTGTGTAGCGTGTGTTCACGCCCGTCCTCCCTTTTCCCTCGCGGCACGCTCACGATGATAGACAGACGCAAGGAAAGGTACATCCGTATATGTTTAGTCAGTGTCAACCTATCTACGCAAGAGCGTTGGTACCCGTCCAAGGTGCGTCCCCGCCGTTTTTGATTGGAACGTGCCTGCTCACTCCCAACCCTGGTAGATACCCCCTCTGTGAAGATCGTACGTACCACTTTAGTGGTGTTTCTCAAGGGTGGATGCTAAGCGAACCCCCGTCACTCCCGTCAATTATAGAAATATACAGCGCGCGTGACGTCCGTGCTACCGGTGCTTATGTCCGCCAGACGGATCTCGCCACCTCCGGAGGAGCTCCCAAGGGGAGATGCGATCGGACGGGAAGAATTAACCTATGAATATAATCAAGTAAGTGTTGGATACTCTCACGTCCGTTTGAGACATTCCTTCGGGCTCCAATTTTCACTCAGCTGTGAATGCTAATACGTTTACGAATGCATCACTAGCCTGTCCCAATCCCATCTTACCTACTCGCCATCGCTTCCGGGAATGTGGTTTACCGCTCTTTCAAAGTTCCACAAGGAAAGAGCTGGACGAGTGGGGTTTGGGCTGAACCTGAAGTAATCGATGCGGCTTGGCAAGAGTTTAACGAGGACACGCCCAAGTACGTTTCGCATTCCATCCCACCTCTAGCGCATACCGCGATGATGGTCTACCTCCATCGCGTCACTACGAACCATGCACTTAATGGCTGGCACACTACGACAGGTTCCTGGCAGCGGAAGAAAAGATCACTTCAGAATACAAGTTTGGAGTGTACGATCTATTAGTGCTTCCTCCTGCTTTCCCGTATGGGGGTATGGTCAGTCTGGTTTCGTCAAAGTTTACTCGTAAAGTAACGTTCCTTCTCTCCCTGTTCTCTGACTTGGTAGGAAAACGCATGCTTGACGTTCGTCACACCCAGTGAGGATAGCGTATATGGTGGTAGTGAAGGGGACACTGACGAACAGCGTAGCGCTTCTCACCGGCGATCGGACACTGGTCGACGTCGTGGTCCACGAGATGACCCATTCATGGTTCGGTAACGGAATCACGTCAGTCCCCCCTCCCTCCACTCACATCTCCCCACATCTCCCACTCACATCTCCCCAAACAGCCATGCTCATGCCTCTCACTTCTGGCTCAACGAAGGTTGGACGACCTACATCGAACGTCTCCTCCAACAAATCCTTCACACCCCCGCTCACCGCGGTTTCTCCTACCTCATCGGTCGAAAATCTTTGGACGACGATTTGGAGTTGTACAAGGATCGACCGAAATATCAGAGGTTGCAGATCGATTTTGAGAAGGGGGAGGATCCAGATGATGCGTATAGCAGTGTGCCTTATGAGAAGGGGGCGAATTTTATTTTGCATCTTGGTGAGTTGATGACGATTTTGTTGTGTCGAACTTGAAAAAAAAAATTGATTTCTTGATAGAGCGTGCGTTGGGTGGACTGGACGTGTTCTTGCCATATGTGAAACATTACGTGGCGACGTTCATGGGTCAAAGTATCACGACTGAACAGTGGAAAGAAAATCTGTTCGCTTATTTCAGCGATAACGTCGAAGCGACTAAAGTGCTCAACGAGGTCCGATGGGATGTATGTTTCGTTTCTTCATTTCTTCTTCTTTAAATTTCATGTTTGATGTATAACTGACAGTGCGATGATAACGACAGGACTGGTTATTCGGCGAGGGATTGACGCTGCCAGTTCCGATCGAGTATGATATGATCCTGGCGTTCGAAGCATACGCGCTTGCTCAGAGGTGGGACAAGTCGAGGTCCGTTGATGTGGCCAAGTTGGAGTTTGGACCGGACGACTTGAAGAACATGGACGCGAATCAGATCAGTAGGTCCCTTTTCGCCGTCTTGTTAGGTCCTCCCCCAAAGTCCTGGCACTGACGATTTTCATGATCCCCCCCAGTCGTCTTCCTCGAACGTCTCCAATCGACTTATCAACCTCTCCCCCACACACACATCACCCACCTCGGTTCCCAATCCACCTATTCCTTTTCGAGCACACCAAACTCCGAAATCCGTCTCCGTTTCTACCAACTCGCGCTTCAAACCCCCACTTCCGTCTCTGCACGCACACACGCCCCCTCGGCTGCGAGATGGGTGGTAGGTAAAGACGAGATTGGCAACGGGATGGTGAAAGGACGAATGAAGTTTTGTAGACCTGTGTTTAGAGCTGTGGGTGCTGTGGATAGAGCATTGGCGGTGAGGACGTATGAGGAGAATAAGGAGGCGTTTCATCCGATTGCGAGGAATTTGATTGAGAAGGTGAGGAATGCGCGCATGTGGTTGCTTTGTTTCATGTGTGGCTGATCGTGCGTTGAAGGATCTCGGGATATTCACAAAGACGTGATCGAAATTAAGCAGGGAGAGGGGGAGGGGATCTTCAGGACTAATGTATTGTTGTAAAGAGACAAAGGACACATCGAATGAGTGTACGGAGAGACGGTAACTTCCAAAGGCGATCAAGGGATGGTTTCTGAGATCGATCGAGACGTTTGAGCAAGAGCGACTACTACCGTTATAGTGTCCGATGCAGATGTCGAGAGACATCTGAATCATGAGGGATACGCCGTAGCGTGTCTTACTTATGACGCTGTCTTTCCGTGCAACGGCTCAGCGCACGTCTCCAAAGTGTGTTTGACACAATTGCCTAGACCTTTCGCAAGCCGAAGTTTGCTTGGGGTCGTTCGAACTCGTTTTGGGTTCACCGCGTCCATGATTGTGTTTCATGGCATGACAAGCTTTATAATGTAAAGTACACCTCATCCTCCTTCCTTGGTAGTGCAACCATCCAGGAACCCATTGGATCCATTCGGATGTGAAAAGATCCACACGGAGTCAGGAATGGTACGTATATATATCCAACTACGGGGCGAATCCCCTGTGCCCTGACATGCAACACACAAAAGCCTCGATTACTTGAAATCACCCCACAAATCCCCAAATACGTCATCCTTCTTGGGCGCAACAGCAGGCTGCGACGCAAACAGACTATTCGTGGTCGTGATCGTGGTCGTCGATGACCCACCCCAAATATCAGTAGGAGCGTTGGTGGCGTTGGTGGGACCCCAGATATTAGAAGATGGCGTTGCGTTCGGGATAGCACCGTTCCATCCAGAAGAAACGCCCCACATGCCAGTACCGTTGTTTCCCATCATGCTGATCGATTGGGGTGGAGCTTGAGTCTGGGTCTGGGTCTGAGTTTGAGGTTGTCCACCGAAAGCGTCCCAGGACGATTGGACGGCCGCGAATTGGCCGAACGCGTTCGCGGGTTGAGTTCGGGATTGAGGAACAGTGGCGGGGGAGGCGGAGAAGAGGGAAAGAATGTCTTGTTTGACGTCTTTAACGGGAGGTGCGGATGAGGAGGGTGGTGGGTTGGCAGTGGCTGGTGCGTGGAAGTCGAGTGCGAAGAAGTCAGGGTTGCCGGATTCTTGCTGGGGTGGTGGTTGGGGTTGTTGTTTGGGCTGCGCGGAGGTGGGCGCGACGAGGGAACCTTGAGCTTTGACACGCCCAGCGACGGCTGTAGAGAGAAGCTGACCGGATTGCTCAGGTTGGTACCGGGATTCGTTGGTGACAGGAGGGGAGGCTGAAGAGGGGAGGGAGAGACTCCTGCTTGGGACGCGCACGTGTGTCTGACGAGCGGGAGCGGAGGGTGCGGGTGAGGCGTCGAAGAGTGGAGCGGCGGTTGTAGCAGCAGTGGAGGAAGGCACAGCGTCACCGTTGGAAGAAGATTGGGTTTGGCCTTCAAGGACGGAGGGATCGGATGGAGGGGGACCGTCCATAGCCCATCGTCGGGATTCATATTTGGAGCGGATAAAGGATTCCATTTTGCTGTGCGGAGAGGGCAAGGGCTGTTAGCGAGGGTGTGATGGGGAACGATGAAAGGGATCGTGAACGTACTGATCGGGAGGGATATGTCCTGCTTTGAGATGTGCTTCCCAGTAGAGATTAGCACGGTGATTGCCCCATTTCTGGATGGACTGCGAGTACGGGGGAGGAGGTATGAGTGGATTGTGGCGTAGCAAGGAGAATAGTGGGAACGTACCACCATCTGTTCGGGGGTCCACATGTCTAGATCGATGGATTTGACACGGCTGATGTGCGTGCCCATTCCGCGGTGTAAACCTGAGCACCGTATACAAAGAAATACACCCCTGGAACGAACGGAGATGAGTGGAAGGTCGGGCGAACGACTGATTAGTCGGTAAGAATGATTCCTCACAGGTTCCATGACGCCCAGCGTGGATCTATACGACGATGGCGATATTAGCCCATATTCTTGACTGAGATGGCTAAAGGGTTTGTGCTCACCGTTTCGTTTACAGTCTGCACAGAGCTTATTGTCTGGCTGCTTGACCAGCTCATGGAGTGTCTTTGCGTTACGCTCTGTGGTCATCTTGTCTGGTTTATGCATTCTGTACGATGTCTACGCTGTCTTTGTCGACGTCGTGGTCGATGTGGAAGGTGGTTAAGCTGAGCCTCGAGGTCTGTCGGAAATGAAGGACCGGGAGTGTCAGGACTGTGCAGTGCTATGTACGCAATTAGAAAAAAAGTGTACACGTTTGTACACGTTCGTAACTTGAAAGTGTACCACATCGACTGTACCACCGACGACGACGACGACAACGACGATGTCCTCACCCCAAGCTCGCGCTGAAGCTCGTAGAAAAGCCATCCTCAGTCGAGGTGGTGACCGTCTTGCAAAACTGACCACGTCGGCGCGTGGTGAAGATGCACCAGCGTACCTCCAGAGCGGTAAGCGTCGTACGATAGCCCTTGTCTAAAAAGTTTGTAACGAGAATTCGTGTAGAAACGCCCTCGAGAGGTGCTGCAGCGTTCGTAGGAGAGGAGAGCTCGATGCCTCCTCCGCCACCACCAAAGGAGACGCCGAGACCGTCTCCTCCTCCAGCGTTTACCACTGCGACACAGCCTGACCCTTCGACCTGGTCTCAAGAACAACAGAGACAGTTCATGCAGGCTCTCATGGGGGGTGCACTCGACCCTGCCGCGTTCGCCCAATCTCAGCCTCCCCAGTTCCCGCCCCTCGCTGGAGCGGGTCCTGCGTCCGCAGATGACCCGTTCGCAAGCATGATGGCTCAGTTGACAAAGATGGATCCTTCTCGTGGAGGCGCTGCTGGTAAAGCGCCAGTGCTTCCTGGCCTTCCCAAGCCACCGACTCGTTTGCAAAAATTTATGCCCTTGATCCATATGGTTTGCACGTGGTGTCTGTTGGCCTTCTTTGTGCTGTGGAAGGAGCCTCAGGTGTTTGTGGAGAAGACTGCGGGCGCTGTTGAGGTATCGTTTTGGAAACGCTGGCCTACGCTCGCGACACAGGTGATGTCGCAGGGAGCGTGGGGTGTGCAAATCGTGGTAAGTTGAATTGTCTCCGTCGCACACACTCCGTCGTTAAGAGCTACTTCACAGCCATTCTTCTGGGCATTTATCACCCTGCAGATCATGCTGCATTCCTTGCGCATATTCACGGGACAGGTGAGTCTTGGATATATCCCGGACAGCGCGATTGTGCTCATCATTGGCATCGCAGAACGAAGTTCGACCACCTGCGCTGCTCGCCATGGCGCTTCCACACCTCCCATCGCCTTTCCCTTCTTTGATCACGAACGGGATGCGGTATATGCGCATGGGCAGCAATTTCATGGACGACCTCGCAGCCGTCGTCTTCGGCATTGGACTGATTATTATGCTCACTTCATGGTTCGTCGATTCAGGATACATTATGTTATTTACTGTATCTTGAATGACGGGTTTCACGCCATGCATGCTAATGTAGTGTCGTTATATGGGTAATTAAGGCATCCATCACATATCTATCTACAAGTCTGAGGTGTGAGTATGGTATCATCATGGAAGAATGGCCGCAGCCCCCGTCTTTGGTCTGTCTGGGGCGTTGAGCATCTCTTGCACTTGCGCTTCCAGTGTCTCCTCGGAATCTGGTTTTGAGGTTTTGGGGACGTTGGCTTTACGTTGCTTTTTGACGACCTGGGCTAATCGCTCCTTTTCTTCACCTGGGAGGATGGGGTACCCGGCAGATTGAGCGGCGGTTCTATAGGCTTTCCATGGGTCTCCGCCTGCAAGGTCCATGAGTTCTTTTGTGATCGTCGTCGACCACTTGTTAGTCATGTCGAGAGACGACGTTCTTCCATCCTCTAGAATGCCGCGTGCGGGTTTCGCGAGTTGAGGTGCGATGAGATGAAGTAGCGGAGACAGAAAGTGACTCGGGGGGACTCACCGAACTCAACCAACACCTCGGGTTTCAATATGTCCTCTCGTTTCTTCTGAACCCTGTTCAGTTCGATGTCGAGCAAAGGATTGGCCCAACGTATCCGCGGAAGTTCTTCCTTTACGAAATGTCTACACACACGAACGAGTTGAGAGAGAGGTAGGCACGAGGGCAGAGGTAAAATGAGATGAGGAGACTGACCGTGCACCCATGTGGTCATTCCGAGCAGCGAACGTCAGACTGATCCGTCTGAGTCCGTTGAGCGCGAGTTTGGGGCCCGAGTTCAAATTCTCGAGGATGCGCGATAGTTGGGAAGGTTCGGGAATAAACTTTCCGCGTCGGCGAGGCATGGCGAGCGTTCGATGTAGAGAGTCCAATAGACCTAAATTTCTTGACGCGGTGTGGTTGTTTGGTCGTGTTGAATTCTAAAGGTCTTGCCTTCCTTTTAGGGTCACTCACTACTGACCGCCAACTTCCAAAGTGCAGTAAGTCAAAGCAAAGGCTAGAGTGGAAGTAATGGTCGAGGAAGAGGATCTCGTTATGCGAAGGCCGAAGCGTAGCACGGCTGGAAATCGGTGCGTCGTGGGCTTTCCATTGTGAACCGTTCGTTGACGGGGCGATAGGATGGAGTTGGCGTTGGCGGAGTTGGCTTCGGAAGAACCACAGGAGGTCGAAGAGGACGTCGATTTCATAGTTGACAAGGGTGCGTGCGTGACACGCCTCGTAATCGCTCAATTCGACTAATTGAATCGTGGTTCGCAGACGAGGATGACATATTCGAGTCCGATTTCGCGAGTACAGACGACGAAGCTACTCAAGAAGCAGTCGACGAAGGTGATAACGTTGTCCGAGACGAGGAACGCAGAGAACGAAAGGTACGTCCCCTTCTCATCTGTTGCTTCACCCTTCAATTAACGCCCCGCCGCGTTGGATTCTCCAGACCGCCCGCGCTCGGGTCGAAAAAGCGACTGCAACAGCTCATGCACGACAACGAGTTACGTTTGACCCCGAAGCTTCCTTCTCACAACCGAAATCGAAACCAAAAGCGAAGCTGAAACGAAGGGTCTCCCTTGGTGTTGTTGTCAATGCTGAGACAGGGGAAGTTATCGAGGGCTCGGTTTCGGGCAGGGTTGGAGTGAAGAGGCAGAGTAAGCGGAGTCATACCGTTATGAATACGTCGGCGACTGTGAATCGAATGAGGGATGCGGAGGAGAAGAGGGTGGGTGGTTGTTACAATTCTTGTCGCTTTCCATGTGCTCATGATGGCATTTACTACCCATCTTCAACAGGCTGCAATTCCGAAGAAGACGAAAACGATCACTCGACTACCTACACAAGATGAACTGATCAAACGTGCGCTCGACACTGAAGAAGGTAACATCATCGAGCACCGAGATTACCTCCGTCTCGAAGAAGAGAAACGCGCCAAGGCTCGCGTGGTCAGACAGACGATCGAGGGCCCCCTCTTGAGATGGATAAGCAAGAAAGAGACCATCCGAGTGGAGGTACCACTCCCCCCAGCACCACCTCCAGCACCCCAAACGACGGCAACGAATGGGGCACAATTGTATGCTGCAAAGTACAGCTTCGTGTATACTCCGGGAGTGATGCCCGGGGCGTCGGGAACACAGGCATATAGCATGCCGTTTTATGTGTATACTCCCCCTGTGTCCCAGAGTGCGACATCAAAGGCTCAGGAGGCATCCTCGAGCGGCGGGAAATTAGGCGAGTCGTCTGGATCTTCACAACCGCTTCCTGGTGTGGAACCTAGTGCTACTCCGGCAGCAGGTGCTACATCCGTGGGTACTACACCGCTTGCGATACCCCCTCCTCCACCCTTGTCAACCGTCTCGACTCCAACAGCATCTACGTCAATCGTCCCTCCTGTTCTGCCAGTCCCACCACAACCGCAAGCGCCGCCACAACCGCAATCACAACTACAATCACAACCACAGTCGCAACCTCAGCCACCCGTCTTCTTCTCCTACCCAACCGCCCCCGACTCACGTCCAACCGCCTACCGTCCCGAAGACGTCTGCAAAAACTACGTCATCCACGAACTCTCCCAATCGATCCCCTCGTTGAAACCCCCGTGGAAGGACACGATGACGGCCATGTTCGGGGATCACGTCAAGTGGGACGAACTGAAGGTGTTTACGGGCAAAGGAAGACCGCTTGGTGAGCATATCCTCATGCTCCAGTGCTCGTGTTGACCGATACCTGACGCTGTTGCAGCTCGTCCGGTTCGAATGTGTCTCATCACGGGTCAACCCGCGAAATATCGTGATCCGAGGACGAATGCACCGTTTGCGAACGTGGGTGCGTATCAGATGTTGACACGGGTGTTGGGGAGGGAATATGTGTGGTGTCATGTGTTGGGATGTTATGTCGGGGCGAACGAGCGGAGTGCGGGCACGGGCACGGGCACGGGCGGTAGCGTGGAAGAGGGATCTCAGGCTAGAGATCGCGATGGTGAGGAATTGGAAGGACCGATGGCGAAACGGCGGAAGGTTGGCGTTGAAGGAGGGTGATTTCCTGGTAACTTGGGTCAGTAGGTTAGCAAGGGGCTCAATCGTGTGCTTTTGACGAAACTTGACGCAGGCATTCGATGGACCCGATTGTTTCAACCCGAGTCGGGAGGTCCCGGATCGATGGGCCGAGTACTCTTACTTTGAATACATACAGAACTGAACAGAAACAATATATACTGTGAATTGAATTGAGCCAAGATTTGAATGTGCACGCTTTAATAAGTGGAAACCTGGTCCCGGTTCGGGTCCAGGAATGAATAAAAGTCGTGTGTTGGCTTCGTGGTCTGAATCAATGTTGGAGCACATGTCTTTGATATCTCGTGCATCACCCAATAAATGTACCTTTCCTCGAGAATAGATCAATAGGTCATTCCCCAGGTGCTCCATACCCCACAACCGAGGGAGCTTAAGATCTCCAGGACGTCAGTTGAAGAAAGAAAGATTAAATTAAAGGCTCCCCGCCACCGCACAGCCACAATCGAAAGCTACAACATCCCTTGTGGAAGATCATACATCTACTCCTTTCGAGTGAGATAAAACGGTCCTCGAGGGGGACTCGGATATTGCATACCAGTAAAGTCAGCCATGCCTAGGGGGGGTTGGGTAGCTCCTGAAAACCTCGAGCTATTCTAACAGCCTACGCAATGTGAGAGGGGCTAAAAGAAGATGATCAATGGATCGGCATGGTAGGTAACTGAACGCAAGTCTCACAATATGGAGGTGAGGAAACTGATCGGGCTTGTTTCGAAGAGGAAGGTTGTGGAGGACTGAGCAATGGCGAGTCATCATGTTCAGCTTGGAATAGAGGAGAGGTGGCAGACGCTTCTTTCACGTCGGTTACAGGATCAGAACACCATAAACAATTATTAACAAAACTCACCCTTTGGTTGTGCCAATTGTCGTGTGGCTGCTTTGGGCTCCCAAGCGAGTCCGGAGTCAGGCAATGCGGTTGGTGCCTCGCGCGGAGTGAGAGGCCCAAATAAACCAAAGAAATCACGTTCCGGAAGTACGACTGGTGGAGGTGAATCCGGCCTTACAGACATGACACTACGCCAACCTGGAGTAGTTACCAAAGATTGGTTTGAATCACCAGGCGTGTATGGCTTGTTTCGCTTCCTAAAGCGGCCTGTTGGACGTTCGGGTGTACCGGGCGATGGTGGGGCCTTGAATCCTGGGGGAATCCTATGGATCACCACCATCGGGTTAGGTCTGTGTGACATAGAACGAGCAGAAAACGAACCATTCGGGATCGAACTCTCCACCCGGTCTATACTTGGATTTCAACGTCATAAGTTGTCCAAGCTCACTTGAAACAGGCTTTAATATCACGTGTGGAAGAAGGAAGAGGTGTGGCGTACTGTTGCATACGGCGGCGTTCTTCGCCCAGTTTCACGACGTCGCCCATGATCTTCTTGACTTCGTCGGCGAGTATGTCGCTGATTTCCTCCCGAAGCTGTGAGAAATCTATGTTAGTCGTAGTGCCGGAGAGCTGAGCAGCTGCGCACCGTCCGGAAATTACGTGGTACTTTGTTACTACCATTCTCCTGTTCGTCATTCGACCAGTCTTCGTAACGCAAATATCATCACTGTGCAATGAGAGAGGGCATGAAAGGCTTACAGTCTGAGAGAGCTTCGAGGATTTCTCTCTGCTTCGTGTTATGCATCTGCAGTTCATCGAGCAAGTCCTGTACTGTAAGCAATGTCAGCATATGTCTCGGCCATCACGATAACTTTGCATGAATATACCGGACGATTGCCCGCTAATGTCGTTTCGATGATGTTTCACTACCGTTTTATCGGCGAGCCGCGGCAACATCTTCATCAACTCTGGCACTTGTTTATCCAGATCCGGGTTCTGTTTCACCAGGGCGGTTAACTCCTTGAGCAATTTCCGATCGCGTTCTTCAATGATCGTCCTCCCTCTGACCTGCTCGTCTGGGAGTAAGATGACGGTAGGAAACTCATTGCTACTGCTGGTTGCTTCGGAATTTTTGGGTTCACGGCCCGTAACGAGTGCGTTTTTGTCCCTGATCATCTCGTCCCTCTCTGTGCGGAGTGCGCTCAATATGTTGATGGCGCGGTTAATGTCAGCACCTTGTATTGCCACGAAGATAGATTCAACAGCTGAAGTAGGATCCAGCCGTTGAGGGGGTTGTGAGTTTCGGAGAGTTAATGCCGTGGTCGAGGTGTTGTCGATTGCATGTCGCAACTCTGAGAAGCGACAGAGTCAACCATCAAGATGGCAGTCGATTCTTGTTAGCACTCACGTTGACTGTGCGGCACAGCCTGCTCGAGGATTGAAAGCATGTTACTGAATGCTCCGATCGCTTCATCGTAGCGTTCCAAGCCCCGTAGCGCTTTGTACTTCCCTTCGTAGCCCCAAGGAGATGACGGGTTCAATATGGTCGCCTGTGTTTCATCTTTACTGAGGATAAATTGGTGCAGAAGGAACGCTATGAGCCTACCTCGTTGGCATCGTTTAAAGCGTCATCCAATGCTCCTATCCCTCCGTATGCTGTGCTGCGTTTCACAAGAATGCGATCTCGCGAATTCGGATCCATCTTAAGGGCGGCGGAATACGGGGTGATGGCTTCAGGGTAGTCTTTGGACCACAACGCAACGTCACCGAGGCTTTCCAGCGACCTAAGACATTGGTGGCGGAACTCTGAACTTGGTCAGCAGATTGAAGTTATGTGGGTTGAGGAGGGACCACTCACCGTTCAACCATTCGGCATTACCTTTCCTCGCCTTGACATGCTCTCCGAGATCTTGCGTCATCGTCTCAAATGCGATCGCTGCTTCCTTAATTTTCTTAGTAATATATAATCCTTCGCAATGTTGCTGGTAGACAATATACTGCAAGTTGTCGAACTTCCAACCGGATATCTGAAGCTGGTAATGTAACTGTGAACGAGAGTGGAAGTCGTATGCCGTACCAGGGAAATCATGTCAAGGTCCATAATCTCATCGAATGGCCCAAGCGACCGTGCCTTTTCCAATAGTGGTAGCCCTCGTTCGTGGTCCTCGTTCTTCATGGCCGAGGTTGCAAGCTGAAGATACATTTGTGCCTAATGATGTGGTCACACGGGCTTCAAACATGAGTTCATTTATAAAAACCTGCCTGAACAGAGGAGCATGCTGATTTGAAATTTGTCGGGCAATGTTCAAGAAGATCGGCAATGCAAGCCATGCTTTCCGCGTGGTACTTGGCTTGAAACAACACAACGGACTGGCAGTGGACGATTAGTGGACATGTTAGCGTCACACCTGCGACGCACTTTGACGAGCAACGCGAAGTCTTTATCACACAAATCGCAGTCCCGAATGGCAAGGTTGAGAGCCTGCGATGCAGCTCCATATTTCTCAAGCCCAAACAAGGCAAAGCCTTTTGCAATGTAAGCAATCACAGATGATTGGATCCCGATGGACTTCACGTGCAAACATCAGTTTCAGATCGTTTTTTAGTGAAAGGAATAGAGAAGCACCATTTCAGCATCCCTTAAGGCAGCGTCCCATTGTTCCGACCGTGCACGGATAAGTGCACGACTGGCATATATTGAGTGGTTGCCAGAATGAGTGGTTTGGACAATCTGTTTGGATAGTATTTCTTCAGCGTCCATCAGCTTGTCAGCTTTCCATGCTTGAAAAGCTGCATCGCTGAGATCCACGACGCGTATAGAGACATCACTAATGATGAAATGAGTACATGTCCAGTTGCCTATTATATTCATACCTACCTGATGCTTTTCAAAGATATGACACCTGGAACGAATGAGTAGTTATGGCAGTGTAACGTTCACGATTTACCATTGTGCGAGAGTAAACGGTAGTTTTCAGACATTATCTTCTCTAGCCGGTCTTCATCTTCGAGATCTTCTGGCTTCAGCAGCCCCTAATAGATGGGGGATAAAACGTGGGCGAATACTAGTACAAAATGAAGCATGACAAACCTTTTGGAGCAAGACAGTCCACTGACTATCATGCGTAATAGAAATGGTGGCATTAGGATCCTACGCAGTGAATCCAGATATCGATCATCGTAAACTGTAGTCAAAGATACACATACACACCTTCCTCAACAGATATCGGTTCACAATGTCAGATGGATGGACGCTCTGGTACGCTTGTCAGGATAGATCAATGCCTCGTAACACACTGCAAACTGACCCGAGGAGCCTGTGGTTCATGAGTAACTGTCACACTTCTTCTGCCACTCGCATCATTGGGGGCTGAGGACCCAGCTGCTCCTGGCTCCTCGCCCTGGTCAGTGGCTCCGCCACCTTTACTGCCCTTCGATACAAGCTTTTTCCAAAATTTCGCAGCACCAGAACGACCTTGGCTTCCACTGGAGTACTTCGTTGGTCGCGGCAGGGCAGGCGGCGCATCAATCACAACTTCAACCCATCTTTTACCCAATATGTTGTCCCTGAGCGCGATTTTGAACCCGGTGATGAATACACTCTGACTGGGGACCCCCCAGTCATCCAATGGCCCCACACGCCAATGCAGAGAACGCATTGTATCCCATGTGTAGGTTGTTGTGATATTGCCCCCACTGACCTGCTCCGCCTTGAAGTGAGCGGGAAATTCTGTAGCTGTTCCAGTAGTTTCATGGAAGGCGGCAACGGACCAAGAACGCGATTTGTAAAATCCGGTAATTAGATAGAGGGAGTCATTTCCGATGATGCGACCGAGGCGTTGCCGGGCGAAATGGTACCAGTCCTCCCCATGTTGAGTAGCCACGTCGCTGAAAAGCTGATGCTTGAGGAGAGAGTAACGCTCAGCGCCATGAGGGAGGATGAGTAACGCCCCTTCGCCAGATGAGAAACTGAATTCGTAGTTGGACGGCGGCTCGGTCTTTCTGACTTTTGTGACTGAAGTAGAGTTAATAACTCGACCAGGATTCTCGGCAATAGGAGATATTCCAACATCCAGATCATTTAGTTGGACGGGCGTGAAATTGTCGGGTACACCGTTGACTCGATGGAAGGGGTGTTCGCGAGGCAAACATATGTTGAAAAAGACGTCGAAACTGCCATTCCCTGGATCGACCACACCGACATCGCCGATTCGTAGTCCGTCCCGACGATAGCGTAGAAACTGGGCACCCAGCTCTGGAGTCCAAAGAGGATATCCGCGTCCGAGGGGAGTCAGATGCCTGGCGTACAGCTGAGGTGGTGTGTCCACAGGCCTGGGCATGTCGACTCGTGGTGGCCCAGGAGCAGTTCAATGAGGTGAAGACGGCGACGAGCGCTCGAACTTTGGGAATCACTTACGTGAGTTTGTCTGGCTCTCAGCGCTAAAATCAGTTCTCATGATCAGGGCGCTCTTGAGACGGAGTCGCGCGTGTCCGAGTTTTTCAAGTTCCACAACCAGAACAACCTTGTGTGAATTAGTTGCAACGTTCCGAGATTGAGAACTCGAAATGTCTTCACCTTCTCCGACCAGTCCCTCTGGGTTGTCGTCGACATCGACATCCACCGATGTTGCACCTTCACCTCATGCGTTGGCTGGCCTTGATACTACAACCTCTGGGTCGTCGATCCAAACAGCCTCTGATGTCCCTGTTCGTTCAGAGGAAGCGGGGATCACAGTGGCGAATCTCCATGACATATTGGCACGGATACTTGAACAGACAAATGCCCTCTGGGAAAGGCAGGAGTCCACCAACCGCATGTTGGACGAGCTTCGACAATCGATCTCTGTGCCGCAAAACCACTGTACAGAGATCGATGAGCGTTTGCATCGCATTCAAAGTTTGACAGAGACATTGGTCAAAGAGACAGCGTGAGACTCACTGCAACAGACCACCTTCCGGACCATGCCTTCAGTACTGACTATGCAGCGCACAGAAGCAGGACAGGACAAAGCGTCCAGGAGTTTGTTCAAGAGTCAAGTCATTCTGCGACCGATGTTGGTCACTCTGGTCCTTCTGACGAGCAGTTGCTCGGGTCGTTGAGGCCACAGACACACGTTTCTCCCGAGATCCAGGATCCACCCACTTCATCCTCGTCAAGACTTCCAGGTACTGTTTTACGACGGGACGCCATGCCAATACAAACTATCTCCACACTATCCAGCTACGACCAAGTTCCGGAACCATTCAACGTATGCCATCTCTATCACATCCCTGATGTCTATTGTTGGGATTGACCCCAAGTTTAGATTTCGCCACACCTCGAACCCGAGCATGAGATTCGTCAAGGTACAGGCCAAGCTGCCGAGGTATCCTTCAACCTGAGTTCTCAAAGAATTTAGACTGAATTGTCAGTCATTTTCACCCCAGCTCACTGCGTTGCCGCCGGAGATGAATGTCCATGGCGAACAACCAGACACTACGACGGATGAACATATTCATAATGACGGATGTGAAGCTACAATTACTGCTACCGTGGAGAACACCCATACCTTGGGTGAGCTCGAGAACGTGACGGAGACGCGTCTTACAGCGGATCAAACACAACTCGTGACAATGGAATGGGCTGTGGCATTGGGGAATCGCTTGGCCGATGTCACTAACTTGGTTCAGCAATATGTAGACCAGTGGAAAGAGAAGAACGACTTGATGGAACGTTCCTTTGCAGAGCGTCAGAGCGGAGAGGAAGGACGGGATCGGCGGATTCACGAAATAATGGGCATGACGTATTGGCTTGTGAAGGAGGCAGGGGAAGCTAGACAGCGTGAAGAAAGTAGGAAAGCAAATGAGGGTCAACCTGGTAAGTAAGCTCAGTTACTCTTAATCTTGCAGCAGCTTGAAGCTGTGACACAGGCATCGAAATCCTCACCAACGAACTTCACAGACAGAACCGGGAACAACGAGAATTCCTTAGTGCGCTGTCAGATAGTGAGTGTCCGAAGCACGCTGTGAGCTTACCTGATCCTTGGCGTCTCCTAAGGCTGGAGAGCAGATAGCAACATACGATATGAGGAGATGATCAGTGCTGTCCGTGCCACTGCTAGCGAGCAAGTCCCTTACAATATTCGGAGGGTACATATTACTGTTCACTTCTTCGAGTCAACCCACATTGACTTGTTATAGTACCTCGATGAGTTTAGCAAGTCTCTTTCCATTGAGGTCCGACTACTCTTGGGTGAAGTTGGTAAGTTGCGGGAGGAACGAAGGAGTATTCAACAGTGCGGACCCTTTTTCTCGTCATCTTTATTGATTTGTATATCTGCCTCCAGTGAACTTGGGTACCTCCTGTCCATGACATCCAGTCACGGACCAGGTGGAGAGTTTTCTCCTGAATGGTTCGTTCCCGTAGCGCTTGTTATTCTCAGTTTGATGAAGCAAACCACAGGATTTTGCCATCGTCGTTATTTGATTCTCATGAGGTAACTCCATTAATAACTGACCCCCCTCTGCCTGAAACTCCACTTCGGCGATCAGCGTGGCGTCCTGTCAGACTTCGACGAGCCGGTCGCAGATTAGAGCCAGAGCCAATGCTGGCTCCGGCATTTGGAGATGTTCCATCATGGGCTACCTGGCAGCGTAGGTTCTCATGAGGATACCCGACGACGGATTATTTTGACAATGTTATGTTTCAGCCAATCTTTCGTTGTCCCCTACCCCACCGTTTGTTGAGTCCGTTCCACTTCCTGACCTTGGAAGTCCTGGGCTGTTCGGACCCCCCTCCCCGCGCGGCTGATATCATGCAGCTAGTAGGGTGGTGGCGTTGCTACTACATTATTGAAGTTGAGTCTGCTGAGAATTTCTCATACGTAAAGTTGTCGTGTATCACAAGAATTCGGGCCTGTACGAATATTCGGGAACCATACCGTCGTTGCTGGCTTGTGCCGGTGGAAATCCCAATCTCCCAAAGTGAAAGTAATAATAATGGGGTCCCCGCGTGATATACCCTGGCGGAAGGGAGTATCGGATGTTAAGTGGCAGGCGCAGAGGGAGAATTCGAAGGAGGGGTGATCAATGATGCTATGATAATAATCGTACTAGATGTCAGTCAGTGCCACTGCCATTGGCAGCGAATGAGCGCATGCACTGTGTCGCAAATTCCTGTCTCGTGGCACAAATCTCAAATCCATCATCATGCAGGCAAGCTCACGACGATCGATGAAGAATTCGCTAAGGCCCAAATGCCACAGTTCGGAAGTTCCAGTGAGCTGGCCTATGAACCAGAAACAGGCCCGTGGCCGCCCATCACTACAGCAGTGATGTTCTGAATCGGCTAGAAGTTGGGGTATCTTACTGGATGGAAGCCTGGCACGCGGCTATCTAAGCTTGGCACTACATGTAGATAAAGGGAACGCTGAAACATCAAGAGTCCATTTAAAATCATCCTGAGATAGATCCTTGAATGTAATTCAACAAGTGGTCCGGAATGAGCCTTTCGAATCCAACAGGGTGTTCATGAATATGCAGTGCGGTTGGAATCCCCAGCGTTGATAACCTGCTTCGACAACAGTTCCTCAACGTCGGCTAACCTATCTTCTTTCCACCCCGAAGGAGTTGCCTCGTCAATGTCTAACAACTGTGTTGAGCAATTACCGTCCATCGAGAACAAGTATCGTCATTCGCCCACCGACCGACGCTCTGAGTAAATGAAAAAAGCTTACTTGATAGCTTTCAGTGACACGACCCCTGGAACATATTTGAAACCGATTTACATCTAGGCGACAATAAACTACCCACCATCGTGCGTGTGTAAACAATAGTTTTTGAACATTATAGTCACCAACCGACCTTCATCAAGCAGGTCCTCAGGCTTCAAGAGCCCCTGGGATAACACAGGGGTCAGATAGAAGTAAGACTGCAAGAATGAGGAGACCTTTTGAAGCAAGATACCCCACTGATTGTCATGAATAATCGCCATGGTCGCAGAAGGCACCTGAATGATTGGGTTCATCGCTGAGTTTATGGTCCGAAAGCGGTACTGAGCCAACCTTTGTAAGTAAATCCCGGTTGAGAACATCAGATGGGTGAGGATTCTGGCGTAATCATTAGTATTGGTGGAAATTGGCCAGTGACGTCAGCCAACCTGCGAAGGTGGTGGGAAATGTTCAACCACAACCATCCGACGGGAATTCGTATCAGGAAGGGCCACTGTCGCAAGGTCGCTGACCGGGCTGTCAACTCGGTCGGTCGTCTCTCCCGTCCTGCTTCCCCTTGACACCAGCCGTCTCCAGAGATTTGTAACTGGTGATTCACTACCGCTACGCCTTGGACGTTCTGGCCGAACCACCTTTTTGCCAAATGCATTGCTTCGATGTGCAATTTTAAATCCGGTGATGAAAACGGCTTGGTTAGCGATTTCGTGATCAATCCTGCCAACACCCGTATCTAGGGGACGGTTTGTTTCAAAAGGGGAAAATGCTTCCCCGAATTTCGCAACGGTGGCACAAGGGGCTTCGTGGAATGCCGCAAAGAAGCAAGTACGAGTCTTGTAATACCCAGTGATCAAATAAATTGAGTCGTGACTGATGATGCGACCAAGTTTTTGTTCCGCGAACGTGTACCAATCCGCCGCACACCGAGTGGCTGCATCTTGGAAAGGTTGTGGATTGCAAAGCCTGTGACCTTCGACACCTTTCGGGAGAATGAGAAACGCCCCTTCGCTGGGGGAGAGCTCGAATTCATAGTTCTTTTCGTTGGACCTCCATGCTTCACTGTTAGTCACATGAATTAATTCCCTAACGAATGCATGGCTCACCGATCAGAACCCTCGTCAGATTGTTCGATAGGCATGCTGAGGATTGTCACTGAGGCCGAAGATACGACGAGGCCAGGATTCTCGGAGTGGGACGTGGTCATGACATCTTGCTCAGTCAGTGGAACGGGTGTAAAGTTGTTCGGCACTCCAGTGAACTGAGTGCTGGGCAGACAAATGTTGAAAAAGATATCAAAGCTTCCATGATGCGATACGACGCCCACATCACCGATCCTGATTCCCTCTCTGCGATGTGGTAGGCACTGATGACCTAGCTCTGGAGTCCAGAGAGGATATCCGAAGTTGCTAGGCAGTAAATTTCTTGCGTATAATCTTTGGGCCCGTGACATTTGTGAGCGAGGGATACGGGGCGAACATCGAGGAGTGGGTGGTGACCGGCCGGTGACCGGTGATGGTGTATATAAGCATCGATTGACACCAGCGCCCCAGTTTACAATATATTTATTAGGATTTAAGTATTTCGGAGTTTTAATTACAAAGGTATGCAGCTGCGGCTGTGCCTCTGGTATTGAGGCGCACGACGACGACAGCAGCGAAACGTGAAATGGCATCGTTGACAGGTTGGCTGTGGGGAGCGTCCCAGATCGACGAAGCAGTCGGTGAGCATCGTCCTCGTCGTCCTCGACAGCGAGCACGCACTCACACACGCACGTTCACAGACAAGGCCACATCTGAGCTCATCCCGGCCGGTTCAGAGGATGTCGCACTCAATCTCGAGATATGCGACCAGATCCGCTCAAAGTCAGCACCAGCCAAGGAAGCAATGCGCGCACTAAAGCGCCGTCTCAACCACAAGAATCCGAACGTACAAATTCTCGCCCTTGGGGTAGGTACCCCTCGCCACCACCATCGGACACGCGTCGCTCATCTGCAACCCCAGCTTACAGATATCTGCGTCAAGAATGGCGGAGATCATTTTCTAACTGAAATTGTGTCCAGAGAATTCGTTGACAACCTCGTCTCCATCCTCAAGATTCCCGGTCTAAATCACTCCGTGAAATCTGACATATTAAAGTACATTCAGAACTGGTCACTCGCTTTCGAAGGAAAGCCTTCTTTGAGCTATGTCGGTCAAGTATACAAGACGCTTAAGACCGAAGGTATGGTCATCGACTGATTTGACCACTGCCTTTTGCTTACAGCCATCAGGATACGACTTTCCTCCGAAAGACCTCGCACTCGCAAACTCCGCTATGGTCGACACATCTACTGCCCCAGAATGGATCGACTCTGAAGTTTGTCTTCGCTGCCGGACGCTCTTCACGTTTACGAACCGCAAGCATCATTGCCGCAACTGCGGCCAAGTATTCGATCAGCAGTGCTCATCCAAGTCAATGCCGCTCCCTCACTTCGGCATCACCCAGTCAGTTAGGGTCTGTGACGGTTGCTACTCCAAGATGTCTCGCAAGGCGGAGCGCGCGGACAAGGGGCATCGACACTCAGCGAGCATGCACAACCCTCGAAGCAGCAGTGCTCGCGATCACTTCGATGCCGAACTCCAACGCGCTATTCAACTTTCCCTTCAGGAAGTTGGCGCGTCATCTGCTTCCACCAAACGTCCTGGTTATGTGCCTTATCAATCGCAGCCATATTCTCAACCCCCGGAGCCGCCAATCGTGGACCGTACGACCTATCCAAACAGAGAACGCCGACGTTCGGCACCACCTGCAATTGCTGACGAAGATGATGATCCAGATCTGAGAGCTGCTATTGAGGCGAGTTTGAGGGAGGCTAACATGCCGAAGCCCAGCGCACCAACGGAGCTATCATCTACTGCGGATGCTGAGCACCCTTCTTCTTACCCTTCCGCGGTCACCCCTACTCCTTCAGTTCCAAAACTCCCAAACTACGACCTGGAGCCTTTGGAGTCGGATGTTATACTTACGTTCGGTCAGACCGTTGAACAGGTACAAGCACGAGGGGGAGATATGTCGCGGTATCCCGCTGTCAGCGAATTATTTGACAAGGCGAACGGGCTCAGACCTAAGCTTGCAATGAGCTTGGACGATACTGGGAGAAAAGAGCGTGAGTTTTTCTTCCCCATCTTTAGATCCACATGAACCCGTGCTCGTGCTCACATCCATGCGACCTCAGAAATGTTGTCGGAGATGCACGAAAAGCTTTCACAAGCTGTCAAGCTCTACGATAAACTGCTTACAGATCAGCTTTCCCACTCGACTTGGCGGCGCACATCTCCGGAGCAGACACGAGCCACGCTTCCTGCTGCGGCACCAGTTTATGCACCCAATGGGTATGCCCAGAGCCAGGGGCCGAATGGATACACCCAATGGGCTTCCTCGTCATCTGGATATGCTCCGGCTCGAAGTGATACGGTTCCATCCCAGGCTCCACAATCGCCTATTTCTCAGTATGCCCCTCCTCCGCCCCCACTGGCAACCACGGCTGGGCCCTCGTACTCCCACCATGCATATTCCAGCAAGCCTCTTGCAGTTGCACCAGAACCCCATCGGCAGATGGCATCACCCCCCGTCCTGCCAGTATCTTCGCCGACGTTGCAACCACTACCTTCCGGTGGTTACCCAGCACAAAGCTATCAGCCAGTTTCCATACCGCAGGTAATGCAGCTTGGAGCAAACATGGGTACAGTGGGCCAAAGTCAGGGATTTGGTACACAAAGCGGCCTTCCTCCTCTACCTGAATCTCAACCGCAATCCGTCGCACAACCTTCTGCCGCCTCTCCAGCACAAGCACCTCCCCTTGCCCCAACCTCTCCCGTTCTTCCTACTTCCCCTACCTCCCTCGCACGCTCCCACACGCTTGCTTCTCGCTCCTCCATCGCCTCACCTCCCCCACCTACATTGCCACACTCATCACTTGCGCGAGCATCAACGGTCTCGTATGCCCAATCTGCTCATCCGTACACACGGTCCTACCCCCATGCACAACCATTGCACACTACCCATCCTCCACCTCCCCAGCCCTCACTCCCTGCATTCCCTACCCCCCCAACGAGTACACCTCAGTCGTATGACCTGTACGCACCGTCCGCACCGTCTGCTCCACCGCAGGAACGAAGAGAGGAGATGTTGATCGAGTTGTAAGACTAGGAGAGGTCGAGGGTGTTATAATGGTATGGGATAGATTGGATAGGGTTGGTTGGGTGTTGTTTCTTGGGACGTACATATCTATACACTCTAATATCGATGCTGGAGGTGACTGTGAAATTCTGTTCGTTTGACGCCAACTTGGGCTGCCCGAACCAGACCTTCGTGATCAGAAGAGGTCAACTAAAGCAGCTTTCACCTAGTATTCCGGCCCGGCCCGTTCCCTCCTTCCTGACTTGATCTTGGTCTATCCCTCACGAGGATTGACATGATGTACCACTAGGTTTACTTCATGGGTGGCACCCGCACGTATTAAACAATGGGCCAAATATGTTTCCTGGGCTTTTTTTTCCATGCCCAAGTGGCACAGTTTTATATACGAGCCGGACAAAGTCGTGATGGTTGTTGACAATCGGAGTTGTTTTGGGCACTTTGATCTTCGCGTCGGTTGGCCTTTCATTTTCACCCTCGACATCGATCATCGCAACACGTTATGACTTCAACATCTCGGCCTTTTTCAGGTCAATCGTATGGAACCGCTGGGAGTACAACGCGTCTTTGGACCGCACAATCGCGATCGGGAACGACCCGCCCAGGAACTGCTCGCCCTCAGACAGCCGCGTCGACAAGACATGAAGGTAGCTATATAATCGCTCTCGTGGAAAGCCGTGGTGTAGCACACGAGGTGGGCATCGCTGCGATGGACAAGGACACTGGACGCGTGATGTTAGTCCAGGTAAGGCGAAAACGTCCTACCGAATCAATCCCTCGTCACCCGTCGAATGTACACCGCGTGATCGTATGAGCTAACGTCGACGAACGCGAAGCTCGCAGATTGCCCGACGTATGTGAAGACGCTACACCAGATGCATGTTCATTATCCGTCGCTCGTTCTCGTCCCCGATACGTTCGTTGCTGCCACGGACGCGACGTTGGCTTCCGCTGGGAAAAAGCCTCTGACCACTTCATTGTTGGTTCAATTTATCATGGACGAATTTTCCAACGTGCCAGTGGAACCCGTCGCGCGAAAGTACTGGAATGATGGCGCAGGTGAGTCACTTGTGCACCCCCCTCCCGATGTTGTAGCCGGCAATAAGCTACTTCAGGGATGGACTTTGTCACGCAGTTGTGTGCCGAAAACGACGAGCGCGCTGCAACCCTCGTCTCTGTGTCAGACAAGTGCAGCATATATGCGTCTCAGATACATATGTTATCCTAACACCGACGCATAACAGGTACTACGCGCTCTCAGCAGCGTGTGCGTTGTTCAAACATGCAGAATATCGTTTGAATACGCGTTTTGCGGAGGGTTCTCTCCGCATACGATATGCTTCCGTCGAAGGCACCATGTTGATCGATCCAGAGACGGCGAGGAACCTCGAACTCGTCAACAATGTCATGCACAAGAAATCGTCTCATACGCTCTTTGGGTAATCTCGCTAACGTACTTGCGCGCTACCGTAGCTAGGTGGCTGATCGATCGACTTGCGCTTTCAGTGTTCTTAATCATACATATACGGCCATGGCATCTCGCTTATTGCGTACAAATATCTTGGCACCGTTAACAGGTATTTCAGTTGTTGGGATGACTGATAATCATGAATAATCTTGCGTTTTAGGTCTCGAGGCTATCGATGCACGCCTCGACGTTGTAGCGGGTAATCCATATACTTTGTTTCAAATCCCTATCTTGACTTCCGTTTAGAGCTGGTGCAAAACGAAGACCAGTTCTCTGCGATACGTGATGCCCTCAAATATCTGAACAAGCTGGACTTTGATAAGTTGATATCATCGGTCAGAGACTCAGAAGATCTCGCATCAATGTCGTGCTGCCGCTTACATCTTCTGTCGCTCAGCTCGCAGCCTTCGAAGTTCGTCCGTCGAACTCTGCAAAAGCTGCGTCCGCTCGGGTTTCACAGATGCTTGGTCTCCAGAGTGTCGTGCGGAGCTTGCCTTTCTTGCAGAAGGCTTTGTCGAACAGCAAATCTCAGCTGTTGCGAATTATTTATGAGGTAAGTGCCCCGAGGTGCTCGGCGCGAGGGCAAATTTAAACTGATTTACCAACAAGATGGTCTCGGATAACAGACTTGCGCTCATAGCCGACCTTGTCGCGGACAATTTGAATGATCAAATCGGTTCTAACAAGGTCTTCGATTATACTGAATGTTACTCCAACTTCTGACCTTGCATCTCAGGGGGGGTTGGCAGCCGCCAACGCTCGGGTATATGCAGTGAAGGTGCAAAACCTTTAGGATAAGTCGATGACATGCTTACATTGACCCTTTTAGGCAAACCGTAACCGTCTCCTTGATGTTGCCCGGGAAACGTTCAAGGAGAACGTGGGCGATATATATCAGTTGAACACTGCTCTGTCGGAAAAGCACGGCTTGCCTTTAACCCTGGTCTATCAAGAGAGCGGTTTCATTTTTGCGTTGAAGAAAGATGAATTGGAAGGAGAGCTTCCCAAATGTTTTCTGAATGTTTCGGCGCAGAAGGGAAGGTGGTTATTCTCAAGCATGGAATTGGTATGTACATTCCTACGTTGGAGTTCACGAAGATGAATTGGCTCCGATTGGACACTCTCACAGAAGAAGATGAATGCGCGGATGAAGGATGCACTGGACGAGACCTTGATTCTTAGTGACAAGTGAGAATCCGTTCGTCCAAGTTCCAATCCGTTCTGAAGTTATCCTGTAGGATCATCCAAGAGTTGGTTGTCGAGATCTTGTCGTACTCGGGTGCCCTGTATACTGCGTCGGAAGCGGTGGATATTTTCATTTTCCCTCTCTTCATCGCTTCTCACTTTTTTTGGGGGGGGCAGGTTGCCTCGATTGATCTGCTTTGGTCGTTCGCGCATGCAACTATCAGTGAGTATCGACCTTGTGATTGAGTTTGTGTTGATTATCGTGATAGTGAGAAACTACGGTATTTGTCCAGTATTGTACCAAGAGAAACCCGCTTGATCGACTTGTGCAATCGGGTAGTCCGTCCTGAATTTACAGGTACTCTTGCAGTCAAGTCTGGTCGGCACCCGATTCTGGAAACTGTTCAAGCTGCCGGAACGTTGGTCGCGAACGACATTTATTGTTGTGATGCGTCTCATTTCCAAATCGTTCAAGGACCAAAGTTAGTCCTCGTCGTTCTCTGAGAGGAACTGACGAAATACGTTGCCACCAGCATGTCTGGTACGTTTGTCATCGTTCCCAGAGGACTTGCCATATTTTTTTTTCAGGAAAGAGCACATACCTTCGTCAGACTGGTCTCCTTGTGATCATGGCCATGTGTGGTTGCTTCGTTCCTGCTGACTACGCCAGCTTTCGGTGCGCTGTCTGCTTTAAGCGTCCTCGCTACCCAGGGAACTAAGGTATATTTCAGTATTCACGACGCCCTTTTGTCACGTCTATCCAATGACGACGATATGGAGAAGAGTCTGAGCACGTTCGCCAGCGAGATAACTTCTTCAGCAATGATCTTAGGTATGTATACGCGCTGTGCGGCGATTGACGCCAACGCCTCTTGGATAGGCCTCGCCACACCTAGAACTCTTGTCCTGGTTGACGAACTTGGCCGTGGTACTTCTCCTTACGAGGGTGTTGGCATGGCACATGCCATTGCAGAGGAACTCATCAAGATCAAGGTTTGTTTATGATTGATATGGGACGGCACTAATTTTTCTATAGTGCTTCGTCTTGTTCGCGACGTTCGTGAAAATCTTCTTCGGTATTGTTCTCCTAATTCTGACGTTTAGTAGGCACTTCCATGAGTTAGCAACGACCTTATCTAGGCAACCTTCGGTGGTGAGGTAATGGTTACATTTCCCAAATGTGTCTCGGAACTACTGAAGCTCTTCAGCCTGCACCTTTCAGTTCAGGTATGTCACATTCGTTCTCAAACACCAATTTGATAACCCTCACATCTATCAGCGAACGCGGAGATCCGCATCGAATATTGGCATGGTGTTCAAATACAAGTCGGTGGCTTCATGCAAGCGCTACTGCACGTTTTCTTACTCCAGCATAGAATAATGGATGGCGTTCCCGAAAACTTGGATCATTATGGTTAGCTTTGGTGATCCGTCGGATTGCTCAAATGATTGTGCAATATCAATAGGGCTTGAATTGGCTCGACTCGCTGATCTCCCGAGCGATGTTATAGAGGAAGGTAAGAGGGTAGCGAAAGCACTTGCAGACTTGCATGCTCGGAGGGAAGAACAGAGTCAGACCAGTATCTTGGCAATCCGTCGCCGAGCCGTCGTGAAGGTGCGTGCAGTTTATCCAATTCAAGCAGAGAGGACTCATCCAAGGGGACGCGGTCTAACATAAGCTCCGCTCTCAACTCACACAAGCCCTTGATTACTCCGCGCTCCCTGATGAGGAATTGGTATCGTATCTCGCTCGGTTTCAGAAGGATCTGATTCAGGTTTTCCACGAGACCTCTGTTTGACTGATTTTCAATTTCTCCTTTGTACTCACACGTCTGTGGCTGCCAATCGATCTGCAAATTTTCCCTTTCTCCTCGCACGGAGCTTGGCGTTATCAAACCGACGACGAGATAAGACAAAGTGATCGAGGTTGCTGTCAGGATTACGGCATCACCTGTTCATGTCAAGCCTACCCCGCGTCTCGCCCCGGACCTTAGCCATCCCATTTATCGACCTGGCTTTCCTTGCATATCTAACTGGGCTGTAGTAACGCTTGATACGTCCCGATTGGTTGGCTCCACCCATATTTACCGACGTCGAATGTTCAGGCATAGTTCTGCTGTACCAGTTCCGCTCTCTTCCCGTTCTAGTTGCGCTCTCGAGTTGACCTCTATCCCCCCCAGTGACAAGGACTATGGGTAACTGTCTTTCACATTCCCAACGAACTGAAACTACCTACAAGAACGAATCTGAGAAACGTGACATCGCTTCGGGAGCGATACCGTGCCCAGTACTTCCCATTCAAGAGCCAACACAGTCGTTTTGGACGTTCCCGCCATCTTCCATCGCCACTCACACTTCCAGCGACAGTTTACCCATCCATGCAGACGTCGGTGAGTTCTGGCTTGACAAGCGTTGGTCCCAAGCTCACTCGTGTGTTACCTTGCAGTTATCATTGGGTCCGGGATATCGGGCGCATCGTTCGCGAGGACCTTGCTGACCATTGACCAAGCTCGAAACGATGATAGTAGACCTTTGAGCGTTGTCATGCTTGAGGCTCGGGAGACGTGTTCCGGGGCGACGGGCAGGTGGGTGAGGGTATGACCGACGATCGTGAAATTTCACTGAACGTGGCCACGCTGTCACACAGGAATGGAGGGCATATCAACCCACCCCTATACCACGACTATGAAGACCTGAAACGGAACCTCGGTGCTCGCACGGCCCAGCAGATCATTCGATTCCGACGTGCCCATTTAAAAGTGTTGGCGGAAGTTGGAGCGGAAGAGGCGTACGATGCTGACTGTCGGGAGGTGCAATCCGTGGACGTTTTCTTCGACGACACTGTTTTCGTCGAGGCGAAGAGAAAGCTGAGTATCTACAAAGCTGAAATGCCACAGGAAGCCAGCACGTATCACGTTTGGGAAGGGGAAGAAGCTCGAATGGTGCGTGTGATGATTGGCTGATGAATCGGATGCTCGTTCCAACTCTCGTCATTATGATAGAAATTCAACCTATCATCGCTGGCTGTAGGTTGCATCACGACACTTGCAGGAGCTGTACATCCCTATCGATTTGTCACCGACATTCTTTCACGTCTCCTGGAAGAATATCCTAAATAGTGAGTATATTGCTCGCAGTCTAAAATGTCTTCTTACTCACCGGTGCCTCCTTGACCGAGCACTGTGTAGCTTCCAACTCTTTACGCACACACCATGCACCTCGATCACCGAGCCCTCGTCTACAAATCCCTTTTACGCCTTGACCACGCCTCGCGGACAGATTACCGCTTCACATGTCGTCCATCTTACGAACGCATATGTCAGTGGACTCGTGCCAGGGCTTGCCAATGTCGTGTACAGAGTGCGAGAGACGATGAGTGCACAACGTCCTGGCCGGGCACTTCAATTCCAAGGACTCGACGATAACGACCAGGGAAAGCACGGACGACGATCCTATATCTTCTATGACAGCCCTTCCACGAAAGGGTTCGACTACCTCACACAACTCTCCGATGGTGAACACGAGCTCATGTTCGGTGGCGGTCTTGAGGCGGTGCCTGATCCGAATGTTAACAGAGGACCTGACTGTAGGATGGTGAAGGAATGGGGTGTGTATGACGTGCATAGTGCGGCCCATGTTTCAGGGGCACTCCCCGTCTACTTCGGAGCTAGGAACTGGGGAGCTGAAGGTATTTCTGCGGTCGACTCGGAATCCGATGGCGCGGGTGAAGATAGCCGGGTGGGAGCTCAAATTCCCTGGGCGGCCGGAAGGGTCAAAGCCCTTTGGAGTGGCGTTCTGAGCGTTTCGGTGGACGAATTCCCTTGGGTGGGCCGAATCCCCAGTGCCATTTCAGGCCGACGTTCGCCTTCAGGAGTGGTACGATCCCCAAACAACCAGGGTACGAGGATGACCAACTCTGGTGAATGGGTCGCAGCTGGGTACTCTGGCGAGGGAATGGTACACGCATGGTTATGTTCGCGTGCGGTTGCATTGATGGTTCTGGGACTCGATCGTGCAAGGGATGTGGAGACTGAGGGAGTGTACGGCGCTGGGCAGAGCGTTGAGGAATGGTTGCCAGCTTGTTATCATATCACGGAGTCGCGCTGGAGGAGGGCGTGCAAGGATTTGAGGTATGGCAAGGGCATGGTTGCGCGGGGAGGAGCGGGTAAGATGAAGGTTTATGCGGGTGTTTGATGTCGAATTGTTTAATACCCTTCGACTGGTACCATATGTAGTACGCCTTAGTCTTTGCTTGTACTTACTGTATGTTAATTCCTTAATCGGAGGAGATGAGAACCGCCTGCCTCAAAAGGTAAGACCGTCCGGGCCGTTGCGGCCCCGACCTCGCACTCCATTCTTCACCACGATGACTTACATCCGACTAGTTCTGTTTGTATCGACTCGACCCGTAGGATCTAACTTATGCTCCCTTACAGACGACATCGGATATAGTCTCGAAACCGGTCTAGGAAGAGTCTGCGTTCGTTTTGGTCGCCGGAAGCTCCCGGAGCGTTGACCAAATTGAACGTCTCATCGGATAAAAGATCGCATAGTTCGCTCTAAATTGCTCACCAGTTTATCACCCACTTCAATTGCCTGGGATCCAGCTCCCGTCGCGTACATCCAAGAATCCAGGTGCGAATGTTTTTATCCTTCCATCACAGCGAGCTTGGTATGTCTCTTGAGTCGATATTCCTACAGTCGAAAAGGCCATAATGCATACGTTTGACCGCAAAACTTCGGTTCTACTGCATTGCTTGCAATATCATGTCCTCAATCAGAAAGATAAATCCCCTCTGATTTTGACCTCAAAGTCGTGCATTGTGGCCTTTTCTACTGTACAATACCTCCTTGAATATATTCCTTAAGGCTCCTTCCGCAGCTACATTGCAACAACGAGAATTTTCCTTTGTCACAGGACAGCGCTGGGAGGCATCGTCAGAAGCGGATGGTTATTGAGGATGCGCCTACTTACATAGAACTGTGAGAGTGAGTCAAAGTTTGGGACGAGGAAAGGTCGCCGTATACCATCCCTTCACCACGTTGACTCTCTCCGACAAGTCCTTCATCTCTTCGCCCATCACTTGGTACGGGATTTCTAGCTCGGCGAGGATTTCTCGGAAGAGGTGGAAGGAGCGTTCATGTTGTTCCAAGCTACGCACGCCATCGTCAACGACCCATTCTGGTACCAGTCCAAGCAGCAAGAACTTGGCCTTCCGATATCGTTGAAGCGCATGCTGGAAGGTAGGATCTCTGATTAAGACGCTTTTCTTGTGTTGTGCCTGACGCTCGTCTTTCGCTGTCAAGGCCGCGTATACGATTGGGTCGACGCCCGACCTATCGCTCAGAATAAGGCTCGCGTTTGCTCCTTGTGTCCTCGACAGGACCTCCACTTCTCTCTCCATTTGCGCCAACATAATCGCCATCTGCATCTCTATCGTATCAACATTCGCTCTACTGAAGCCTTGCTGTTTCATGACTTGGCGTGCTACTTCGGTGATATAGCACCACGAAGGTACATTCAGGGATTGCGCAACCGCATTGCAAAGCGTCGTTTTTCCTGTGGAAGCTGGGCCGACGACATACAGTTCGGTGAACGGCAATTGATTGTCGAGCATGACTGCGAGTATTGTTGAACGGGCTTAGTTGGTGTTGGTGGTGGGAACCTATAGTCGGTATTTCCTTTCTAAACTCGCTCTGTAGGTGCCGCATCGACTTCTATCCTTCCATCATTCCGCCATCATCTACCCACGGCACGCCACTGCGACTTTCTATGTACACGCTCCTCGCAAATCCTGCTCAAGACCAGGACTCTTGGAACTTTACTGTTCCAACCAACCGCGTTACCTTACCAAGAAGGCGAAACGAAAATAATATTTACGGCAAGTTCATCAAGTTCGCTGCGGAGGCCATCACTCTGGAAATTTCCCAGTTTCCGAGTAATCGCATCCTCAGAAGCGATGACCCGACAAAGTTCCTACTTGTATCGTTCGAAAAACTACGTTTTCCTGAGGGTGGTTTGCGAGTCACTGCAGACTACATCACTCGGCTGATGAAAGCCGGTTTATCTCTCAATGGCGTGCAATATCGCTTCTACCATCACAGTAACAGTCAGCTGGTAGGCGGTGGATTATCCTCGTGTTACAGAGTTCCTGACACCTATCGCAGCGGAGCAGAACCTGTTTCATGCGCGAAGCCCACAATGATGCCGAACTCGACAACAGGATCTACGTTTTGGGGGATTTCGGAAGAATCATGAATGCAGCGAAACGTAAGTCTTCCCGGGCGTCGGACTATGCGTCAAGACTGACCACGCACGCTTTTTAGGTGCTAAACGTATTGGCCTCTTGTTCTCTGCTGCGGAACTCGACATCCAGTTGGATCCTAACCGGATCGCCGACATCGATGACATTGAAAATTCGGACACCGTTTTCTCTGATGGGTGTGGTCTTATGGCCAAACATTGGGCGGTTCAAGTTAGCAAAGCAAAACGGATTATATTTCGCAACCAGCGCTACGTCCCGAGCGTTCTCCAAATCCGGTATGTCGTTACACCCCGAAGGTCCCTCGTCTAACAGCGAGCTTCATAACTTAGGTACTTGGGATACAAAGGTGTGTTGATGATCCACCCCGAAATGGACAAGGAGAAAAAGTACCTCGCCAAGTTTCGGAAGAGCATGAAGAAGTTTACGACGACTCAAGACCACTCGTTCTCGGTGGTGGGGTATTCGAAGCCTTACGCGTTCGGGCGTCTGAACAACGACATCATCGTCCTCCTCTCTAGCCTCGGTGTCACCACAGAAAAGCTTGAAACCAAACAAAATGAATACTTTCAGTGGATCGAGGAAGCCTCCACGGATGTGATCAAGGCGATTGATTTCGCTTCTTGTCTCGAGCAATACGACCTTGCAGAACGTGTCCTTTTGAATGGCCTGGACGATCGCATTGTCAGTGCGCAAATCCGAAAGGCTCAGATGGCGGAAGTATCGCAGTTCCTGAAGAACGAGAAGCCAAGGGCGCGAATGATCATCCACAAGTCACGTCTCCTCTTCGGCGTTTGCGATCCTTTCAAGGTTCTCAAAGAAGGTCAGGTCCATATCCGAATTACGTCCCAGAAAGGGGCTACAACGCCGATCAATGGGGATGTCCTTGTGGTCAGAAACCCGTGCCTTCACCCTGGTACGACTAACTCTTATAATCCTGGAACTGCCAAGGAATTCTGACGCGCATATAGGTGATTGTTTGAAATTGCGGGCTGTCGCTCATCAGAGCTTGGATCATCTGGTCGATTGTATCGTTTTTGCTTCTGTTGCGAAACCGAAGCATCAGGCTGCGCCCGCGATGAGTAGCGGAGGCGATTTGGATGGTATTTCCACCAATTTATCTTCTGTCAGTAAACTAACAAATGCTTGTAGGTGACAAATTCTTCGTATGTTGGGACCCAGACGTGGTTCCCCCTCGTGTACACGAAGTGAGTATCTGTCAGTTATCCCGTACCGGAAGTATCGATTTGATATGCTATCAAGTCCTACGACTATCCACCAAATAAAGAACGTCCTGGTGGAAATGTCACGAGGCAAGATCTAGCCAACCATTTCGCAATGTACAATAAGTGAGTCGTTGCCTTTTCTTACCATCAGGTCCGAAGTCTCTGAAGGTTTTGAGAACAGCGTCGGACTCGCCAAGGTCACTAAGCTACACCAGCAGTGGCTTCGATGTAGTCCAAAAGGCGCGATGAGCGCTGAATGCCAGGAGCTCAATGCTTTGCATTCTCAAGCTGTAGATGGAGCGAGGGTTACTATTCCTGAAAGGTTACGCAAGCCTCCATCCCCGGAGGGTAAATTCGTATTGGACGTCCTTGCAGAAGCTGCAGAAAAATTCCGAACCCGCTTTACGCAGCAAGTAGCGAATGAACTGGACCCTGCTACGACCACCCCCGAAGACGCCGAAGATGTTCTCGCTCAACTTTTCAAGAGCAAACTGAAAGCCATCTCCGAATACGAACTATTCAACATGGCGGTGGCTTTCGCCAGGAAGTTCTCCATCAACTTGTACGAGTTGAAGCCCTACATCGTTCACCTTGACTTTGGCGCATTGGCTTCTCACGAGAAGCACGTCATTAGCACTACTTTGGGACTTTCTCCCGCTGAACATCGCAGGATGTGGAACTCGCTGCTAACCTCTGATATCTTGTCGGCTCGGGATATCCAACAACGCCAGCTCGATCGGCCGTTGTCTATGCAGCGATTATACTCATCACAAGAGAAAACCACGGCCACATTTTTCCAATACCTACAGATCGCAATGGAGCAGTTCACGCGAAAGTTGCTTATCCTCCAGGTACATTGATCATTCCTAACCATACCATTCAGTCCCAATAGTCTGCCCTTTATCAGACAGATGACCGCTTTGCCGTCGGAATCTTCATCCGAGGGACGACACTTTGGGATGAAGATCCCGAAGTCGACGACAACGTTGTTGTTTGTTCCTTCATGCCGAAGGCTTCTGAAACTATGTCTGTCTACCGCCCTTGCACCGTCGGATACCGTTTGCATTGCAGCGATGGTAACTTGCAATTGTATAACAAGAACCGTGCGGACACATTCATCTTCATCGCTCGGTCTCGTGAGACCGGTCAGGACGTCCGCACTAGCATTGCCTTGCAAAAAATCTCGAAGCGGGTTGGACAGGCACGTTCGTATCGTCTTCACTACGTGTTATGTCCTGAATATGTTTCCAGCAATTGGGACGATTGAACAAGGCTCCGGTAACCTCGATCGAGATACATGTCATTTCAAACCGGGACAGGGTTGCCCACCAATTATTCGATATGTATTGGGAGCAGTAAGTCAATCCCATTGGTTTCACTGACCGTTCCTTGACGGACTGCATTTCTAGCGTACAGACCGAGGAATATGTCGGTCGGTTTGCCAGAGAGCTGACTTCGTATAACGTGAAATCCGTTCGGGATGTGGATTGGTCAACTCACCCCGGATGGTTGAAGGACCTATTTGTGCCAAGGGTCCCGGAACTCATGTTCAAACAACTCTTGTCGGACCTCACTCTCGAGCAGATGCAGACTGTGATGACCTTGGCTCTCCACCATCGCGCGGACAATGAACTGTACTGGACATTCGATTACATCATAGCTTTACAGCCCCTCCAGGTGGATATTGTCAGCTCTTGTCTCGACAGAAACCCGGCTCTCGTCTATGTTCTGCTGAAACTGCATCCACCCACGGAATCTCTTCTTCTGCCAGACCACCTTGCACCTCTCCAGGTAGCCATCGTGCGGGCAATCCTTCGGGCGGCGAACACGTTGGGAGTTGCCACTCTCGTTGCCTTGGAGAAGATCGCTCAGTCCATAAACAACATGGGAACTAGTCAGTACGTCGAATTGCTCATGCTCGCAGCATTGAGCATTCGGCCGAAGACGCTTGTCCAAGAGACTCTTCTCGTGCTACACGAGTCGACCTTGGCATCGAGAGAAGGATCGCCTGCGACAGCGTACCTCCATAAACACGCCCTTGCTATCGCGTTCGATTGTGCTGAGGAGGCAGCTGATACATGCCCTTGCGACGACACGGGCAGGCCTCGGAACACGAAGTCGTCTTACCCTGTGCTGAAGCTTCTCTCAGAGGACGAGCGACACGTTGATGTGCATTTCAGAGTGGATATGGCAGTGCCCATTCGCCTTCATTCGCATGTTCGACTGCAGTGCGTCTCGGACCCCGACAATGCGTTTATTGATCGGTCGGTTCTGGATGGGGTTGTGACTAAAGGGACTCGTGGAGAGATTACTGTTGAACTTTTCCATCCCCTTCCACCAGAGTTTGCGGAGATGCAATGGAGGATATATGATGCTAGCAGTCTCGGTAAGCTCGAAGTGTCTTGTTCGGGTGATCAAAGCTGACACTAGTTGTCTTAAGCAACATCGAGAGCGATGATGGATGCGGTGACAAAGTTGTGGGAAGAATCCGAAGAGTGCTGTAGCATCTACGAAACGATCGTCGTGCCGCCGCCCCCTGCGAGCTGGGTACCCGGCGAAGATGATCCGCAGCTGGAAGAGGATGAGTTGGAGGGGACAGAATCGATGAATCCCAGTCAAATTGCTGCGATCAGGTCGAGTTTGGCACCGTTGTCGCTGATTTGGGGACCGCCAGGTTAGGTGCATTTCGAGTATAAAGACTGGAAACTGACATCTATGCTCATTCAGGAACCGGGAAGACGACGGTGGTCGTTCAAATTCTTCGTTATCTACTACGCAAATTCCCTGACTGCAAAATACTCATGACAGCCTCTACTCATAATGGTAAAATCTTGACTTCTGGCGGCAGGGCTAAGCTGAATCAGTTCAACAGCCGTCGACAATGTCTTGGAGCGCTTTCTCGAGGTGAACAAAGAACACCGACTCCTCTCTGACGACCTCATCCTCCGTGTGGCAACTGACCACTCCAAAGTCAACAAAGCACTTCAGAGTTACACGATCGACGCCAGGGTCGGAGGGGATATGCATGAAAACAGTCGTCTCCATCGACAGGCACAACAGCGTGTCAACGCGGCACGCATCGTGTTCACGACGTGCGCAGGCGCTGGGTTGGGAACGCTGCGCAAAATTGACTTCGACACCGTCTTGATTGACGAGGCGTCCCAGATCACGGAACCATGTGCACTCATCCCACTTGTTAAAGGCTGTCGACGGGCTGTTTTAGTAGGAGATCAGTGAGTAATTTGGGCGTCTTTCATCAACTAAGCTGACATCTTCCTTCCAGTGTGCAACTACGACCGACAGTGAAACCCATGGGCAAGGCGCTCGAATATGATGTATCTCTCCTGGAAAGATTGTACACATCCAATGCCCATCCGGGAACCATAAAGACCATGCTCAACGTGAGTCACCGCCGTGGATCAGAGATGCTTGTTTCTGACCTCTTTGACCATTCTAGGTGCAATACCGTTTTCCGCCGGAGCTTGCTCGCTTCCCGTCGACGGAGTTTTACAATGGAGAGTTGCAGTCCCACATTCAAGACAGCGAGCCGGTCCTCGCTCGGTTGGTCGCTACTACCTTCCCGTGGCCGCGAGCCGCTCAGGGACAGCTTGTGCCTACGGTCTTCGTGCAGTGCTCCTCTGAAGAGACGACAGGATCTGCATCGAAAGGCAACGAGGGACAGGTCGAGCTCGCTGCACGAATCATCTCTATGCTTCAGTCCTCCTCCAGTGTTCCACCGGCCGCATCGGATGCGGGTCGTGGCGAGGAGCGACGACCAGACGTTAAACTCAGCATCGCGGCGCTCTCGCCATACACAAAACAAATCTCTCTCCTCAAAGGCGCGCTCCCATCCTCCGTCACCTGTGCGACGATCGATTCATTCCAAGGACGCGAGAGCGACGTGATTGTCTTTTCGACCGTGCGGTGCAATGTGACAAGGGATATCGGGTTCGTGGATGATCCGAGGAGACTGAATGTGATGTGGACGAGAGCGAAACTGGGACTCATCATCATTGGCGACAAGGCGACTATGACAGAGATGAATCCGTTGTGGAGGAGGGCCATCGAGTCTTGTACTGAGGTTACTCTGCCGCCGCCAGCAGAGTAGGGAGCTCATGTACACAAAATGGTATACCACTTTGATATCAATGCGAGATTTGATTTTTAGCTGGGAGACAACCCTTCCACCTCCCAAGCCTCAAGGCGATTGAGATGATGCTACACCACCCTGATTACATGTAAGTGCGCTAAATTGCGTACGATCATGATGTGTGTTGGCTCCAAATGTCTATATGTGAACAAAGTACGGATGTTGCATCACCAACATTCCGCACTTGACTCGGACTTGGGCCCTGCGCATTGCTTTGTTCCCAGTGGGATGATACCTCTGCCTGCCCTCAGAAGAGGGTGCAGGGACTCGGCCTTGCTTTCGTTTTGACTTGATGACGGAACCAATACAACGTAAGAAGGCTCCTGGCTAGATGTACATGTAGACAGACGTGCCAATGTAGTGCAAATAATTCGTAGCATGGGCGACTAAAGGCCGGACTGAGGGTTACAACGCTCGAAAGCCGTGAGACGCGCTAGGCTAGTACGATCGTCGTGCCTGGGACGACTCCACGAACTGCTCCAGTTGCCCGGCATCCTGCCTCGCGCGGTGAGTATAATGCCTCAACCAACTATAAACAGCATTAACATCTTCCTCGCTGACACCCGAATCCAGCTTTCCATGACCCTTGCGGAGTACCTCCTTCATCAACTTAGCATACGCCTTCCACCTGCTGCCCGCGTCGTGTGCCTCCGGGATGACGACGCCAAAGATGCCAAGTAGACAGTAAGCTTTGTCTGCTTCGACAGTCGTTTCCCGGTACGACATCCACCGCAGTTTCGCCCCGGCATTATCCATGCCAGGCTCGAAATATGTGAGATAACGGGGATCAATGAGAGTCACTTTGGAGATCGTCCTAATCATCGATCCGTCCCTACGGAAGTCTCGTAGGTCTGTGTAAAACGGTTTCCTGTCCGTTCTATAAAAGTGAATTGTGCTCGGCGCAAGGAGCTCTTGAAGTGTCCACCCCCTCGTGAACCACTCGCTCCGCTCAATGGCGTCGTAAGCGGACTTGAAGACGTCCGGGAAATAGACGATCGTGACCGTTGAGCCGCGGTACCAAGCAAACATGCTCGTGATGGACTGCTGAACGTCCTTGTCGCTCGATTTGTCGATGCAGCAAGTGTCGCTCCAGGCCCATCCTACGCCATGCTTACGAGCGATCTGACAGAACCACTGTAATTTGGAGATTCCAGCGGGGGCGCTGAGGGAATAAACGCTCCCGGATATATTGCTCAGAAGCGGCTCGTGTTTTCCCCAACGATGCGATAGCATGGCGTAGCGGTAATACCCCTGGACGGTTGTGGCAACGTCAGAGTAGGTGATGGGTTTAGACTTGAAACCGTTCAGGAGTTTCTGATAGGTTGAGGAAGAACGAAACGCCCCGCTAAGGGACGGGAGGTTCCATCTCTGAGTGGATTCAGAGTAGAGGAGTCCCGTCTTGGTGTTGAACATGCGTTTGGGCAATCGCCTGACGACAGAGGCGAGTTGCCTATTGACAGCCTCAACTAGCTCGTGCTGACTGCGTACGAGCTTGCGATTGTCCGCCATCTCTGGAGGGGCTTAGCATTGTATTGAACGGCGAGCTGGGACGATCAAGCGTACCTGAGTTCGATCAAGCAGTGTAAGCGTGAAGTTAACGTGGGTTAGATGTGCGATGCGGGCTGAAACAAAAAAAAATCAGCTGCATCCTTTTATCACCATCCTCCTTCACTGCAAAAGTCACTAGACCTAGCTAGACCTCGAGAGACACCCTGATTGAGAAAAGCCACACAATTAATAGCTGTGGGAGCCGTTGCAAACATGTCAAAGGTTGCCTTTCATGTTCTTTGTTCGTCGGGAAGACACTGCCCTGTGATGCCGTGATGCCCTTGATCATGAGCCCAATCCCTGAATAAGTTTAAAGCAGTGAGAATATTGTGGATGTGCAACTTGCAATGCCCGGAAGGATACAAACCAGACAGAATTTTCACCTGGAACTTGTGGAAGACACAGCTGGAGACTCGGAGTGTCGGAGGTCGACGAAGACGCCGGGAACCAGACGAACAGCCTAGAACTCCCTCCCCCCCCCTTCTTCCACCCGATAAAATGCATCGTCGAGTATTTCAAAACGAGCCAGGTACTTATATGTCTAGGTTGATATCTGATATGTGATTCATGTAGTATGGTACCGGTGTGCGTATGTCCGAATTCAGGTAGGTATGTACAATCTGGGGATAGGAGTGGTGATGGAGTGAAATCGAATGAGTACAGTTATATAAGTAGTGACTTTGACTACAGTAGTCCATTGCAATGGGGGATGCAATTTCTTTGCTTTCGAACGGCAGAACGGTCAGGCAGACCCTACGATCGATCGATCTCGACGTCTTGCTCGAACGGCCCGCTGCGCAGATATCTCGACGATCTTTCAAACGAACGAAACAAAAAAAAAGAGTAGGAAGAGAAACGAATGCAGGAAAGAAAGAAAAAAGATTGATCGTGGCCCCCCTTGCGACACAGACGAAACACAAAAAAGGTATAACATTACACCTATCTGATTCTGAAGTATCTCTTTGGTAGTTTGAGTCTGTGCGGTGTACGAGGAGGGGAAATGCAACGAGTGGGAAACGGTTTTTGTCAGTTCGTTCGAGCGTTACGGTTCGATCACCGTAATTTCAACAGAAAACGATGTGGGAAATGAAAAAAAGGGGAAATGAAGCGGAAAAGAACGCGGGATGTGGCGTACTTGAATGAAAAAAAGGATGAGGGGGGAATGCAAAGAGTTGAAAGACACGGATCGCTCTGCGATGGGCAGCGAGGATAGCCGCACGCGCATGAAACCGGATAAATGACGGATAGATGGTATCTATTGCGAGAGGGTATCAGATAGGGTTGGTCATTCGCACTGGGGAATAAAACAAGCCTCGAATCCGATTCTCCATCCCATGCCTATAAAGCGCTTAAGGAAATCAGAAGATCGATCGAAAAAAAAGGAGCCTCAAATCGATCCGCATCGCGGGAACGAACAGACGAGAAAGCAACGAAAGAAGAAAAGGAGGATGAAGATTGGATGAAGATTGGATTGGGGTTTGTGTTTGAGGGTGATCATAAAAAAGGAAAAACAAATGATTGGTATAACCGATACCGTTCTTGAAACTGATGGAAAGAAAAGGAAAGAGTATATGCAGACACTTTTTCTCGTCAGGAATGCGCAGCGCCCTGTATGTGCCAAAAATGCCATGTCATCAAGAGTATAACACCAGGTAGAAGACCTTGAAGGGTTGAATAGTGGTAGAAGTCTGTGGGCTAGCGCCTAACAACGACCGAGACAGCTGATATGCAGCGATGGTGATTGATATAATGACGGCATGACGAAAAGCATTAGATGAAGAATTGGGTACTGTGGCGTGCAAAACGGTCAACGTCGACACTCTAAAGTCCATCACGGAATAAAACTCACTGCATCCGACTGCACGCGTGCACCTCCATCTCCTCCATCTTATATGAATTCAGCTCCTCCTTTATCCGCTGTGCCAATTGCGGCGTCAGTCGACTCCAAGTCGCAGGTTCACTCCTCCGATCATATACTGTCGGTGAAAACGTATCGTACACCGACAAATTATTCGCAAACACAAGCTTCTTCGATACTGTCGGACCAGAAGCTGTACGATGTGAAAGCGTCGTGGTAGCTGCCGGAGTCGTCGACAGCACAGGGGCTGAAGAGTTTGGCAACGAGAACAATGCGTGGTGTGGCGACGAGCGTCCAGATTCTGGATCGGAGGAGCAGGACGAGTCAGATGAAGAAGCAAACGAAAGAGCAGGTAGGGAGGGAATGTTACCTCCCGCAGTGCTTGTATTGGCGTTAGAATGTAAAGGCGAATGCGATGGGTGTCGGTGTAGACCGTCGATATGATCCGGGTCCGGTGAGGGTATACGGGCTAATGGTCCTAGCTCGGTCGTTGATCCTGGATGCGAATTGTAAGAATTGGAACGTATGCGATTGAATGCAGGGTTTCCGGATTGGTCCTTGTTGTACGTGTCCTGACTGTAGTTCTCGGCGCCTGAAGTGCAAAAAAAGGTCAATAAAGTACGTTACAGGTGTCCGTCAAGCCCAATAATCACAAGAACCAAAATCACCACCGGAGAGAAATAACGACCGCACGATATATCAAACACTCGATCAGACCAACCTCCCACAGACCCAATCACTTACGCACCTTTCAAGATCCCCTTGGTTGGGGGCCTCGTGGGATCCATGGCTTTCCGCAGAGTGCGTGCCCACTCGATCACCTCATCATCATCCCCTGGCCCGGTGCTCATGCGAACTGTATCCTCTTCTTCCTCTGGCCACGGTTCGTCGTCGTCCCACCCTTCGGAGATATAATTCGAGCCCTGAGGCGCTTCATACCCTGGCGCATGCCCAGCCTCGCTCCCCGAATCAGAATCATCCTCCACCAGGACCCTAGTCCCATCCTCTCCCACCTGTTGTCCTGGCCCAGGACTATCCCCCCTCGACGTCGTCGTACTCCTGTCCCACGTCTTCGGCACTGGTTCACCATGCCCGTTAACGCCTCTTCCCTGCGCCTGAGCGGGAGCCTCAGTAGAAACTTTAGCCCTCGCAGCAGCCTCCGCGTTCGACTTGAGCGTGTGCTGCCTCGCGAGCTTTGCAGCGGGACTTAACCCGCTCAAGCTCGCATCCGACCAATCACCAGTCGACCCACTTGCCCTGTCGAGCTCAGCGACGGCATGCGAGACAGCAGGTTCAGCGGCGCTCCCCTTGCCGTCTTTTTTCTTCTTCTTGGACATCTTGGCCGATGAGCTAGCAACGTCCGCGTCCTCCTTGTCCTTGTCCTTGTCTTTGTCCTTGTCTTTCTTGTCTTTGAACAAGGACGTGATGCCCGCCAACGAGTTTCGTCTCGCAAGTTTCCCGATGGAACCGATCTTACGAATGACGACCGAAGCAGAGGACATGGTCGAGGAGAGCGAGATATTGTCCGTAGACGCATTGATGCGCGAGTTGAACAATGAAGCGGCTCGCGATTTTTTCTTGCCCGGAGGAGCTCCGTTACCAGCTCCATCGACAACAGTGCCAATGGTGCCAGCGGTCATCGTACTCTCAACGTCAGTGTGAACCTCCCCAGCACTCTCAGGAACACTGTTGAGCTTGGAGCTTGCGTTGACGGATTCGTCTTCTTCCTGCAGCGCCTGCGCCGCATTCAAGGAGAGCGCGCGTCGTAAACGAACTTTGAGCCCTCCACTCTTGACGGCACTCGTTCCACCGAGGCCCATGGCAGAGTTCTCGAGCATGGCGGCGAGGTCAGAATCATCTCTCGATATACGTCGATCGGCATGCGCAATCGCGTGCGAGGCCTGCGGGCGGGGTGTGGGAGCCGTGACTGCCTGGCTTGGGGAGGTGTAGGTGGAACCTTGCGAGAGAGGAGAGGGACGTGATGGGCGAGCTTGAGAGGAGTGGGAGGAATGGTGAGAATGCGACGAAGAAGGCGTAGAGTTGGACGACGTTGAAGTCGAACCCGAGGGACGGTGTGCGGTAGCAGTGGAGGTGGTGGAGGTGGTGGAAGAGGTACGGTGGTGAGGGTGTTGATGAGGGGTCGATGATCGAGACCCATTGGCCGCCGTGGCACTTGCAGTGGATGATGCACTTCCGGTGCGTGAACGCGTGGCATCAGTGCCCGAGGGTGGTGATGTTGCTGCTGCGGGTTGTGGAGACGAACCACTCCGGCCACGTACACTCCCCTGGTGCGAGGCAGAACCATTGGCATGCGGGTGCGAGGAACTCTGACCCTGTATGCTGCTTGTACGTGGTCGGTTGCTGCTGTTCCCGTTCCCATGGTTCGAATTACTCGAATTGATGGATGTGGAAGAAGCAGATGCTTCGCCCCTCGCATATGGAGGTTGGAATGATCCTGTATTACGCCAGTCAGTTTCCTGAGCCTGTGGACGCGATGGGGCAGAGTTCTGTGGTCTCCGATAAGGATGAAAACCATCGTACTGCGGTGGGCGCGGTGCATCAGCGGAAGCTGTGCGATGATTGAAAGCTGGGGCATGGTGAGAAGGATGTTGTGCGTGCGGGGGAGGAGTAGGACTTGGAAAGTGGTTGAATAGTTGATTTGGATTGAAGTAATCCGCTGGGGAGGAAGGTGCGGACGAGGAGCCTGCTCGCTGGTTCGGCGGAGCAATTGGGGGGTGTGAACCCAACTGAGCCTGTGCATTGAACATCATTTGTTGATAAGCCCACTGAGCGAGTTGAGCATTCGTGGTTGGATCAAAGTATGGGTTTTGTTGTTGGTGAGGATGGGGAGGGTATGGTTGAGCCGGGTGCTGTTGATGTTGATGTTGATTTTGGTAAAATGAAGGGTAAAAGGGTTGAGCAGATACGGCTGGAGTCCATGAGGGCTGGGATTGCTGCACTGGATAAGGATAGGGCTGTTGTGATTGCTGTTGGATTGACTGTTGCGGATGTATGGGAGAAGAGTGATCGTTTGAGGGAGAAGAACGTTGGCGAGGGATAGCAGCGTTTGAAGATACCTCCATAGTGTGATCTCGAGGGGGATGCCAGTCGGATGGTGCGAGAACGGCCATGGACCAGATGCTAGAAACTAGCTAGCAAAGACAGATTGAGAATCTCGTTATGAGAGGGAGTGATTAACGCAGGCCAGCGACAAAAACAGGCTGGATACAGGACGAAGGACCTGCGATGAAGAAAGAAATGGATGCTAAGAAAAAAAATAAGCTGAGCAACGAGCAAGACAACGGGCAGACTCGCCTTTGGGTGAAGAGAACGAAATGGGTCAGGAGAAAGACTGGTCTGCCACGGTCGTCGAAGGTGTTTGGAGAGAGAGGCGAGAATATTAATGAGATTAAATGGAGTACGACTGAGACCAACACGAGCACGACGGGGAGGACGACGAGCACGACGACGAGCACGATGGCGAGGAGGAGGAGACGGTGCCCTCGAGGAGTGGAACGAATGCGACTCTCCTTCACTTTGCCAGTTGCCGTTGCGGTCTCAACTCCGTTACAGCCACAGGGGACAAACACGCCACAATACCTTGTCGACGACGACGACGACGACGGCGATGGCGGGTATCCAAGCACTAGCGACTATCTCAAGTGTAGATACCTTCGAGCCTTCTTCCTTCCGCCGTTCTGACGATTAAGCTGCGCTTTCGGTTTCAAGGGTGTCCAAGAATACCTCCACCTCGCGACCGAGTGAAAGTACACCCTTGAGTACACCGGAATTAACATCGACCTAGCCGGTCTCCTTCGGAACCATGGCCACGTCCACATACAGTTGGTTTATCGTGACAAACTCGTCTGAACGACTTCTCGTCACTCCACACCGCCCGCCATCGTTGATCGTATGATCCATTGCGCAGCACCTTTGACACGTGTCCCCATCAGTGCCCTGTAATCGGGCCAGACTAACCAGACTTGAGTATGATATTTTGGTATCAATGATGTACATATGATTCATCAGCCCCTCCTGATCACCCCCAGCTACCTCTTAAGTACCCGTTCCTGTGGGTGCGGACACGAGGTTTTGTCCCATGTCAGCTTCTATGTCGTACACCCTTCCGAACAGTTCCCATCCCTTCTATCTTGAATACTTCCGTCTATGCGTTATGCCCTCACACTTGTGACATTGATAGGTCGTACCTTCCCCGCGGTAGGACAATAGCTAGGACCGTTTACTCAAGGAAAGTCTTCCTAACCAGAATCACCCCACCGCCTGCCTTTACATCTTGATAGAATTCGAACGTGCGCCACAATCGTTGCATATCCCTGATTCTCGATGGCAATAGCTCTCGATCGTGATCCTGTCCTGTATCCCGAGCGCTCCGGCTCTTCTCTCATCATAGCCAAACATGCTACCCCTCTACCGGCCAAGCATAACACAGAAACACTATCATGATCATAATATCAGTTCCAGCACAAGATCTCAGGCTACAACACTGGTGCGGCTGTAGAGCAGCCTCGAACGGCCTCACCCTTAAACATAAGTAAGTAACAATATCGACTGTCATATTGTTTATTAGGTCGGTTACTAAGCGTCACCTCGCAGTCACCTCGCCCACTGACATGTCTCTCCGCCTTGCTTTTCACCATTAAGATTGTCAGGAACTGATGAGTTACATCATTCACAATGACATAAATCCACCCGAGTCGGTCTGGGCTCGAAAGGTCACCGTGACTGCGTTGCCAACTCGACTCGCTTTCAAAATTCTTTGAAAGTCATCGAAGGTTGGGGTGATGACGCGCGACGGGTTCTGGACTTGAAGTTGTTTGATATCAATCTTACGTGTTGCTTCCTTGAAAACATAGTGTCATTCCTGTCATCCTGTATTTACTGTAAGTCAGTGGCGCGTTCGGTATCAGCGCCCACTGTCACGGTTCAACTCAAAGAACGCAACCGAAACCTTGCCCACTATTGATCAGTAATAATCTCTGCATCAGGTGTTTTGCTTCAAGTTGCCCCGTGCCCATCGCGCTGGGTCAATATCAACTTCATTTGGGTGGGCCCCAGTGGGTGCGCGCGGGGCCCAAAACTTTTAGTCAAAGGCGAAACAGGGGCTAAAGTGACCATTTACGAGGAGAGTTCCAACGTTCATATTTTACCAATGCGTTTTGTGGAAATGATGGCCCGACAGTCCCAGAAGCAGCTTCCTCCAGCCAGTGTCACTCGGTACTCGATTTCAATGATCACGCTTGATGCTCCCCGCAAACATTTCGCTCGGACTTACGGACTTTCGAAATCCCATCATAAACTAATCAGCAGCTAGGCTATATCATCTCCCAAGTGGAGGGCGAGCGACTGTCTTCATCCCGACTCTTGGGATATCATCTCAGGATCTACTTAGTGCTCAAGATTCCACCCGATGACTCGATCTTCCTTGAAATAAATTTTCATTGAACTTTCTTTCTTACACTTGACAGGTTATGTTGTAGGACGAGTACCTGGCTATAGCCTGAGAGAGTTGTTGTTGGCCTTTTCCCCCAACTTCATCGCGACTTGGCAATGCACAAAAACCTAAAATCCATTTCTATTCGAACTACGTGATGGCCCGACAGAACTTGAATCAGTCCTGAACACGATCCTTTCTTTGGGGTTCTGAAGCCGTTGGAGTGATGTATTGAATGTCACTGGTTCCCATTCAAAGCAGGAGTGGGATTCCATGATATCAGGAGGTAATCCAAGAGGGCGTTTCTGCCGGAACTTAAATCTATAGGTCGTTAGGCGTTCCAATCCGTGCGCCTGCATTCAACCCGCTACTTACCCCAACTTGGGTAAGTAGCGGGTCCACGAACCTGTGTTGCATCAAATTCCACTTGGTATTTGGGAATTTGCGCGCGTCGATCCCGGGCCGTTCCTCCTCCCCGTCGGGACGCTTTCAATGTCGTCTGCGACTCGCTAAGCCAAGTGGATGGATACAGTTTGATTTCTCACACATTGCAGGAAGAAAACGGCTGCAGCCAAGTTCGTGATCCCCTGGGCTCAGATCCATTGGGGTAGAATGATGCCGTCAACCAGGTCATGTTATTCCCGAAGTTATGCGGTATTAAAGCAGCTCCGTCACTGAGCACTGAGCAGATCCCCCGCTACTACACGCTCAGAGCAAGCACGCGACATTTTGTTGTATCAGGATGTCTTCAGACTCGGATGCAGCAGCAGATTTGGCGCCATGTTTTGGAGGTTAGGTTTCACATCATATCCACTCACGACTTCGAATCATTTGATCCGTCTGACAAACATTACCAGGATATGTTGGAGCTGCTGTGTTCGCCCGATCTCTCGCTGGGTGCTGACCCTTAAACTGAGAATCATCAACAGGTTGACTGGAGTATCATTGGGCCAAGGGTTAGCGTACATTCGATGGTTTCCTTCCGAGAACAGATCACTTAAAACAATGGTAAATCACTCGTTCGCTGTATATCCTCACCGTGCTAATGAGTTTAGGTCTTGTGTATTCTGTGCGCACCATGACATATTGTGAATCCTAGTTCGCGGACTCTAAACCAAGTACGACAGATTCGCGGACTGCTTTCAGACAGCGATGACACTCTCAATTGCGTGGATTCAATTTATTTCGTGCCGTAGGAACGACTCATACGATTGCACGGTCGAAAACACTTGGTGAGCTCACCTCGCTCTGGCTGTGTGAAGGTTGTCTACGAGACTCACCGACGGTGCAGGCAATCTCTTGTGAGGAAAATCAACGGCCCTTAGCCCGTTTTACGCCTCACATTCTTTACTGTGACAGACAGCGGTGCCCACAGCAGTAAGTCTCGTTCTGATGCGCGAAGCGACGTCTGAATGGCTTTGATTAAAAAGACTCTGACCACGTTTGGTGTACAAGTGTAAGCTTCTTGCAGAAGCCAGTGTGATGTTGTCTCACACTGGTTGCCTAGGTTTTATTGCCACAGGGTCTGGATAGGTCAGTACCTCGTTCCTTGGAGTTCCTTGACTTTACATGTTGCTTCAGTCAGTGGTAACAATCGAATTGTTACTGGCTTAGTGGTGTGTGCTGTTTATTCATTCTTTGCCCCGACGGGTGTCCACAACTACCGTCATCAGGGTCTCTTTGCTGGAGCCCAGCTGAGTAAGCACTTTCGTACCCTAATGATCCGCAATCTCGATCTTACTCGGCACAGCTTTAGGAGCAAGTGAGTTTCCTTTCGACAATGGGCCCTGTACGATTTAATATACACTTCCTTGTCAATCATCAATTCCGGAAGTATTGGCCGGTGTCTTGTAAGTTCTCTTTCGAATGTTCGTAATTTTCTCTTCCCACACCCCAATCAGAATCGCAAGTGGGAAAGTTGCTGTCCTGTTCAACAATCCAGTATGTGCCCGTGCCTCTGAAGGTAGTATTGCCCTCCCCAACTAGATCTCGATACAGTATCTTCCGATCTCTTGCGGTGCAAGTGCCGTTTGTGATGTTATTATCTCCGGATCCATGATCTTTTATCTGCGCGAAGCCCGTAGCGGGATCAGAAGGTGCGCCAGCAGATCGGACTTGTGCGTAGTAGGAAATATCTCATCTCATTGTCGTCTCAGATCTGGAAACGGAATGCATCGCATAATGGTCATATTCGTGCAGATGGGTGGTTTGACTTGGTGAAGGAACCCGTTTTGTCTCTATATGGGGGATATTGACACGAACTGCCGTGATCTAGTTTGACTGCGATACTCGTCGCAATTTCTGTGAGCCTCTCGACGCTCAATGACAGTGTGACGATCATGCTAACAAATGACGATTTAGTACATCATCCCGGGTCATACTCCTTGGGAAGCCTTCCCTTCTGAGATCCTCCCGAAACGTGAGTCCTGTGCCTTACCTAGGCTCGCAGTAGATCGACTGTTTGATGTTACACTAGTGTATGTGAATTCCATGCTTGCAGTGTAAGTCTCCTCGGTGCCTCCCCGATTGCTACTCTCATTCATGCTACCATTTTGCCAGCTTGAATGCACGCAAGGTAATTATGGACGGCGAACGAGAGGACGTTGGCCCCAAGATTGTCGTTCCCACGATTCCTCTTGACTAGCCATAACGACGAGCTCCTCCAGACTCTTGCCGTGAGCTGCTGAGGTATGGTAACCGCATATTTATGTCAACGTATCGAAGATTCGAAATACTGACTCGATTGATTATATGGGTCTTTCACTGTACGCTTTCGCCGTTTCGAACGAAGTCTTGTAAAGAAACTCTGTATTTCTACCAACCATAAAAATTCCCATAACAAATGCCTCGCTTGAAAGTTGAACGTTCGAACGTTGAGAAGATCAAGCATTACATAATCAACCGCGGGAATGGCATTCGGGTGAAGGGCGCATTGGTAGGTGGACATACGACTGTGGAACACCAAACAATCAGGCTCTCAACGACGACCAGCTCCCCGTCCGTTAAACACTATGGCGTCGACGACGACGACGACGACGACGACCGCAACAACGACCGTCGTCGAGGAGGGCAAGCTCCTCAGCGAGTCATTAGCCACCGTCAAGATACAAGTCGGTCAGATGAAGAGACATTTGGTGCGTATGCAGTCTCGCTTACCGTTTCTGCTTGTTGGCATTGGACATGTGGAAGGGCAGCAGGCGTCAGTTCGTGTCCTAATAATTTGTGTCTTGATAGGACAATGATGATATCATGGACGCGCTCAAAAGTGCTAGTCTCATGCTCGCTGAGCTGCGCACCTCTTCTCTCTCACCGAAGCAATACTACGAACTCTGTGTGTAATCCTTTCCCTCCTTGTCGATCGACCGCTTCTTATCGTCACGTTAAATTTCAGACATGGCTGTATTCGACGCCCTACGTCACCTTTCCAATTACCTCTACGATGCTCACACCCAATCCCGACACCATCTCGCAGATCTTTACGAGCTTGTCCAATATGCAGGAAACATTGTACCCCGACTTTATCTCATGATCACCGTCGGCTCGGTCTATATGTCCATTCCTGATGCTCCAGTCAAGGAAGTCATGAAGGACATGATGGAAATGAGCAGGGGGGTGTTAAACCCAATACGAGGTCTCTTCTTGCGACATTATTTGAGTGGTCAGACGAGGGACCACTTGCCTGTCGGGATGGAATCTGGGTAAGCACAATGTGTTGCTCGTCTATATTCATTGGTTTTGCTGATACTCCATAATCTCGTGTCGGTCGTATTCAGTCCCCAAGGAAACCTTCAAGACTCGATTTCGTTTGTTCTCACCAATTTCATCGAAATGAACAAGCTCTGGGTACGTCTTCAACATCAAGGACACTCGCGCGATCGGGAGAAACGTGAAATGGAACGTCGCGACTTGCGGATACTCGTCGGCACCAACCTTGTCAGACTCTCTCAGCTCGATGGCGTCGACTTGGAGATGTATCAGAAAAATATACTGCCGGCTATATTGGAGCAAGTTGTCAATTGTAAAGACTGCATCGCCCAAGAGTATTTGATGGAAGTTGTAATTCAGGTCAGTCTGTTCAGTTGTAATATTGGTATCGGGACATGAGAGCTAATGGGTGGTACGATGCTTTTCCCGAGACAGGTTTTCACGGACGAGTTCCACCTACATACTCTTGGTCCTTTCCTATCAGCCACGGCCCAACTTCACCCTAAAGTAAACATTAAACTTATTGTCATTGCATTGATCGACAGACTCGCGGCCTATGCTGCCCGCGAGGCTGAGAGCGAGGATCCGGAGGAGACGAAGAGACAAGAAGAGGCAGCGGCGAAGAGACTAGCAGAAAGGGTCAGGCTGGCGAGGGAAAGGGCCAATTATGCATACCACCAGCCGGGAGCCGAGAAGCCAGAAGGTGAGGACGCTTGGGGCAGTGCGGTGGCAGAGTCAGAAAACAACATCGCTTCTACCCTGGTCGATGGAGAGAGTGTGAACGGGGGGGCGGCCCCAGAAGAAGGGAAAGGGAAGGAGAGGGAGAGGGAGGGATCGCCAATGAGGAAGTTCCGTGGAGTACCGGAGAATGTCCAGCTGTTCGAAGTCTTCTGGAAACAAGTTGTCGAACTTATCAAGGTATGTCGCATATAAGATATCCGAAGGCGGACGAGTATTTGACATGGGATCTCAGGCTCGACCTGACTTGTCAATACAAGATATCACGGCTCTCTTGGTCTCGCTAACGAACCTTTCTCTAAGCTGTTACCCAGATAGACTTGAATACGTGGACCAGATCTTGGGATTCGCTGCCAACAAAATCAAGGAGTTTTCGGAGAGGTGGTTTTACTTCCGTGTGCTCCGTAAACTTGCTAACTTTTCCTTGTAGTCCTGATCTCCACGCCCCGCAAACAGCTGCGAACCTCTCAGCTCTCCTCGTCGCCCCCATCAATTCTTACCAATCCGTTCTAACTCTCCTCGCTATCCCCCGCTATGTTCCCCTTCTCACCCAACAACTCTTTTCAACGAGACGATCGATTGCTCATAGTATCGTGTCGAGTGTGTTAAAGAACGAGACGATTATTGAGACACCTGGAGACGTGGATGGCGTCTTGGATCTCTGTCACGTGCTGATCAAGGATCAGACAGATTCTGCGGGGGGGCAGGCGATGAAGGACGTAAGGGAAATAAGGAGACAAAGTCCGTACACGGTGGAAAAAGAGGACTTGGCGGAAGAGCAGGGTTGGGTGGCAAGAATGGTGCATCTATTCAGGGCTGATTCCTTGGACGTGCAGTTTGAGGTGAGTATCACCGCCTGTGGTTTCCGTAGGGCTCGTATTAACCTTGTCCGATCAACGTTTACAGCTACTGCAGACCGCACGGAAGCATTTCGAGGCTGGAGGCGACAGAATGCGATACACCTTCCCTGCCCTCATAACCTCGAGTATCAAGCTTTGTCGGCGATATAAGAACCGGGAACATTTGGTGAGTGATCTATCGTTATGCTTCGCTTGATCACCTAATACCCACTGCAGGATGAAGAATGGCAATCCAAAGTAACCACCATTCTAAAATTTGTCCGCGAATGCACGTCCATCCTCGCTACTCAAGTCGACTCTCCTTCTATCGCCCTTAGGCTTTTCCTCCTCGCAGCTCAAATAGCATCCGAATGTGGATCGGGCTTCGAAGATCTCGGTTATGACTTCTACGTCCAAGCATTTTCTGTATACGAAGATTCGATCTCGGAGTCTCGGGCGCAACTAGCCGCGATCACGTTGATTATTGGGACGCTGCAGGGTGCTAGAGTATTCGAGGTGGATGGGTATGATACCTTGATCACCAAAGCTGCGCTGCATGCGGCGAAGCTTTTGAAGAAGCCCCATCAGGCTATAGCAGTGCATGCTGCCAGTCATCTGTGGTGGCAGGAGGCTGCTGTGGAGGAGGGTGAGGGTGAAGCGGACGATAAGAACAAGGAAGTCGGAAAAGATAAAGAGGAAGGAGAGGGCACCAAGGCCGTAAGCCCTCGTTTTTTTTTGCGAACTAGAGGGATGACTGACAGTCGTATTATCCAGTACCCACACCAGGATAGCAAACGCGTGCTCGAATGCCTCCAGAAATCACTCCGAATCGCTCACTCTGCGACCGAGGAAATCGTCACCGTTCAAGTCTACTGTGAAACTCTTGACCAATATTTGTACTATTTCGACCGTGGGGCGCCTGCGGTGCGTATTGCGGTTTTATGGCTAATTTGAAGACACGACATACTTAGTCCTCTGCTTGGTTACAGATTGCCCCGAAATTCATCGTTTCTCTCGTGGAGCTGATCACCTCATCCATCGACAGCATTACCTCGCCCGCCTCATCGATCTCCTACCTCCACCCTTCACAACGAATAGAAGGCGTCGCTTCGCCTGAAATGATCCAACGTCATTTCCGGAACACACTCCAGTATATTCATTCCAAGAAGACGTCCGAGAATCCAGGGCGATATGACGAGGTCGAAGTCATTGGTGCCTTTTTGAAGATGGGTATCACTCGGCAGTGATCACTCGCGAGGAGGTCTGATGCGATGGGGGGGTTTTGCGCGGTCTCGTACATATCCCTTTATGTAGCCCAACGGCTGGGTGGGGTGCCGTGGTGGTGAACTCGTTTTAGAGATTTCTTTGTCATGACTGATGTTGTTTTTAGCTACTCATTCTTTTTCAAAATTGTGGGAGAGTGTGTCAAGTTGTTCGAGCACCGGGATCGATGTCCTTGATAGTTGGTTTTATTGGCTGCATATCATACCCTCCATACCGTGAGTCTCTGGTTACAATCAGACTGGCGAAAGGCAGTTGCTCCGAGCTCAAAAGCTTGGACCACGGACGCTGGTCTTGCAACGTCGGGGGTTTACGCAAAACAACTCGGGCTGGATGTTACATTCGGCACAATATTGTCCTACAGTGTGAAGTGGACGCGACATGGATATCAGAAAGACTTGGCATGCTGCACTACTGATGCAGGGACGAGCACTGGATATTGCCCTTAGGACCGTCTGAAACCAGCAGCGTACAATTCCTGAAAATTCCACCAAAAGTTGGCCGTCTTGGACTCATCTGCTGAGCGAGGAGCACGAATCACCAAGCTTCTGTAAAAAATACTCTATCGAGAGTCATCAACCATTCGCGCATTCTGTTAGTAAAACACGATAGTAGAATGTTAACCCCGAATCAGAGGCAGCGCATCTTCCAATACTTCCCGCCGTTGATCCTTGGCTGATCCGATAGAGTCCACGTCACTGTAGGCTTTGATACTGGCCGAAGTGAGTCGAGTGCGTAGAAAGGAGTCAGAAGACAGTTATCAAATTTCGGCAAAAGTGTATGGTATTCTCTCTGTCCTGTGGAAGTAGTCTCGGATTTCAATAAAACCGAGAGGGTTTAGTAAACAGTATGATAAATGAATGTTCCAATAAAAGATTATCGGAGTGTTCCCAACTATTATGATGGGCGGTGTCTTTGGACAAAAAAACGTGAGCGGTTTTATGGTTGCGATGCGACTTCTTCGTCGTTCAGTGGGGCCATGTGAATCGTCGGCACGACAATCTTCATGCCAAGGTTTTCTCCGTCGTTGTCCCGAATGGTTTTGCGTGCGTTCAGACTACAAGAGGTGTGAGGCTCAACATTTGGCTCTGAGTTTTTGAAGCAAGAACTTACACCGCAAGCATGGAATTTACATACACTATCACAATAAGAAAACGTCAGTTCCACTCTGGTTCTATTCCATAGAAGACGCGAGGCTCACGCTTGGGCAATATTATGGCAGGCAAGGCTGCCCAATCAAGAGTACCTTGAAAAGCACACTATTCACGGTACGTTAGGAGAATGGCTGTGTCACCTCGAAAACATGCAACCCACCGCGATTGCTACGAGTATTGCAGTTAAACTAGATGGGGGAGCTCTGTGTCAACGACAAAATAATAGACACAGACCACCTTTACCATGTCAGCATGCCCAGATGCACGAAGATAACCATCATACGCCGTATGCCATTTCCAAACCTGAGACAAAAGTGGGGCTCCGAATCAGCCTCACAACTCGCTCCGACGCAATGATTTGGTGCACCTCTTGGCTCCAGTATGGCCTTCGCGAAGGTAAAAGATCATGGACGCGGAGATAATGATATCGCAAACTGCGCTAGCACCGTACGAGCCCGGAATATACTGTATTCAGAACTAGTTGAGCATTTAAAAATATGCTCATAGTCGGGCACGTACTGGGTTATTGACCAGGACGGTAACTTCATCGTTGACAATTCTGGTTGGTTGGCTGAGACGAGCTTGGCACACTAGAACTTGAAAACTGACAATTCAATGGCCAATACTTCAAGGATCGGACGTCAATGCAACGTCAGCTCCCAGTTGATGCCGTTGCCTTGAAAAAATAACGTACTTGTTCCTAGAACTACAACAAGTGAGACTCGAGACTTCGAAGTATGAGGGGGTGAGAATGCCTACTCAGCTGCATTACCGCAAAAAATGCCTGACGACGGTAGATGTGAATCGAGCAGAATAGTGATGTGATGGTACATACCACTAAGCCAGTTACTATCCGGTTATTACCGCTGACTACAGAGTGTTTAAGCTCAAAGAATCCACAACAGACAATGAGACATTGGACTGACCTATCCAAACCCTGTAGCAGTAGAATCTGCAGCGATAGTATATGAGAAATTCCATACTTGTGATAGAGTACCGCGAGAACTTACGCTTGTACACCAAACGTCGTTAGCGTCTTTGAGGTCAACGTCATCTACAACATCTATCTGAAACTAAAAGTGAAGAGACGAACTGCTATAGGCACTGCCACCTATCTCGGCCAAGAGTGAGATGTGAAACAATACGATGATCAGTCCTTACTTGAGATTGCCTACATGTGTGAGTTCTTAGACAGCCTTCATGATCTCAGAGAACGACTCACCAAGTGTTTTCAGTCGTGCATTTGTATGAGAAATTTCGGCGACATGGAAGAAAATGTATCCATGGGATGGCGAGAGAAATACCTGTATGAAAGACATCGGAAATGCTATGACGGAGATTAGTCCATGTGGACGGGAAGTCGCAAACTATGAGGGCACTCGCAGGATACCCAAAACCTGATAACTTCAATACGCCATGACATATAACGAGCTAACGAAGCACTTACCGCCGCCCTAAGTGACTTGTTTTCATTTGGAAACCACCAGACGTATGCAAACCCTTGACCCAACGATACTCCAGTCAACCTATGAATCACAAGTTTACTAAGAGCGTCATTCAACGGAAGCGTGGACGCACATCGTGGCACCCGCGTACCCTAGTCACGTCAATATGGATTCAATGTCCATTGAAAGGAACAATGAGCACTTCGAGCTCAAGCGCTCACCTGCAATCGATGGTGCCCATGCTGCCTCATCAGATGCCATCTTGGGGAAGAAAGAGATTGTCGAAATAATTATACTGGGAGCACGCTGGAATCTGGGGCATTTAATAGTCAAGTATGTAGCTTTCCGATCAAGGGAGCGATCGATAAGTATAGAGAGAAAAAAAGTTTTGAAGTCGACTCCTCTAGGGTCTTCTCGATTCAAAAATTCCATTTTTGAGTCTCGAGCTGTCTCGACTGTACACCGATCAACTGGCCATAGACTCGGAGGTTCTAGTTGTCGCGGAAATGAATGACTGGAGGCTTGTTCCGAAAGCCATCACTGAGACGTGAGAGGGCGACTCGGAACGGCGGTTGAAGCTTTGAAGCTTGAAGCCCAGTGAAAGGCCGACTCGACGTTACTATGTTCAATCTGCATGTCGTCCCATGAATTTGTGAGTCAATGTTAATTAGCTAGAGATCTCCGTTGTATGCCAATCGGCGGCCAAGACAATTTGGCATCACATCGACGCTTCGTTTACCTACATTGGACCGTTGGACCAATGGCGTTGCCGACGCAAATGGCGCAATGGCAAAAACAATAGCCATTATGGGTTCGCGCACAGGGTGTCTTGTCTCCAGGACGTCCTTGCAGCCGTTCGGACCCGGATCCTAACCAACCTCCATATCAACTACGTTCAAACCCCGCCCCGATGTCGTCTCGTCTTGCAGGCCTGCAGGCCCCGACATTACAATGAACGACGCAACATCCCGATATGCCAGGATTTTACGACGACAACGCTGCGCGTGCACCATCTGACCTCTAATGAGTGACAACAGTTTCGGAAGATGTTGTCATGGCTGCACAAATGTGTAGAACTTGAAGTCGGTCCCGGGAATACTGGTGTTCTAGTGTTCGTCTCCGCAATCTGCACTTGGTCGATGACCAGGCAGTCGTTCCGTACCAATCGACCATTGCACATTCTGCCAGTAAAACACGGCAGTAAGCGTTTGTTACACCCCCTCAGGCTGTCAGGCTACAAGCCATTGCTCACTCTGTCAACTTGCATACTGACTCAAGCTGGCGCTCTTTCCATCCTACTTAGTGGCTCAGCGCTCATCCGACACGTGTTCAAGTTTGCGCATCACCGTGAAAGCATAGTGCTAAAGGTCCGAGTTTACATTCTTCCGAGTCTCTACCATCTAAAATATATCGTCAGTTAAATCCTTTACCGGCAAGCTCTCGGTAGTTTCCACTCACATTCATAGTCGAGCCTTGCTCCTTTCTCCAACGATCATAACCAACACTGCTTCAGCGCCAACTTCCTACATCTCACGCTAAGTCGTGTCAAGCACCCAAGTAGAGATGAAGTTCACATACCTCCCTCACACATACCAATACTCATAAAAGTTCGTCGGAACGCCATTCTCGAACAAATTGTAACATGTATTGGGCCCGATTCGCACCGCATTGCAATCAGTGGAGCCGACGCAGGTCCAGAATATCCACTGATAGTTTCCAGGATCATACCAGTAGGTGGATTGGAAGCCCATGTTATTCGGAGCTGCTTCTGCTTGATCTCCGGGGACGTGGGCAACGTCGACAGCTTCGCATATGCCTTTGCAGCCTTGGGCACTGCAGAAGACGAAGGCGCCATCGGAGGGGAAGGTCACGGCGGGGGTACCGCTTGTAGCGACGGCAGTCTGAGTCCCCGTAGCGAGGACACTGCCTGCAAGGAGGAAGGGGAGGAAGGTGGACAGAGTATTCAGATGCATCATGAGATAGATGGTTGGGCTACTAAAACCTTTCAGACTTGGTATGGCTTTTATATGATTTTGTGCCAGCGATTTCATAACACTGACATGCGATAGGGGAATGGTCAGCAACGACCTGAGGGAGGATCGCCTCCCCACCGATCCGATCAGCGACTGCACCAATGACCGTTTGGAATTACCAATCTCAAAGCTCAGCGCTCAGCCCTTTGTAGTGTCATCGCTGACGTGGGAGTGTCGGATATGAATCAGTTCCGTGGCTCCAGATCCATGCCTGAATTTGAAGGAGCACATAGTGCCCTTGAACGTCGGGAATGAGACTAAGCAGCTCCCATCCTCTAGTACCATAAGGTCAACAAGTTGAGAGTGTTCCTTGGGGTTAGGGTTAGCGACCACTGGTCAACTCGATGTACGGGTTCAATTATTCAATGACTTTACCCCTGTAGAAGTTGAAATCAACCAAAAGGAAGGTGATGTATTGACGTTCAATCCTGGGTTTACATCACGGCGATCGGCAGCTGTTTAGAATCTATCTCAGTTTGCTTCACCGCTTTCGAGGCAGGGAAAATCCCGGTGAAATTATGCGTTCAGAACTAGACACACAACAAGCAGAAGAAGGGTGAGAGTATTGTGACATACATAACGGTGCCATAACAGAACGATGAAGCTATGAACTATTGGGCATTCGACTCGGCTTGATGCCACATCGTCGCCTCATCGACGCTCCTGGTCGTCTGATTGAGTCGGTCGTAGATGGTAGTACCGGTCCGGCCCGGGGGTAGCGCGGATCGGGCAGTGTGAGCAGAAATGTGAGAAAGAGGTCGTGTGGTTGTCCAGGAGCAAGGATGCATCATGAGTACCATCGCCGCCACGAATGACGAGCGCTCTCGTGCCTGTGCCTGGGCTAGAGTGGTCGTGGCTATTTAAATCACCAGAGGTAGAGGAAAGAACGACTGATAGGCCGAGTTCGGCGTCGTTTGGGTCGAGGTTGGGCGAGGCCCTTTGTGCCTTGACGAGGAGCGATGCCAGACGCTAATACGGACGTGTTATTGTTGACCCCAGGGAAAAGCGTTGAAGCTGAGGGGGTTCTGGTACCTCGACCAAACTGTGGGTCAGCAGAGGGCGCCTGAGAGCGCGAGGGTTCGAGACGTAAGCTGGATAGGCCGAGGCGGCGATGTGTGCGTGCGAGTGCGAGTGCGTCCTTTCAACCCTTGGGAGTGCATGGGATGCGTATAGAGCGAGCAGGGAGCGGGCGAGCGTCAAGATGAACGACCAGATGGATGTTGCTAAGGAAGGCAAAGTCCCGTTGAATCGGGGTAGGGATCGGCATGGCCATCTTGAAGGTAGTTTGGTAGATGAGGAGAAGACTTGGTGGACATGAGGCTCGGAATGGATCCAGCGAGTTTTGAATGCCTGACCGAACCTACGGCCGGCTTGTACGCTTCCGAGTTGCGTCACGATCACGATCAGACAGTCAGGACGTCCATCGTCGATTGCACGAAACATCGGATTCATTTGCTGGCTCGACCTGTTGCCTGGACCACTCGGTATGTTCGTTTCGAGCTTGGTCAATGGTCAGCGAGGTCCTTGCGAACGATGCGCCTGATATCCCGGACCCAATGATAACTGCAGGGTAGCACGCGAGTGAGCTTGGGGTAGAACCGGACCAGCGCTAGTCAAGCCGGAACCCACCGACATCTGCATGGATGGGCAAACTGTCGCCGGAAGGAAGATGGCAGGAATGTCCAAAACGATTGTGTTGGCTCTTGAATGGGAAGTACTGGGTACGGTGTCGCTCCCGAAGCGATGTCACGTTTCTCAGATTCGCTCTTATAGGTAGTTTCAGTTCGTTAGGAATGTGAAAGACAGTTACAACTTACCCATAGTCCTTGTCACTGGGAAATAGAGGTCAACTCGAGAGCGCAACTAGAACGGGGTTGTTCGAGGGAAGAGAGCGAAGGCTGGTGCAGCAAAAGCATTCCACGTCGGTAAATGTGGGTGGAGCCAACCAATCGGAACGTATCAAGCGTTACTACAGCCCAGTTAAATATGCAAGGAAGGCCAGGTCGATAAATGTGATGGCTAAGGTCCGGGGGACTTTACCGAGACGCGGGCATACGCTGGCATACGTGACTTGAACTGGTGATGCTGTAACCCTGGCAAGCAACCTCGATCACTTTGTCGTCGTCGGGTGGGAACAACCGAGCAAGAGTCACAGGCGAGATCTTCGGGACAGAGCTGTGTGCAACGGACAAGGAGAAGAACAAAGGCTTACCTTATTTCTGAAAAACAACTTGTCGGTGTTTGTGAAAAAAGGGAGGGGTGAGTGGGTGCAAAAGAGTTAGCGTAGTTGAGTATCTGCGACTACGTTCAAGTTATGAGTCGCGAGGTGGGCGGAGGCAAGAAGCGAGCGCCACCACGCCGACTCGTACTTCCTCCGTAAACTTTCCAAACTCCCAGTCCCAGCGATGCATATAAAACCCATACTTACTGTTCGACATCAACATCGACATGGGTCTCTTCGCTTCGCGGCCCATACGAACACAAGCACGGCGTCTGTCTGCACAACCTTTTTTACCGACACCAAAACTCGACCGAATCTAAGCTGAGGACGAGGAAATCCTTGGTCCCCCATTCATGGTGGATACGTGACATGTCGGAACTGACATGTCTCAAAGAGAAAACGTCCGAGTCCGGAGCGAGCGACGGCATGCTGAACCCATCATGATTATGACCACCAGACTTGCTAAATCAGTCCCGAATCTTGCGCAGGATGTTGTTGGGCCCAATATTGCGTCCTAATACTTTTGTAACTTCCTCTCCTCGTCCTTACCTCCCAGGCGTGGCCGCCCTTGTCACACGGTTTCTCCGATCTGGAACACTCCCACACACTACTTATGCGAACTCGACTTGGAGGACAGAACCATGATTCAAATATTCATCGATGTCATCTCCCATGTTCCACGTCAACGATGACATGGGTGGCAAGGAGGCGCCCGTCAGTGTCGTGAAACCACTGGCACAAAGGTATATAACGCCGTGTGTACCTCTGACAGATTTTAGCTAGCCACCCATCTCATAATGCGTCTGACTACTCTATCCACATTCCTCCCCTTTCTCCTTGCAAGCACTGGCAGTGTCCTCGCGGGGACTCAAACTGCCGTCGCTACCAGCGGTACCCCCGCCGTAACCTTCCCCTCCGATGGCGCCTTCGTATTTTGCAGTGCCCAAGGCTGCACAGGCACCTGCGAAGTCGTCGACGTTGCCTACGTCCCCAAAGATGCCGGAGAAGCAGCACCGGGCGGCATGGGCTTCCAATCCATGTATTGGTATGATCCTGGAAACTACCGGTGGATATTATATACCTGCGTGGGCTACGGTGATTGCAATGCGGTGCAAATCGGGCATGACACGTGTTACAATTTGTTCGAGAATGGTGTTCCGACAAACTTTTATGAGTATTGGTATCTCGTTGGGCCATGATGAGGGAGGTATGTGAATATCTACTTGGGTGCTTGACAGCCGGACTTATCGTGAGATGTAGCAGGTTGGCGCTAAGAAGTGTTGGCCATGATCGTTGGAGAAAGGAGGAAAGCTCGACTATGAATGTGAGTGGAAGCTACTGCCAAGAGCATTGCCGCAAAGGATTTAACTGGCCATGTATTATAGATGGTAGACCCGGAAATATGTAAACTCGTACCTTTAGTACTATGCCTTCAAGGTCATGTCGGATGAGTAGAAGCTAAGGAGAATGGAAAGACCGTCAGTTTGAGTCTCAAGTTGAAAAGCGTGCCACTGAGTGAGCAGTGGTATTGTTACTTTGTATGTCTAGCATAAATGCTCGAATCGATCACGGACACCTAGTCTCCCGCCGTCAGCAGACCCTTGAAGAGTCGGGACCAAGACAGTCGTTCACCCTCCACTAGGACGGACACTAGTCATTCCGGTCAATGACATGAAAATTCACGCGGGTACCGGGATGTTGTCGAAGCGTGGTCGACCTGAACCACTCACATACATGCCCCCGTCAACTGGAACAGATCACGATGAGCCAAAGCAAGTCGACTCATTATATGGCATCATCTACTAGAACTAGGTTGTAGTCCCATTCGATTCGGCGCATCCGACTCGGAGTGAGACATGAATGGGACGGTACGGAACCATGGTTTTACCTGGGTCATTTTCCACGTCAACGATGACATGGGTGGACGGTGGTCCTGGCACCTTCCCCCTGTTGCAGGCCATTCGCACATATTTTCTTCGCATGTCAGTGTCATGGAACCGTGACTGGCACAGAATCCAAGTCATATAAAGTCCTACCTCTGACAGATTTTAGTAGTAGCCCAGCCACCTCACGATGCGTCTCATTACTCTGTCCACCTTCCTCCCCTTCCTCCTTGCAAGCACTCGCAGTGTCCTCGCAACAGGGAGACAGACTGCCAAAGCTAGCAGCGGCGTCCCCGCCGTGACCTTCCCCTCCGATGGCGCCTTCGTCTTTTGCAGTGCTCCAGACTGCACAGGCACATGCGGAGTCGTCGACGTTGCCTACGTCCCCGAAGGTGACGGAGAAGCAGCACCGGGCGGCATGGGCTTCCAATCCATCTATTGGTACGATCCTGGAAACTATCGGTGGACATTGTATACCTGCGTGGACTATTATGATTGCGATGCGGTGCAAATAGGGCCTAACAAGTGTTACAATTTGCTCGAGAATAATGTTGCGACGAACTTTGACGAGTATTGGTATCTCGTTGGGTGAGGGAGGTATGTGAAACATGTCAACTTCTTGGGTGCCTTTACAGGCGGACTTATTAGCGTGAGATGTAGGAAGTTGGCGCTAAGCAGCGTTGGCTATTGTCATCGGAGAAAGGAGCAAAGCTCGTACGCATGTGAGTGGAGATTACTGAGAGCATTGCTGCAAAGGATTTATCTGATCGTATATTTTAGATGGTAGAGACTGAGCTCGCAAGTATGTAGACTCGCGCGCACCTTTAGTAGTGATATGCTTCCATGGTCATGTACAACCTTATGCCAGATAAGCAGGTGGAGAGGACTCGGAAAGACCCCCAGCCCAAGTCCATATTGAAGCCGAAAGTGTGAGCACACGACCAACACCCTAAATGCTCGGATTGATGACGGGCAACCTAGTCATTCCGCTCAACGACATTGTTGACCTGAATCGCTCACCTCGTACGCATCCCCCCGTCAACTGGAACAGATCTTTCCATCGTCAAACCCACTATATTAAAAGCAGAAAATACGATGCTTGGTATATCCATGCCATGTAAGTGTGAGTATCCAGTATCAATGCGCCCAGTAAACTACGACCCACTGCGTTCGTGCATCCCAAAGAGAAAAAAGCCGTGCGATGAAAAGTCCTGCCGTCCGTAGTCTTCCAAAGTAGAGGTTGCTTAACGATGAGGAATTATGACCCAATACCACCGAATACTCTGTTCCAAATCTGTCTCGCAGCTTCTTTCCTCTCTCTCACTGCACCACCGTTTCCGAGAACGGATTTGTTCTCGATGGCGCGGCGGGAGATATACGGCATCACCTAGGTTGTCAAGTACAGTTCGATTCGGCGTAGACGTGAATGGAGCACGTACTTCGACAAGCGCGCCGTACGGAACGTATTTGATGACACAGGGGGTAGAGCTCATGATACGTCCCACGAGGTGGTCCGTGAGCGAGTCCGACATGCCTACAATGACGAGAAAGAATAAGCGTATGGGATTCGCATACCCTCAAAAAGGGGCGTAGAAACGTACCGTATAATTGACCAAATGTAAGTCTCTCTGCGACCTCAGAAGAGACAGTCAAAGTTCCCTTGTGTTGGTCGTCCGTGCCCGGAGTATGTTCATGGGCCAACCCGTTCTTGACCAACTCTCCAAGTATCAATTCAGCCGAGTGCCAGTTATGAGTACCGAAAAGAACGCCTAGGCGCGGAGTGCGAGCGGGGGTCCGTGAGGAAGACTTAATATCCTCCGCGATGGCTCTCACGAGAAGAGCTGCACATTCATTGTAGCATGTATCTGTGTCGGCTTTGGAAGGTTGGACGGGTGGGTAAGGGTCAGGTGATATCGATACCGCGGCGGAAGATTTAGATGACGCAGAAGAATGTGCGGAAAGTTCATGCGGATGGTATGCACCCCTGACGAGTTTAACCCCGAGTGCATAGTTGTTCTGGCGCGCTCGTGCCAACGAACGAGCGAGATGGGTAGGAGCTCTGGTTCGACGAGTCAGCCACACCGACTCCATGGTTGTCCTCGACGATGTCGATACTGACCGTCTTAGATAGGCTTGGTACGTGACGTATACTAATGGTTGCAACTCAGCATCCTGGGCGATTCTTGACCCAGACGACCATCGACTTGTCCTCTGCTCAGGGAGCTTGTTAAACCGCTCCATCATTGCGTGTCCAAAAGCGTCGATAGCAGGTTGATACCAACTACGGCCTAAAGTCAGCATTGAGAACATCAAGAAGAAGGTTCAGAGTAGTACGCACCTATGTTCTGCGTCAAGGATGATTCTAACACTTCTTTCCTTTGCACGTGTGCATATCCTGCCGAGATCTTGGAGTAACACTTTGAGGTCTTCAACATCCTGCGCGGTTAGCGGCGAGCTTTCGGGAATACGATTGTCAAGAACCACGAGGTCGGACGATTCAGGGGTTCCAGGGAACGGGACAGGTGGGTTCAGTGCAGGTCGTGTATGTGTCAAATGGATAGACAGATTCCGAAGTGCGTCTACATTCGGTAGGAGTGCAGTCTTACATCGGTGGTGTGAGCATCAGCAAGTCACCCCAAAGGACAGCGTGGAAGTCGTAGAGAAATAGTTTACTCACGAGCTTTACGGCAACCCAGGTCCGCCTACCGGCCGAATCTCGGGTCCCGAACTCATCTTCGAAATCGGCAGCCACGTCGATACTCCTGATCATCTCAGCGACGATACGTTTGTGAACGGGTTGTTCACCGTTGGATTTCCCACTGCTGGAGCCTGATTGAGAACTGGCATCATGATGGTATGAGGCACCGGCAGCCTCGTCTTCGTCTACTTCGACGCTGTAAGCAAAGAGGGCACCTTTGTTCGCCTGACGTAGTGTAGAGAGGAGAGGGTAGGCTTCGCGAGCTGTTTCTCCGCCTACGAACTGGGGGAGTGAATGAGAGAGAGAGAGCGAGCGAATGAGGAGAGTCAGTGAATGACATTCGACTCCCAAACGGAGCATACCCACATGATCGAAGAACGTCCTCCTCACGATACCCTCTACCACCGTCCCTACGATGGGAATCTTCAGTAGCGTACTCAGTATCTCCGGCGCATGGTCTACGATCGGTTCGAACGAGGTAAGCCCGTACACGAAATAGGTGCGGAAGAGCGTCGAGAGAGGAGGTGTGGTATCGTAGCCCAAGTTCGTTCTGGACCCGACCTCCGGCGCGAGCTTGAACGGTGGTGATGGACAGGACTTGGCATCGGAGTATAGACCGAGTACGACCGCTCCTACAGAGACGGTGGTCGTCACCAGCAGCGTGGTTCTGATAGGGTGACGGGTGGGTACGACCGGCCGAGGCGGTGGGGGCGTGGAGTATACCCTCCGTGAGGCATTGGCAGACCTGGGGAAACGAACTACTAGGGGTGCTCGTCGTATCGAGTACATTATCGTCCTCTTCGTCAAAGTCTGAGAGGGACACACCGAAATTAACACGGGGAGAGACACCCGGGCTAGTAGGGCAAGTATTAAATACTAGCCCGGGTCTCGCCCGCCCAAGGTCCTTCCGACAATTGGTCGAGAGGGCGTGTGGACTCGCCGGACATCCACTGCATCCGTCAAACGTCATACGCAACGTGGGCACTAGTAATACTCTGCAGGCAAATGCTCATTAGATAGCTCGCTTAGATCAAGTACAAGATAATTCCAAACCATACGATCCTTCGACGCGTACGTACTTATGTTCGAGCAACCTACGATCACCATCATGCAACTGGCACATCAATGCATCATTGTCCAATCAACTCCCTAAACTCAACACCCCACTGTTCATTTCTCTTCACATCATCCACAAACGTCTCAAACTTCTGCGCTCCCCCCGTCGTCGCCCCAGTCACATTCCCAACCGCAACGACCTTGATCAACGCAGCCACTGCACGCATCGTGCTCCTTCTTAGTTCCGCGGCCCGTTCCAAATCTTGCTTCACAGTGTCCTTGGTGACAGGAGCACCGCGCATCGTCTTCTCCAGTGCCGGCGTGAGCTCGTCCAGGTGGGCGATGAGGAGAGGGATGCAGAGTGTGAGACCGGAGAGACGAGAGATGAGGAGGTGTGAGAGAACTTTGATTTCATCCGAGGGATCAGTGAGCGCGGGGAGAAGGTATGTGAGGTATGTCGGAAGGTCGAGTTTGTGGAGGCATGTATCAAGCTGGGTAGACTCGAGGATGAATCTGGCTGAGGAGAGAATGCGAACGATCCACTTACCAATGTGTAGAGAGTCTCCCAAGCAGTCTTGCGAGTGTCAAGACCATCATCAACTTTATGCGTCCAAGGACCCATTTGCACCGTTCGAATGAGGTCAGGGTTGACCTTGGTTTCGGCGTAGAGAGTAGGAAGCAGCGTTGGGAGGTGATCTCGGATAAGATGGGGCTTCGTCCGTGCAGCAGAGTTTAGCGCGGACAACGCAAGACGACGAACGGTCTGAGTGACGTAAGTCAATTACCTTCTGCCTCTTTCCTGAGACAGAGGCAAACGCTCACCAAATCAGAATCCTCCATCAAACTCAAAAAGTCCATAAGAAGAGGTGCAAGAAGTTCGTCGTAAGATGGAGAACTTTCTGCAAACGTGTATCGTACTGCCGACACAACCGTAGCGCGTACAGCTGGATTCTGGTCGCGAATGCACGCATGGAGCTGTGGAAGGTATCGCGAAGGGTGAGTGGTCGTCAGCTTGCCCAGACAAGCAGCAGCAACGTTTCTCGTCGATTCTTCCGCGTCCGAAGTAGAGTTGTGGAACAGGGGTATCCAAATGACGTCTGCGACAGGCTCCAGTTGTCCATGAGAGCAATGCGTGACCACCTACGAGAACGATCAAGTCTGGATGCGCTGGGCGCAAGAAACAGTTACCGAGACTTACTTCTTTGAGTGCATGAATGGAGAGCAATCGTTTAGACGGATCCTGCTCCGCAACCTTGAGAATAGCAGGGAGGAACAAATGCAAATTTCCGATCGCGATATTTCCTAGGGTAGACGTCAGCACGAAACACCCTGCAGGCAACACACCCACCAGCCGCAAATGCCGCTGCAGTCCTGACCTCTTCCTCCTCAGCGGAGAAGTGTTCGATGGCATTGTCAAAAACGTCGTGTTGGATCGACATGTCACTGCATCATGTGAGGACACTCGACATTCATGGAATGATGATACGTACATGAATCGACCAAGTTCACCGAGAATCAATAGGCTGAGCACAACTGTCGATGACTTCGCTTTTGACGACTTCTACTCGTTCGTGGGCGTCACGCATGCAAAGCGAGATATGTGAGAAAGAACGCACCTTGATACCCTTGGAATACTCCGCAATCGTCCCAGCAGCAACACCTTGCGAGCTCTTAACGACCTGCCCAATACACTTGGCAACATTCAGCGGGTTCGCCTCCGCCTTGGGCGCCTTCTCAACGCCAATGACGAGGTTCGGGACGACATGGGTCGCAATTTGCCTATCTGCCTGAACCAGGGCGGAGAAGAACGCGAGCATCGAGTCGAGCGCTGCGCCAGAGACGAGAGGCGAATGAGCGATCTGGTAGATATCCGCAAGGAGCTCTTTCTCAATGACCGGGAAAGTGATCGAAGGGGAGAGTTCCAGGAGGAGCGCGAGGATAGAAAGAGCCTGTGAAAGTAGTGAAATATCCGAAGTGCTAACATAGAGCTTGATATGAGGAATAAGCGAAGGCGGAACCTGGGCAGGTATCCCGGACTGATATCTGTATGATGAGTCCGTCAGAACGTACAAACACATCCCAACGACGATCTCACCTCTTCAGCAAAGTATCCAGCGCGGTGAAAATCTCGGGCTTTCCACCTCGCCCGCTCTTCTTGAGCAAGGACATGATCCATTCCAAGCAAGAATTGACCCATTCATTGCCAACCTCAACGTCTCGAGCGACTTTGGTGACGACTTTGACAGCACTGGCCGTGTTGCCCGTGGTACGACATATAGCTTGCCATTCTTTTCCACTTTTCGACTTCATCAAGTCTGGAGCGCATATCCACAGGTCTGCAATGCAGTCCTCAGCACAACTGCGCACTTCAGCATCCGTGTCGTGCGTCGTAAGTCGCTCAAGGGCTTGCTCGTATACTTGTTCCGCCCATCCGCTATTCTTAACGGGCCGGGACGCGTTGAGGAGCGCGGAGAAGACGCGGAATGCCTCCGACACGACTCGAGGGTGTCGTTCACCGAGAGACTTCAGGAGGACAGGAGTCAATATGGGTAACGATGTGGTGAATACCGCAGGCGAATGCGTTGAGAGGAAAAGCGCGAGGAACGAGAGACACGTCAAGTGAAGCGTGGATGTCGTGGTGGTTGGCGACTGAGAGAGGATCCTCTTCGACGTTGCGACTATGGGTCCAACCTGGCTAGAAAGTGAGCCTGGCAGCACACCTAGGAGCGCATACAGTAGCTGGAATCCAGCCTGTACGGTCGCTGGTGCGGTCTTTGGTGGTTTGAGTTGACCAAGTAGTGCTTTCGATAACGCAGGGACTTGGGATCGTAAGAGCGCACAAGGGGTTTCCTCAACGTCCATCCTCTCTTCACTGTCGCGTTTCCTCTTTCCGCGCACGGCAGATTCCCCTTCTATGCTTTGCGGCAAGCCACCGTACATACTGGTTTGGTTGAGGAGGGTGACATACGTGGCCCATACCTCGAGGCGGACTGTCTCTTCTCTGTCGCCAAAGCGTGATATTAGAATGGGAGAAACGTCTTTATATAGAATTGCCAGGAGTTCTGGACGGGTAACGATAATGGCCGACAAAAGTTTTGTTGCAGAGCGACGAATCTTGTATGAGGTATCTTCGTCATCGGAGTATCTGAAACTTTGTGAGCAGGCAGATATATCACACCACATAAGCACGAACTGATCAAGTTCTCCATCGTCGTCCTCATCATTATCCGCGTCGGCCATCTCCTCGTCTTCATCGTCGTCTCCGCCAGCATAGTTCTGTTTGGTATATCAATGGATGTCTGGTCATCTACGATCGTTCGTTACAACTTACAGGGTCGTATTTGATGAACTGGATCCCCACTTGAATCATGGAATCCAGGAACGGTGCAGCCTCTCCAGGAGACCTAAGCAAGAGCGCCTCCAGGGCCTGTGTGTGGGGTGAGCCAAGACGTCCAAGAAATGTGGCGCATATACAGTACCTGCAAGCATCCCTCCCTCAGTTCATCATCATCACGTTTCACTGCCTGTAATATTCCTGGTACGATATCCCCTAACGAGGGTGTCAATTGCTGAGACGAGTGTCTGAAGATTGCGGCGACGAGGTTGACGGTCGTCCTTTGTCGCTCCAAGTTGGCATTTTCTGCGAAATGTGGAAGTATGTCTTTCTGCAGTAAATTCGAAAAGAGATCCGGAGGAGCAGCGGGGATGAATTGCGATAGCGTGGTGATAGCGCGTTTTCTGACGGCGGGACGCGAATGCGTCAAGAGAGGGGCGATTGCAGTGAGCGGCTGAGGGTCCAGGGAGGGATCAGCGAAATGGGCGGGAAAGCGGGTGATAAGGATGGAGAGGGTTGATAGGGTCTCAAGGAGAGTTTCCGGTGGCGTGTCGGGCTACGGTAGACATTCGTCAAGAGTAAATCTATCGGAGCCGGAATAAACTCACACTAGAAACTTGTACAAGCAGCTTTGGAGTAAGCTTGGCACATGCTTTTGCAGCGATCTTGCCGTCTGGTGGCAGTTCGGACGTGATCGTTTTCAAAGCTATAAGGTGGCTTCAGAAGAAGTTGTATTGCAGTGTGCAGATACTCACCCAGCCCAGAAATATCTCGTAGCTCATCGTCCTTTCCTACAGAGTAGTTGATAAGGCTGTCCACGACAAGTTCCATCTGGTTTTCTCTGATGATCTTGATGAGTTGACCGAGACTGGAATGTGCAGGACAATCCTCAACGCGATGGGCGCACGGAGAGAGAGAGAAACGCACATACCATTTGACTGCCTGGTTCTTGACCTCGGAGATTGTATCCTCTACGAGTTTCAGCACCTGGCGAAGAACTTTGTTTTCTGTCGTCTCGTCGCCAAAGAAGCTGTTTTGATCCTGCTTGATCTCGACCATTAGATCATTCAGTCCCATGAACCTGCCATTACGACCCCAAATAATCAAAATCAGTCACTCCAACGCGTTCTGGAGACGTGATCGCCGACCTGAAGTCCTGATCGGTGGACTGCATCTACCGGTAGCCAGCGATGTGAGTCTGCTGAATGCGAGTACGACGACGACGACGATTACCTTTTCTACCAAACTGTTCATGAGATATGTTTTCGTCATCTTGAATGGCGGTCTTGCGGCGATGAGTTTGTCAAAGGGGGCACTTGGCGAAAGTACAGCCACACCTCAACCGCTTGTAGCTGCTGTTCTCTATAATATTGTTCATATTTTACATCTCATCGGGAGTCAGAGACCGAACAGCATACAAGGTCCGTGTCATCTTCCGGCTCTGGATAGAGGTGAACTGGGCAGTCTCTTTAATGTGTACAATAGAATTTTATATTGGAAGAGAAACTCAGGAGCCTAGAGTCCTTATTGGATGCTTACATCACTCGACCCGCTGTTCTCACCGAGTGATCGTTAGCATCAGCGAGCTTTGTAAAAGGCCCCCTACACCACCAGGATGCTTTGCTTGAAAAGAACTTCACGATGGAAGACCAAGGTACGACAAACTCCAAAGTGTAGCTATAGGTGACAACGAGAACATCGAGAATACAACACTCCAAGGTGCGCCAGCGCAACGAACACAAACACTAATGATACAATTGATATTGAAACTTCGAAAGCGGGTATCATATGTTAATCATCTGTGTCCAAAGAAGAATACAGAAACCATCACAGCTCGTCGTCCGATCCTAGCCAGCCAGCCGCCTCGAGCAACATATGCGTCCGTGAAATGTTGGGCTTGATATCCCCGTTCAATGGTGCGAACCACTTTCGAACTCTATTCTTTGATACGTGGTACTCCACACACCAGTACAAGCCGTCGTCCTGTAAAGATCCATGTCCTTCGTCAAGGGGCGTAACATTGAAACTTTGGCGAGTTTCCTTACCGATCGCGTCTTCCCTTGTTTTGCATGGCTGACCACTCGGCCTCGGTACCAATGGCCATCACTCGCACACACCCACACCGCCTCGCCACTCTGCAAACAGACGCATTTGTACAGGAACAACGGAGAGCGAAACGATGGCACTTACTCTGAAACGATATGGCCATGGCTCGTCGATATCATCCGGTTCACCCTCTGTATATACGGGATCTGTCCAAACGCCATCATCCCATGCGACCAGGTCCACGGAAAACAATTCCAATTTCGGTGGCGGGGGACGTGTCATCAAACTTGGCCTGTATGGCCTGGGTGGCACGAGATATTGGTGATACGACGTTGCGGTAGGCATTTGTTGAACTGGTTTGTTGAGAAATCAGTCGGAGATGTGGGATGTCGACGCAGTGGGCTCTCTCTTATACGACGAGGGGGAAGACCTGCCATTATGGCGACAATTGCACTGCCTTTCTTGGAATGACCCCTGAGAACACAAAACACAGCTCGCCACAGCTCGTATAGTGCCTTTGTTCTGACGGATAGGGAAAGACGCTTTGGCACGGAGGAAACAATAGTTCTGATCAGCTGGTTCTGGTAGGTTGCCTTCTCGGAGCAAGACAATAGGTTAATAATCCGTCAAAGTCTGCACTGGAACTCTGGAAGTTGCAACAGACGTTTGGCACGTTTTGGCGACAACTTGAACTAGCTGCACATACCCTAATAGTAATCCTGTACATTCATGACGCCGTTTGATCGACTCAGAATCTGTCAACAATCGTGGCCCGCGCATGTGGTAGATGTGTTGCCGAGTAATTATACCGAGGTCCTGTGAGTATGGCGGTCAGAATTTGGCCAGAATGCATCATGCATGTTTCATTGTTTCCAGTGACTGGCGCCATTACGATCATGCCAATCATGGTCCTGGGCTCGCCCAGCATGACCACACAGGTCAAATGGAGCGCCAATTGTTTGGTTGAGTTGATTGTTCTCGCAGCCCTCACTCAGTGACTCAGAGTCTCGGGGCCTGGGCGATCATGCCATGGGTGAGAATGGTCGGGTCCGTACTCTCGGCTGACCCAGTTTCTACTTATCAGCACACAACTCGGATCTCGGGCGCATGGAATACACCCTACCCACCTCCGAAAGTGTACATGGTACGTCGGTTCAATCACTGGAATGCTAAAAACACACATATGCCTCGCCGCAATTCCGCCCAAGTGGACCGCCTCGAGGCATCCCGAGTCAGCCTTTCGTCCATAACGACCGCCAGCCTGTCACTCCAGGAACAAGTTTACCACCCACGATGCGCAAGAACGCACGCTTTGAGCACCCAAACGGGGCATTTTTTCGAGTCAAAAAACCGCATCAAAGCCGCCCCACCTGCCCAAAAACGGAAGGGCCCCTGAGCGGGGACTGTAGCCGCACGACAGGCGTATAAAGAGACAAAGCGTTCCAAGCGGAACAAAGGACATCTTATTCAGACGTCCACAAATCGCTATCAAAGCGAGTGTGGTTCGGAAAGGTATTTGAGCTGGGCGTGTGTCGAAGTCGTTGTCGTCATCAATCGACTCTTACACATTCCACACACACAACCTCACACAACCGGCCTTGCCTGAGTCGTTAGCAAGGGAGTACCACATCCACAGCTTCACGAGTTACGACCTATTTTTTGTAGCCCCTTCGCCTCAGGTTGATAAAAGCGTAAGTTCTTGTTCCTGTTCTGGGTTCGTCGATATCTTATCTGTGTTGTAGATCCCACAAATAGTACAACACACGCGACGATATGATCCCTCGAACTCGCAGCGCTACCAAAGCCAACCCGGGTCGTACTACCCGCAACAGCCTCTACGGCCGGTCCCCGCCACAACCCCAACCTCGTAAGACTCGCAAGACTCCACGCAAATCCACAGCCCGGGTGGCAGTGGTTGACGTCGAATTCGCTCATGGAGATGACATGGAGAACATCGCGCTGCCCATGACTGGCAAGGGTGTCCACATACGCTGGTACAGCCCTGAAAATGCCCAAGTAGAGGATGTCGACCAACAGGGCGAAGACGGCGGTGATATAGACATGGATGTTGATGACTCAGAGGCTGCACGCGCCACTACCCCTTATTTTGTCGCTGGACCTAGCAACGCCGCTCGTGGTCTCTTCGTTCCCCAAACTCCTGTCGACCTCCATTCCTTCGACGCTGGTTCTGTGATATTGACGCCAGTCAAAAAGACTAGACAACTCCAGCGCAGTCCTGTTCGTATTGGCGACAAAGGCATTCGATGCCTGTACGACCAAGGAGGCGTCCTCAGGGAGCTCAACACTGGGAACAGATTCATCCTTCACCACCCTGTCGGATCCTCAGCCAATCTCTCTCGGTACCAAGTCGAACAGCTAGAGAAAGAGCGCGAGCGGCAGATCATCGAGGAACAGCTGAAGAAGTTGATGGATGAGAAGAAGCGACTGAATGCTGAGGAGGAGATGGAACCGGAGTACTTTTCTGACAGCGGTTTTGAAGAGGAGATGCACACGGACGAACAGGCTTCGCGTTGTCCGACGGAGACGGTGGAGAGCAGGGCCCCAGCATTTTTCAGGGGACCGAACGGGGAGTTGCTGGATCGTTTTGGTCGCCAGATGTTCGGTCCTGAGGGTACGATCCTCATCCACAACGGTTCCAGCACTACTCTCCCGGGAGGTCTGCGGGCAGCATCCGAGGTGCCTACGGAGATCATCGGGGAGGAGGAAGCCAGCATGGAGGGGGACGGCAACGATGATCAACTCGAACAAGAGCCTCGGAAGAGGAAAGTACGGTTTGGACCCGAGGGCACTGAACTCATCAACTGATGAGCTGACGCCCCTTCTCGGTCTCTATGTTTATAATTATGACTTTCATCTTTCTTACTTGCTTTCTGCACTTACTAGTGTATCACGCTCCTTCACTCATTTCATCTCATCATCAGGACTCTGTATTTTCCCTATGTAGCTCGTACATCCCCGGAACTGGATGACTAGATATCATGATGTTTTGTTAGCTTCATGTATGCTCATAGCTTCGAGCACTCGCCGTTGTAATCGCTCTATACGATTTGCTTCCACATCATAGCCTTCACACAACCGAAACTCGTGGTCTTTCACTTGTTTGTTGAACCATTTATCTCCGAGTCAAAGCAACAAACGTCCAGATAATCCACATATGGATTTTGGGTGGCGACTTCCACTTCGATCAATCAATTGGAGTCTGGAGATGAGATAAAAGGGTGCACCCTCAGGCTCAGTTTGAACTCATCAGCACAGTCATCCCTCTCTCCATCATGGACACCTTTGACGACGCCACTCACCGTAGTCTCGATGAACAAGTCACTAAGCATTGTGTTTCTCAAGAGTTACCCACAACTCTGGACCGTTTGGACCAACTCGCCCTCCTTTCTGCTATCGTGGAATTTTCGAAGGATACCTTGGATCACCAGTATCAGCTTTCTAGCAACGCATTGAGCCTGTTAAAAAGGGATCCCGATTTACCGGCTCTGCTCGATACCGCTTGGAAGGACAAATCGTATCGAACAATTCGAGAACTTTGTTAGTAGGATCTCCCCAGTCTTCCCTGTCCCTCGCTGACCCTCCCGCAGCGATTTTGCAAGCTGCTAGACCTGCATCGTCGGCCAAAGGTTCCTCCGGGCTTTCTGTGGCATTTTAGATCGCTCACTCCGCTTTGTAGCAATTTCGTACGGCGCCTACTCGGACGATGACTTCCTCTACAGGTCTTTCAACGCTCCATATCGCGGAGATGCAGTGCTCGGTTTTTGCCAATATCTAGAAGAGAATAATGCGGCTTTCGGGGTTCAGAAGGACCCAATGTACTATGGCAAGTTTTGTTCTATCGTTCAAAGCTCTGGAACCGGCAAGTCACGGCTCATGTTCGAGGTGCGTCATTCGAATCCGCTATCTACATGACATCTTATACAGTCAATCCAGCTTAGCAAGGAGGGTGTCGTGGTGTTAAACATAAACCTACGGTCGCTAGCGGAAACCTCTGGCTTCCCTCCTCGGGATCGCATTCCGGCTGATATACTTACCCGCGACCTGCCCAGTGACCCTGTTGCTTATGCTGCTCGGTGCTGCGCCTTCTTCGCGGCCGTTTTTACGACCTTGACGAAATACCTATCCGATGACATTCAGCTGGACCTGAAAGCTGCGAAAGAGCGATGGACTGCCACCATGTGTGATGTTCGCTCCAAAGAGCGCGGAAAGTTTTTCGCAGCGCTCAAGGACAGTTACGTGGTGCGTTTGCCGCTTGAAGCCCTATCAGTCATTCGAGGTGACGATGCCCTTCGCCTAGGATTTCACCAAAAGGATTCGTGGCATGCCAAGTGAGGTTGCCGTTGCAAAAACCACAGACCAAATGAACAACCTCTCACTCGTTGGTAAGAGAACCTCTCAAGCTATGTATGCCTTCCTTCTGATAGTGTGTGATCTTAGATGCTGCTGGGAGAAAGGACCAAACTATGCCTGGTGAAGGATATATGATCACGGCCTATGGGGACATGATAAAAGCTTTGAACCCACTCTTTAGCGAAGGAAGACCTGATGCACCAAAAGTTGTTATCGCTCTCGATGAAGCCCATTATCTGAGTGTAACAAGGAGTTATCTTACATCGGCCATATTCTGTCGGGCCATCAGCATATTTTCGGGAGAGTTGAGGGAAGAAAATCCTCCAGTCTGGGTAGTTTTTGCGTCGACGACATCCAAAATCGCAGATTTTGCGGCACCGCGTGCTTATTGTTCGTTGCATCCCTATTATCTTCTCAGCATTGCTCTAACACCCCATGTAGTTGACCCCATGAGAGAACCCCTCAGCGGGCGGTTGCTTTTCCCCCCTTATTGTCAACTCGGATGGGACCAAAACGCGGATCCTTTGGAAGCGATCGCGGCTACGGACGTAGCAAAAGCGCACCACATCATTGGCTATGGGCGACCTCTGTACGTCTGCAATCCGTGTCGTGGTGACTTCATACTTAATACTTTCATAGATGGACGTCGGTCAAAGATATCCATAGGGCAGTCAGCCTAATGCTGACATTTGCGTGCAGTAAACTTTCTGGCCCACCAGGAGGGCCAAACATGCCGCTTTCTGCCTTGGGACAGCGTTTCTGTTTGAACGTTGCTTTCGGTCACCGTGAAGCAGCATCATTCATCGAGTCATCGGTAGCCAGTCACATGCGTGTGTGTATCGCCACGACCGAAGACCGCAACTGGACCTACACGACTTACCCCTCCGAGCCCCTCCTGTCTTGCGCGGCAGCGTTCATGTTACATGCATCCCCGCTCGACCTCCCTATGTATCTGGACATACTCAAGGAAAAGGTCAGGAACGGGATGATCGACGTGGGCAAGGGTAGTGAGCTGGCGAGCCGGCTACTGTGGCTTCTGGCCAAAGACCTGTTTGTTCGTCAAAAAACATCGTCTTTGTCAATCACGACGGGGAACTCCAAGGCAAAGTGGGATTCCGAGCTTACCCACTGCAAGATGATGCCTGTACATGACTACTTTGAGTTCCTCTTCGGCGAAAAATTCTGGTCAGTGGCTGGACCTCGCGCTGAAGCCGCTTTCGAGAACGCGTATGTCAACTTCTCGCACTGGGTCTCCATGGACGAGAATATCTGGAAGAAGGATCGCTCAGACCAGCTGTCGTGAGTCTCAGCCGCTGTGGTGCTCCCGTTCTCGAGAACTGACGATATGTAAGGCCCGGCGAGTGGACGCTACGACACTGGCATCGGACGAGCGCGGTGCAATGTTGTCACCATCAACCTCTCATCGATAAAATGATTCCGATTTACTTCAAGGCAGACAAACAACGCGAATCAAGCGGTGCCTCACACGACCACTCGAGCGATCTTGCCCGCGTTTCCCAGATCTTCATTTCAGACAAGGCTAGCAAGGATCAAAATCACCATGACCTTGACAAAATCACGCGCAACCACCAGTCCATTCAATGCAGCTCATCTCTACCTTGGGTCACTATCTTGGCTGATTTGGGCTTGCCGGAAGGGGAATTGAAGTTGGAGGCCAGCTATTCGAAGAAGTCTGCCAAAGGACCATGCCTCCGCATCTATGCTCCCGAAATCAGTGTTAAAACTTTCCCGTTCCTAAAGGAACACATACCTCTCCATCGCACCCTTCAGGAAATCATCCACCGCGAGAAGATCCCGTCTCCCAGCCGCAAAATCATCAGCGATCTCCAAGCGCAAGTGCAGTATGGATCAACTTCTACGGCACGTCATAAGAAGTGTACATTCCCAGAACTGCATGGCTAGACTCGTTAGCTTCATGTTTAGAGCACCTCCTGGCTTCCGACGCTAATACGGAAACGGCAACATTCCCTCCATCGGCCCAGTCACCCCATCTCTCTCGGCCCTCTCATCCAAATAACTCAACAACACCTCCTTCCACCTCCTCCTCCCCTTATAAAATGCCACATCATCCGGCCAACTCCTCACGGCACTCGCCAATCGTCCCGCTACCCCTCTCTCCTTGACGACCTCCTCCACCTTGAATTGATAGGTACGGATACCGAAGACGATGGCACCTGTTCGGGGGAGACGACGGAGCGTTTGTCGTTCGCTGCGGAGACGGAGAGTAGAGGGGGAGAGGTGAGAGGTGGGAAGGGTGCCGTGGCCGCGACCGCCGATGAAGGTGTCCTCGGGACCGTTGAGTGACTCCGACCAGCTGAGTTCTTCAGGGTCGAGATCCGAGAGGGTTTCTTCTGCATCGAGGTTTGACTGGTCGGGGGATTTAGGTGGTCTAACGGCTTGGATGGAGTAGTTGTTCCGTATCACCGGTTTGTCGAGAGGCAAACGTTGGAAGAACCGGTTCATGCCGAGTTGGAGTTTCTCTTTGACTGTGGACGGAAGGATTGAGTTGTTCTTGGCTGCTTTGATTGGAAAGAGAGAACCTCTTACATTGGGGGACCTCTCCAGAAAGGTGTATGTCGTCAAGCGGCATGCCGATCTTGTCCCGCATGCGCCAGAATCCTACAAAGTAATATGTCAGACCCACTGGGGCACATCGCCAAGACACATACCTGGTACACAAATAAGTCCTGCTTGAAAGTAATACTTACCATCCGACCCTAGACGAATGAAATCAGCATTGCTGAGCGTCATGTCCTTCTATTGGCATTACCTTCTATCATGATTGCGATATCGTCTTGCATCCTTCGAGTGCGTCAATCAACGACACGACCGCTTGCAACGATCATGGTCCACTCACAAACCATTTATAATCCGGAATGCTTCCTCTCCCATCTCGATATCCTCCATCGATTCGAGCACGCCAAGATCGTACTTTACCCCCGTCTCGATTACCTCGATCGTCTTGACTGGCATGTCATCATTCCATGATAACGGTATCCCTCCGATAGACGGTTTCAACGCCGAGTCTGATATACGTGTGATACGAAATGAAGATGGGTATCGTCGGGGTAGGTATTCTGCAAGTTCATAAAGCAATTCTTTTACTACAACCGATTCTCAGCAACTCTCTTGTCTCTGAAGAATGGATATCGCCTACCTGCCTCTGCCCCGCCTGCGACCTTTACAGATTCGTCGTCACGAACGGGAAGAACGCGTAGCACAGTTTGGCCGCATTTGCGGACTCGAAAGTCGCGGATCCGTTGATGGCGTAAGAAGGATTCGTCGAGTTCCATCCATTCGCTCCATGGCATGGCCCGGATGCCCATCGTCACGCTGTAGAGAACGGTTGAGTCGAACGTCAGCTACACGGACAGCCTCAACCCACTGGTACTCTCCCCATTTGAACGGACGATACGGGACTGGCTTGACGTCTTTTAAGGCGTGAGGACAGGGCGATACTTCCGGGTAGTCGAAAGATTGAAGTGTCCAGGCTACAGGAGATGAGTGTAGGCGCTCAAGAAGACAAGAAGGACTAGTAGACGCACCTCCTGGTTCCCGATCTTTGTTGACGTTCTCCGGTTTTGAATTGACCTTGGGACTTGGGCTCGTCGTGCTTTTCCTTGATGCCCCTTTACGCCCGCCCCAACGTAGCGCTCTGTAGACGAAGTATATCGCCAATGAGTGAAGGAGGATGCCAATTAAGACCGTCCTGCTTTTACCCGATCCCAGTGAGAGTTGTGTTAGTTTGGTGATCCATGAATCCATTGCCATCTCGTGCTCAGACGTCCTCTGGACGCTCGGAAGTCAACGTTTGCCAGTTCAGATTCCAGTCAGACGTAAAGAGGCTTGAGAAAGACAAGCCTGATGGATTCTGCAATTCGGAGCCCCGAGTCATCCGTCTGACTTGTCTGCTGACGATGACCAAGTCTGACCAAACTGTCCTCCAAACTCCTTCCCCTGTATACACTTTTCGCCATGGTATTTATCTCTCCTACTGACTGCTGCTGTACTCTATCTTCAAGTTCATGCTATTTTCCGCTTCACTCACTGACCTCTCGCAATTTCTAGAAGAGTAGGAACGACTGTCTGTCTTCCTACCTACTGAGCTGCCTGGTATGGGTCATTGCAGCCCTGCTATCGGAGTCCCTCTGCTTGGCTCACTGCGTGCAATGTCGTTCGTCGCCTTGACATCTCTATCGTTCTTCTGACCTCTTCTAGTGCTGGGGCTTCCTCTCCCTCATGTATTCGCCCTTTGTCCTGAACTCGTCTGCGGCGCCACTTCCTGCCGTCCCCGGAAGATGCCCGACAATGTGACTACTTCGTCTCGCAGATACCGTATTACGGCCAACGAATGAAACCCCCTATGGGTGTCTTACCCCCGCCTGGTCGAGTTCTTCATGACCCTCCTGGCACCACCTTTATTTGTTCTTCTGGTAGAGTGATTTCTTGCGCCGGAACATTATATCCTGACTCCCATTCGTTTCCCCTTCACGTTTATGCCATTTTCTCTCGGTAGTTGCTTTTATTCCTTGTCCACCGTCGAGGTATTCCTGGACCCTTTAGGGTTCAGGTTTCTGCGACGGATTTCGTGACAACGATCATCCCGGACCCGTTAACTCCGGGTTGGTCAGCATCCGAATTGGTCAGCACAGCACATGCTAGATAGGCTTCTGAGTCTCGCTCCTACAACGTTGTAATCGCATCATACTGCTGATACGGTCCTCAGCCTCGCTTCTAACGACATCCGCTCATTGTGTCTAGCAAACTGGGACATCGTTGTTGCAACCTCTCTGCTGCTTTTTAAACTCCTGGATTATTAACGAACCAGGACACTTGTCGTGCTTGCAATCTATAGTCCTTTTGCGAGCATTTGCCACCACAGCACGGCACACATACAACGTCTCCGTGCTTTGTTTGTACACATCCTTTTTTTTTCCCGTTTCTCATGTCTTCCTCTGGTGCGTCAGTTCATTTAGGTACGTTTGTTGTCGCTGACGACCCGATCAGCATTCAGCGGAGCGAGGCGAGTTATCCTGAGTGGCGAAGCCCTCCGGGACGAAAGTGTGTCCTATGTGGAGCTTCGCCGAGATTTCGAGTTTGTTGGACTCTGTTCCAGAGCATTGGATCCTCGAGCGGTGCATCCGCAAGGGACCATGTTGCCTGTCGTCATCGACGATGTGGCTGAGTTTGTACAGCAGTTCCAGTACTTGTCTTGTGAACAGCTGCAGACCTTGTGTACTGAGCATGGTCTGAGCTGGCATTATCGTGATCGAAAGCAGTGGCTTGTTGATTTACTGCGTGCACACGTCGATTGTGGGTGCGAGCAGCAAGTTTACGTGTATAGAAAGGGAACGGTGGTGGAAAGACCGTACTTTCTATAGCAGCCAAAAAAGGAGTGTGGCAGAGCAAGTGTAGGAGGACTTACACTTAAGGTGGAAGGACGAGTGGACGACGAAAGAGTGCTACTTGGATAGCAGTTGT